>JAVYIG010001023.1:66351-400268 GCA_035222895.1 Strongylocentrotus droebachiensis | reverse complement strand
GGGCAGAAATGCGCAGGCTCTATTCAATATTTTCTTCCAAGGCGCTACAGTATAACTGCGCATGCTCACTGTTCATTGAAAACAATTTGGATCAAATTCAAATGCGCAGACGACCCTCTGAGCGAGTCCTTTATATACGGACTGCTCATAACCTTGCCGCCTGTAGTATAGGCGCAAGTCACCGGTAACTAATCGGTTCGGATCTCATAGTATGTAAGCAAACATAGCGGTCTCCGAGAAAGTTCGCTTTGACCTCTTCTAAGAGGCAGTTATCGACGATTTTAATGCTTCCACTGATAGTTCAAACATATAGCTCCGTTTAGTCTCATTTCACAACGCCCCTATCGTCAGAGTCAGCAGCCATACATGTTAGCCTATGGAATTGTACACAAAAAAAAATCGTTAAAATTTCATTTTTGTTAAAACGAAAAGCACATCTACCCGACTTACGTTATCACTAGCTCTTTCATTGGAACCCTCATGTCCCATTGACTTTTGAAAGTTCACACACCGTCATTTGATCAAAATAGGTTGCAAGCTTGTCATTGCCTATAGTACACTTGTGAAACAAGTCGAACTTTGGACTCAGTTTGCCAAGGGATTTTAAGATTATAGGTCAAGCACACGAAGGATAAGAAGCATGAATTATCATAGATCACTTCTGCTTGGTTCATTATGTCCATTTCATCCAACCCCCACCGTCATTTTTCCATTTAGTAAAAGCAAACATTTTCACGAGTTTAGCAAAAACATGAATATTCATGAACGGTCAGACAATACAGCCTTTTAGTACGTAACGTATAGTGAATGGGAATGGGCGATGATCCGTCCAGGAGGTAGAGGGGCAGTGGTTTGTGCTGGCAATGTTCACACCAGCGAAAATGAGACAATCGGAGCAATATGTACGAAGAAAGTGATCAAGTTCGGTTTGCTGGTTTTTCGTGAGATATGCAGAGTGACTATTTTCACTCTTTGTTCTGGCGGTGATTTGGCCAGATTCTACGTTGCTGCGTAATACAAACGGGGAGAGAATTACTCTGGGAAAAGAATGTTTTCAATCAAATTCGGACTGCAACACCACTTCATTTCAACCAGGGATGCAGATATTGTAAAAAGCAGTGAGTTCAGTCGTTTCAATCGCGCTTCCCGAAAGCGAAAATAGCAAAGCTGAAATCAATTGGCAAAGCGGAGGTCAAAACATCACCCTCCAATTAGTGATGATGATTTGAACAAAATCGATGTACATTAGGACTTGTCAGAGCCCGATGGTCTTCAGCGCAGAGCATTCATTGCCTGTATGCTACAATTCGCAAATCGTGGTATGGATAATTTGCAGAATATGAGGAAAACTGACCTTGTACTACACAACGAAAACTCAGAGTCTGATTATTTCACTCTATTTGACGAAGCAACAAAAAAAATCGTGCTTCAGGTGTGTCCAGTAAAATTCGTAAAAGAATACTTGGCTAAACTCCATCCCGATTGTCCATTCCTATGGCAACGCCTAAAACAAACCCAACGCTGGAAAACATGAGTGGTCTGACAATGCACCGATCGGAACACACACCCTAGAGGTGATGGTGAAAACCATCAGTATGGAAGAAAATCTCAGTCAAATGTACACGAATTACTCACTATGAGCTATAAGTGTCACTCGTCTTGATCATGCTGGCTTCGCTCCAAGAGACACTATGACTGTCTTCGGGCACAGTTCAGAAAACTCAATCAGACACTACTCGCGAACAAGTGAAGAAAATAAGATTGCTATGTCTAGGTGATCTCGACAAGAGCATCGACGTCATCATCATTAAAAGTTGATGCCAGAGATGTTCCATCAACATCGCATGGAGCTACAGTAAAAGTATTACTTGCTGAGCAATCGACATCTGACAGTGTCAGTGGCATTTTGGGAGAAACAGATAATAAGTCGGCATCGTTCAATAATGCGAGCGTATCGGATGATGTTGATGAAACTCTCTCAGACAGCCAACTAGAAAGGGTGATGTCTTCTAGTCCGAGTTCATTGCTTCTTGAAAATGTAACAAACCAGAACCTTACTTTGATCCAGAAGACCACTCGGCCACAGTTCCATTTCCATTATGGATGTGTGGTCCACATTTATATTAAGTTACTGAACAAGGAAAAATTGTTAATAATAATAATAATAATATTAAACTATTATATAGCGCTTAATGCAAATGTTAATATGTTCAGAGTTGTGGTTTACTGTTCAAGCATTGCACGTACTTGTTGGAGTTCGGCATCAATCTGCATTGCGTATTTGGCACAGTTTGCTAACATTTCTTCGAAGATTTCATTGGAACTATGAATTATTCTAGAAACAAATACACAAGCTCTCCTGACCAGTGATGGCCTGGTGGTAGAGTCGCTGCCCGGCAAGCGTAGATGCAGGTTCAAGTTCCACTGGTTCCAAGATTTTTTCTGACTTGTTTTTTCAATACAGATCGATCAATCGATCTTATTTACTGGGTGTATTAAGCCACAGATAATGTTCAAATAATTGAAATTTCTCCCAGGAACCATTTCATTTATAAAAGTTATTGTCCTATGGCGGACTAATATATATTTATAATTCAGAATAAATCAGGAGAGCTTGAGTATTTGTTCCTAGTTTATCGTGACTGTGCCATGGACCAGTGATGGCCTGGTGGTAGAGTCGCTGCCCGGCAAGCAGTAGATGCAGGTTCAAGTCCCGCTGGTTCCAAGATTTTTTCTGACTTGTTTTTCAATACAGATCGATTAATCGATCTTATTTACTGGGTGTAAGCCACAAATATGTTAAAATAATATAAAGTATTCATCGTGCATAGACCATGATCTAGATTATTATACTACATGTAGCAATAATTTGTAGACTTTCACCGTTCACCATGTTTTCGTCCATCGAGGGTCTTTGAATATTACAGCTAGAATCTATATACAAGTTACTTTGGAAACATATGGTTAGTCAAAATATTGTCTAATGTTTTTTTTTTTTTTTTAATTAGTTGTGAAGAAGAGATAGGAAACAAATATACCAAGCATTTAGTTCGTAAGTAGAGTGGAAATTGTATATCTTCGGAGGGACTGGCAATAGTAACTATTCTAGTCCCTCCTCAGATAAATATTGTCCACTATACTCTCTCACAGCTTGGTATTTTTGTATAATATATTTATTTTATGTATATCCAATTTATTATTATTAAGGCTTTACCCTCGCCATTCAACATTATTGGCCACCTTTTTAGAATAAAGCATCAATTTATGCCTTTGCTAGCATGATGTTTTTTTACAACACCAACAAATTAACATCCCTCAAAACACCATGAAAAATGCAAAAATATTATCATGATGATTGTGGGCAAGTTGTCCATTTCAAACCCTAGACTTATTATGTTGATATACCTCTGAATGATTATGGTCTAACTTTGAACATAATGAAATTCTCTGTTACGGTTCATATTTCTTGAAAATGTTATTATACTACCTTAGCACAACTTTATTTTATTTTAGATTGAAAGAAAGTGGTGCATACCTGGCATCTTATGGGCTCCATTCGAGTTCCTCGGAATATTGTCTGATTGGCCTCTTATCTTAGCAGCTTTTCTCACCCCTTGGTTCCTATTATGAGAGAGACAGGAAGAGAGGACAGTTATCAATTATAACAGTAGGCCTACAAATTGACATTTTGTTTAACCAGTGAAGCCTCATCAGCTTCAATGCTGTTCGTGTTGAGGGCCATGCATCCATTATCACCCCCTGCAAAGTGCCAGTTATCCTTTCACACCTGGCTGGAAGGGGCAAATGTGGATTAACATTTTGCCAAAGGACGTTGGTGCAGAGCTAAGATTCAAACCCTCAACCCTAGAGGGTAAAGTGAGTGAACCCCTTCACAACGAAAGTACCAAATAGACAGGAAAGTATATCGGTATAGAAAACACGGTAAGGAGGAGGGGATAAAGCGCAAAAATAATATATAGGAAATTTTTAATTTTTAACGGGTTCCAATTAACAAGGTTGGCTATTTAAATGATTTCGTTTTCTTGCAGTTGCAATGCACTTTTTTAAAAAGTTGAATTTAAAAGACGAACACGATAAACGGCAGGTTCCTTTCAACAGTTTTATCAGATACAGTTTTGAATTACAGTGGCGCTCGCTAAAGAGATTGAAAATGATTCTTACTCCTTGTTTGTTACTTTAAAAGAAGATGACGTTTCATTTTTCTCCTGTGATGCGGTAGCTTTCTTTATGTTCTGCCGGTTGGGTATGGGTGACGCAGGCTTCGGCGTTTGGTTCTCTGCCGGGTCTGACTCTTCTTTTTCCAACTCTTTCTTCTTAGTTGGACCAGCTTCTCCCGAACTTTTGCTATGAGTGGAATAATTAGTTAAGGAGAAGGCTGAAATCGATTGCGTTGCATCTAAATATATTAAATAAAGGAGATCGTGTTTTGTTTTTCCCTAACAACGAACGAAATAACCTTTTTTAAAGAATACATCATGATAACAGGCTGTTTAAACAATACTTACATTTTATATATTTTATTTGACACACAACGATATTTGCTTTTGAAGTTGATGCACTGCGTTTCCCACATCGTTTATCTGAGATACTTTTCCCTTTCCTTTGTTTTATTTCCGATTCTGATTGTTTTATTAAACTAACCTGACAAAAGCATATGCCTGAGTTTTTTGTTTGGGGGGGGGGGGGGGCATCCACGTATTTTCCTAAGAACTCTCAATAATTATGCTCTTAAAATCCATTGATGTAAATATGTTTTTTAATGAATCGTTATTACTGCAAAAATGGAAAAAATGTTCCTTTGACTCGACACTTAAAGATATAACTCCCGCAGAGAATTTCAGTCTTATTTATTTATTTTCTTTTACTATTGTACTTTTATTTTAGTATGTTTTATCTGTTTTATCAGTAGGACTGTTTTTTTCATAATCAATTTTTTGTTTTAAATTGAAGCGAAAAAAGTTGAAAGTCGTCAAGTGTACCTCATTAACAAAAATATATATGCACCGTTTGAGTTGATTGTTGCGCCTGGCATGTAATGATTGCCATGAGTATTATTTGGACATTTCAAAAGAATATGGCCTAAAATAGAACTTTGTACTCATGGGGTCCATGATACATACTGTTCGTACCTCTTTTCTTTCTCGCTCTTCTTGATATCTTCTGAAGCGACGATGGCAGGCCCAAACATCTTCGCCGTTGGTGTATTCGGGGACGACGCCACTGAATCTTTGTCATCTTTGTCTCTGCTAAAAAAAGAAATGCAAAGGTTTGATTTATTTTAAACCGTTGCCTACCGGAAACGGGCTGGCCTTGTATTAAGCCTACTGTGTTTAAGAATTTAGTATAGGTATCGATATCAATGACAATTCAATTGGTGCTTTGAAGGTGCTAATAATCGTTGAATTCTAAGTTATGCAAGTCTTTATGCCCCGTGGCGATGTTATTATTTAAACGTTACAATGTCCTAATAGCTTGATGATGTTTTGCTGAAAGACAGTTTACATGAATCTGGGGAAACAGCCAGGAATGTATGGTATTGGTAGCATTCTTAACTTATGCCTCACAAAAGTATAAATACACTGTTGCTCATAACGGTGGAATATTTTTTTTTATCCCAATTTATGGAATTATTTTAAAAATAATTTAAAAATACTAGATCTAGATAATAGTATACAGTCTCAGATTTTATTGAATAATAATTTGCCAATATGTGTTTTTGCGTGACTGCTAAAGCATGTATAATATGCTACTATGTTTATCAACTAGGGGACCTATGCCCTTAAGTCATAAATGACAGTAATGAGTATTAATGCCCTACAAAATGGCACTAATACAGCACATCGACACGGTGTTGATCCTGGGGCCTCACAGTTACGAGGCCATTGCTTTGTCACTGAACCATGACTGTACGCAGCGGGGGCTAGGGTAGGGGGCAGTTTCCATAAATTAAAAAAAAAAAACAGAAAATGCAATAAATTTTCAATAATTTATTGCATTCTACCCCGGTCCGCAACATAGAAAATCTTCTGTGTGCCCATGCCTTGAGCCATAATGCATGGCCATCCAGAGGATTTGTTTATGTTGGGGACCGGGGTAGAATGCAATAAATTATTGAATATTTATTGCATTTTCTGTTTTTTTTTTAATTTATGGAAACTGCCCCCTACCCTAGCCCCCGCTGCGTACAGTCATGGTTCAGTGACAAAGCAATGGCCTCGTAACTGTGAGGCCCCAGGATCAACACCGTGTCGATGTGCTATATTAGTGCCCTTTTGTGAGACATTAATCCTCATTACTGTCATTTATGACTTAAGGGCATAGGTCCCCTAGTTAATAAACATAGTAGCATAATATACATGCTTTAGCAGTCACGCAAAACACATATTGGCAAATTATTATTCAATAAAATCTGAGACTGCATACTATTATCTAGATCTAGTATTTTTAAATTATTTTTAAAATAATTCCATAAATTGGGATAAAAAAAAATATTCCACCGTTATGAGCAACAGTGTATCATATTTTAAGTAAACGTAATGTCCGGAACATGAGATTTCTGATATAGAAGTACAAACCCTTTACAGCCCTATTTCTTAAGTTCAAAATTTGTTTAACCTGTAATAAAGTCCGAATTTTCAAGATGATGAATTAATGAATTATACCCTTCGTCTTGTGCCTCCCTCGAGTCTTCCTCTTTGGTGTCAGGATTGGGGACGGGAGTGGGTAAGAACCGTCTCCCCTCGAAAAAATTGGGTTTCAGGGGCCTCACCAATTCACTCTTTTTACCTTTCCTATAAGAAAAAAAAAGTAGCTAATGTAATATGTTTGACAATGATTGCAGCAGGCCTGCCTATTACGATCTGATGATAAAATTCGATACCCATCCCACCCACACCCCCCCCCCCCCCCTTCCCCACTACCGCCCTCTTGGTATGAACGGCGCCCTTTATGTGGTACTCTCTCCCAGCTTAGAGATTGATTGGAACATTTTCTTCACACATGTCTTTTCTCTGCCATTCTAGTACACTTTTGGAACGTCATTCCATGCCTTAAACGGATTGGGTATCTTGGTCTCAGATTCTAAACAAAATCCTGGATTTAGCTCATGCTGCAATCTTAATTATAAACCTGTATATCCCATGACTTTTACAAGCCGATCGCCTGTCTGATATTCATGTGTTGTTTCGAAATTAAAAAACATTTTCCCAACCTCTTTTATAACACTACAGTCTATTCGGGATAATGAGTACGGTAAAACCGGTTACTCAAAGATTTTTTTTTTTAAATTGTGCCACTTCATGACGATTTTGAAATCCGGAGTGGAGTCCTGCAGGCGGTCTGGTCTTCAACTCGACACTCTTCCGGCAGCTCTTGCTGCAAAATTTGGTGCCAAATGTATTGCTCAGCTCTCCTTTGGAAACCGAGAGGGGGATTCTGACGATCAGGCTACCCAGGATATCCATAAAACCAGCTCACACTTGCGATCTAGGGAGTGACAAAACAACACGGGAGGCAGCAGTCACTAATTATAAGCCATTTTCGATTGGCGTAAGATACGGGTTGCCTTCGACTGAGGGAGGGATATTCACGTTCCATTGGTCAGCTACCGCCCACCTCAAGCTGGGCAGCCTCCAGTTAATTAGATCCTGTCCCGCCACAGGCCGTCTGCTTCATCGGGTGCTTGGATCTTAGAGGATTGTCTCGACAACTGGACTAGAACCACATCACCAAGCAACAACAAAAAATACTAAAAAAAAACAGTCTTGCGTTTGGCAAGCTGGAACGTTAGGACTATGTGTCCTGGCATCTCGGACAATCTATTTGAGGTTGCTCAATCTGACATAAGTGCATAGAACAAATAAGTATTTTCGCATGAAAAAGTGAAGTTTCTTTCCAGCATTGGGGTGCCCGGGAGTCACGTGGGTAACTTCTCAAAAAGTATAATATAAAAAATAGCATGCAATTTCTCTGTACTTTTGTCGGAAAAAACATACAAATCCAGCACAATGTCGTCTCTTTTTGCATTAAAGAAGAGTAAGAAAAGCGAGTTTCACACAAACTTCATCCTTGAACAGCGTCCAACTCACCCGTAGTTACCACGGTGCTGATTGTGACACAGACCATAATTGATTGTTAGCAGGGTGCGCCTTTAGCCCAGGCGGATACATCGCTCAAAGCAGAAAGGTCTCCCACGCATAAACACTGCAAAGATATCGAATCCTAACTTGCATGATCTCTTCGCCGATTTCATCGAATTGGCCCTCCAGGACTGTCCTTCTTTCAGTGCTGAAGACAGATGGAATCACATTCGCGATGCTATCCATCACTCAGCCATGGAAATTATATGGCAAAAGAGAAAAGCAAAACCCAGACTGGTTTGTGGCTGGAATCGCAGAAAAGGAGCCTGTCATCTAAACAAAGTGAGCAGCATTCGCTCACTACAAGAGTGATCCATCTATGAAGACGTTCACAGCTCTAAGAAAGGGAAGGATGGATGACACATGGGTTGCTCGACGCTGTACCAAAGATTACTGGTTGAGCTTTTGCCAGACCATCCAAATGTATGCAGTCATAAAAAAGAAGACATTACAACTTAATGCATCCACAGGGGAGGTTACCACAGACAAGAAGCTTCAAATGGGAAAATGGATTAGCTCTACTCACAGGAGATTGTGGCCAATGAAGCTACCGTTGATATTATTGAAAGCTTACCTGTCATGGAAGATGTGGATAATGTACCCTCCTTAGAAGAGCTCGATCAATGAGGGGTAAGGCCCCAGGGAAAGATTGCATACCCTCAGACATAATCAAAGCCGGATCTTCTCCGCCATCTACAGGAGGTTCTCTGTCAATGTTGGAAAGAGGGAACAATTCCACACGATATGCGTGGTGCTTACAACATTACCTTGTACAGGAACAAAGGTGACCGCAATGAGTGCAACAACCGATCATGGAATCTCCCTCCTAATCACTGTTGGGAAGATGTTCGCCCGTGTGATCCTGAACAGACTGCAAATGCTTGCAGCCCGTGTGTACCCATAATCACAGTGTGGATTTCGGGCTGGAAGATCAACAATTGATTTGATATTCTCTATTCGACAACTGCAGGAGAAAAGCCGGGAGCAGAGATAGCCACTGTACATTGCCTTCATCGATCTTACCTCTTCAATCTGCTCCAGTAGATAGGATGTCCACCTACACTGCTAAGGTCGATTGTATCCTGTTATGACAATATGCGTATCAGGACAATTACCCCCTGGGTAATCACCCCCCGGGCAATTACCCCCCGGAAAACTACCCCCGTAGGACGATTACCCCCCGGAAAATTACCCCCCGGAGAATTACCCCCCGAGGACAATTACCCCCCAAGGACAATTACCCCCCGGAAAATTACCCCCCGGAGAATTACCCCCCGAGGACAACTACCCCCCGCGGACAATTACCCCCCGAGGACAACTACCCCCGAGGATAATTACCCCCCGAGGACAATTACCCCCCAAGGACAACTACCCCCGAGGACAATTACCCCCCAAGGACAACTACCCCCCGAGGACAACTACCCCCGAGGACAATTACCCCCCATGGACACTACTGGGCATGGTGGCTCAGTGGTTAGAGCGCCCGCCTCATGAACGGGAGGTCGTGAGTTCGAACCCCGGCCGAGTCATACCAAAGACTTAAAACAATGGGACCTTCTGCCTTCTAGCTAGGCGCTCAGCATATTAGATTGGAGAAGGATAATAATAACATATTATGTTATGCAGGACCCGCTGGAAGAGCAGTTTCATAATTGAAGTGGCTACCCTGGGTAAATAAAACGTTATTATTATTATTACCCCCGAGGACAACTATCCCCCAGGAAAACTACCCCCGAGGACAATTACCCCCGAGGACAACTACCCCTCCCCCTTCTAGGACAACTCCCCCCCCCCCCCTCCGAGGACAATAACCCCAAATGACAATCACCCCCGAGGAATTTATAACAATGTGACGTATAACGCAAGCTTCTCTCCAAATCGCTATTTACAGAAAATTGCATAAACCTTCATTTTCTTTGTTATTTATGAAGTTCATTTCAGTCTTTTCAAATTATTCGAATTGATATGGGGGGGGGGGGTGTGGAGGTTGCCCAATTCCCCTGTAGTTTTGCTACCGAGTAAAGAACAGAAATTACATTTCTTAGAAATTACATTTCTTAGAAATTGAACAATACATTGCGCGCAGATGAGTACGCGTTGTACAGCTTCTCTCACCATCAATGGCACAACAAAGAAATTAGGATGTAAGATTTCCTTTATGCATCCTCTGTAACTTTTTTAATCAGCTGATCGTGTATTTGTCTTTGTATTTATAATGGGCCCTCATCCATGCCATGATCCATAAGTAAGGTTTTCTTCACGTTATCTATTATTTCTGTTGTCATGCTGAAGTATAATAAGTTTTCGTGTACGTTAAATTATTTTGAAATAGAAATTGCCTTCAAGTTATAGGTACGGTGCCATGTCAAAAGAAAATAAATATCCCCTCTCTGGTAATTGATCTCATTTGATTTTGTAACGCCAGCACAGCGTTTTTCAACCGGGGTGCCGCAAGAGAATGATTTGGAAAACGTTGATTTTGTAAAAAAAATCAAATACCAGAAACGGTTAAAATATGGAATTACATGAGAAAATAAAAATTTGAAGATACTAAAGTGTCTTCCTTCCTCGCTCGCTGACAATATTCTGACAGCAAGGCAAATAAGGGCAACGAGAGGCCCGAATATCCTCAAATTCGTGTATCAAGTTCATGACCGAATATATCACTTTTTATTTATGTACATTTGGCGGCAAGGTGCCCGCATACAGTACTTTAAATAGTTTCTAGTGTGTGGATTACAAACTAATTTTTTACCAGTTTGAAAATGTCTTCTCCTTTTTATTCTTAAATGTGCCCATACGTGTGTGCATAGCACTTGACGAGAGCCAGAGTCATGCAAAATTAATAATCTGTAAAGACTTTGGGATTTGGGAGAAACTTTTCATTTCTTAAGCGGGTACCGTCACTAACAAAAAGTTAAAATAACGCTGCTCCAGAGAAATGTATTTCTATGCATTTTGAAAAGCGCTGGACAATTACCTAAAACTTAAATCCTTCGTGGAAATTAGCAACCGCACTGGCGTTGCATAAATTATAATAAAAGGGAAATGTGTAGTAATGAGGAAGACAACGTGATATAGTATTTGAAAGAATATGGGTTCATGCAGGGGATCTTATGGGCTCGTAGCCATCTCTCAATGTGTCAGATCGTCTTTTGCTATTGAATCCTGATTGTCCACGGGGGTAGTTGTCCTCGGGGGGGGGGGGGTAATTGTCATCGGAGGAATTGTCCTCGGGGGGTAATTATCATCGGGGGTAATTGTCCTCGGGGGGTAATTGTCCTAGGGGGTAATTGTCCTCGGGGGGTTATTGTCCTAGGGGGTAATTGTCCTCGGGGGGTAGTTGTCCTCGGGGGTAATTGTCCTCGGGGGTAGTTGTCCTCGGGGGGTTATTGTCCTCGGGGGTAATTCTCCGGGGGAAATTTTCCGGGGGGTAATTGTCCTTGGGGGGTAGTTGTCCTCGGGGGGTGATTCTCCGGGGGGTAATATTCCAGGGGGTAATTGTCCTTTGGGGGTAGTTTTCCGGGGGGTAATTTTCCGGGGGGTGATTGCCCAGGGGGTAATTGTCCTAGAACCGACAATATGCAGGGCACCATCCAGTATGACGGCTCTACATCGGCCCCTTGCCAATCAAGAACGGAGAGACGCAGAAATGTGTGCTTGCTCCCACGCTATTTGGGATCTTCTTCTCTATGCTGCCTTCACACGCTTTCAGATCATCTCAAGACGGTGTGTACCTATACAAGAAGGGACAGAAAGCCGCTCGATCTTGCACGATTTTGGCCAAAGACGAAAGTGAGGAGTGTCCTGATTAAAAAGATGCAATTTGCAAATGATGCTGCTTTGGCATCCTATTCTGAGGAAGCTCTCCAGAGACTGATGATTTTGGCCGCTACTTGAGGCGAATCATAGGCATCAAATGGCAGGACCACATTCCAAACTAGGATGTCCTCCAGAAAGGAGGAACGATGACCATCTATGCTCTTCTATCACAACGACGACTGAGGTGGCTTGGTCATTTCATTCGAATGGAAGACGGCCGCATTCAAAAAGAAATCATGTACGAAAAGTTAACGGCCGGGATCGGGACCGTTGGAAGACCTATCCTCGACTTCAAGGATGTGTGCAAGAGGGATATGAAGGCCAGATAAATCAATCTTACAAACTGGGAAGCCTATGCTTCAAAATGGAGACGCGTTGTGAAGACATTTATACAGAGGGGTGATCAGAGATGAGTAGAACAGTGGGAGGAGAAAAGCCAACGAAGACGGCAGCTAGCTACGTCTTCAACAGCACAGCCACAAATGACATTTGTCAGTAGCAACTGCAACAGGACCCCCTGATAGCAGACTGACGTCTTAAAGACGTCATAAATTGGTCGTAAAGTGGTAAACACGTCGTACGTCGTATGGACGACGTAATTACGACGTCATTATGACGTCTTCAAAAGACAATTTTTTCCAAGATAATTTTTGTCGCATTGACGACGTCATTACGACGTCATTTTGACGTCTTTAAAAGACTAATTCGTTCAAGATATTTTTTGTCTTATCAACGACGTCATTATGACGTCTTTAAAAGACCTGTTTTTCCAAGATAATTTTTGCCGTATTGATGACGTCATAACGACGTCATAATGACGTCTTTAAAAGACTAATTTTTTCAAGATATTTTTTGACTTATCGACGACGTCATTATGACGTCTTTAAAAGACCTGTTTTGTCCAAGATAATTCTTGTCGTATTAATGACTTTCTCGGATTGGACTGTTTAGTCACAGCAGGAGCTACACACCAAGAAACTAACTAGTACAACTAGCGCAATATTCTATTGTCTTTACAGACATACAGATGCCGAGTAGATAACACGTAGGGTCGTGCATCTCAGATTTGTAAAACTGGAAACATTGTTAAACCGTGCCTTTAATGTTCCCCTCCCAGTTGGTTCTTGGTTTCCCTCTTGGTCTGGTACATTCTACCATTCATTGCAAAAAAATATATCGAGAGAACCTAATGTACTTTACTTTGGCCAAAGTATTTCGCCTTTTTTCAACTATTCCTATCAGAATGTTTTCGTTTGCAGTATTCCTCTGTTGATTTTCAAATCCGTTCATGATATACTCATCATTATCCTGTACACCCAATTTTCAAATGATGGGATCTTCTCTTTAGTAGTTCCTGTCAATGTCAATGTTCTTGCTCCATACAACTTATACAATAAAACATACAAGACATGATCATTTACAAGTGTAATTCTATTCAATGTTTAACCTTTTTATATGCATTCATTGAACTCACACTGACACTGATTGGGATTTTTTCAACTCAAACGTTAACCCATGGATGACACCTCATAAAGCTTTGTATCCAGTGGAAAAGGGGTACGAAAAGTGTAACTTTTATTCTAGTATTATAGTATTAGTAGTAGCAGTAACAGTAGTGGTAGTAGTAGTGGTGATGGTGGTGGTGGTGGTGTTGGTGGTGGCGGTAGTAGTAATAGTAATATGATGAAACTTACTTTATAAGTCCAAATGAACATTTGTAGGTGGAGATGGTGCTTCCCATTTGGATAACGAGAAAGCCTGGGCCCTGTGACGTATAGACCGCCCTCAAATTCCTAATGGAGGTGGTATGAGTGATCTTTGTCTTGTGTAACTCCTGGTATTTATCATCAAACACGTGGACCTCAAGAATCTTTGGATAACAAAGTCAAAGTATTCTCATTTAATTGCAATAAGAGATAATTTTTTGTTTTTTGTAACGTGAAATGAAACCAATTAATACAACGTTGCTTGAGTAGATTCATGTTCGTGAATCATAAGAGCGCGTTTGTACATATCGTACCCCACTATCGAACCCCACTATCGTACCCCACTATACGATCGTGATTTGCGGGATGTCGCGTTTATCGACCCTTCCCGATTCAAAATAAAGGCCTTGTGTCTGCCCAGCTGTTTTGACCCGGGAAGCAGACAGTTTCTCGGAGGTCAACTTAACACACATGCTTGTACACAACACCTGGGTAGTCCTATTTGTATGTGAGGTTCAAAACAGCTTTGCGTTCATCGATCTCTCAGAAACGTGATTCTGGCTGTATGTCACATTCAAAACGCACCTTTTTGCGTCTTTAGATATGCCCATATCTAAAGACGTTTGAAAAAGGCTTTGCGTTTATCTACTTCTAAATTTGCCTGAAAGACGTTTGAGAAACCTGATTCTAGCCAAAAATTTGCTAGATAAACGCAACCACTGATGCATGAGGTTATAATGTGGCCAGCCCCTTTGACCTTTCTAACAACTAGAATATGAAGGGCAAAACGACTTGTGGCGGCCTTTAATGCATCCGTCTTTATTGATTTCGGTAGACCATTTGACCAAGAATATGATCAATATTTAAAATAAAGGGGCGTTATAGAAACAGAAACTAAGTGAAGAAATATGTGACAATATGTGACAATATTGCAATAACCCATCTTACACACTTTTAAACAAATAACTCTGTGTGGTGCTTTTTGCTAATCATTAGATCTTTTTATTATACAACGCCGTCTGATATAGATATTTTATCAAAAGAAAGAACACAGCTACAAACTTTGACAATTAAACCTTTCTAATGATCTTTTTTGCAAATTCTCTCGTAAAAGTTCACAGGCACTTGCTACAATACCTTCGGCGTGACTGCCTTGACGAACATTACATAGAGCTCGTCGTTTCCTCCTTTGACACACATGTTGTCCAGGGTCCGATCATATGTGATGGCATCAGTGATGTCCACACGGGGGTAATGGGCATAGTCGACAGCCTGGATCTTCTCTTTTAATCTTTCACAATGAAAACCGGAGACATCTCGTTGGGTATACATGAACACATAATTAACATGGGGATGTATTGTCCTTTGGGCAACTTTACTTGATGCAATTGATGTAGCTTTTAATTCACCATTACATTTTTCGTGTGGAGTATGAATGATATAGCTGATACTTGATAGGTCATGCAGAATTGGTGATTATCAGAGATTGTACGACATGCTGTGCTTGGGCCAAAAATCACTCAGTGGTTAATATCGCATATTAGTTAATCGAATTCCAAACTTCATGAGGAACCAGAACGAGACCATACCTAAAACCTAATCGCAACCTAAGCTATACATACAATATCTGCTTTGAATTTTAAAAAAATCCATAGCAAAGGTTACGTGAGAAAGTAGTGGATCTCCTCTTAAGAATTTGAATTTCCACAAGTATTGAAGTGTGGGTCTATTTTTAAATAGCTCGCTTAGGAATCAACCGTTTTTGGTAGATATAAACAGGTGGGAAACATGTAAGTTCACATTCTATAGGTTGAAGACAATAATGATTGTAATTCCTTCATTAAGCACAATGTTTACGAAACAAACGTTGCTAGAAATCAGAATACAGCACTAGCTCTTCGCCGGTTGCCCGGTAAAAGGTCGCGCAGCGTGCACCCTGGTAAAAAAAAGGTGGAACCGAGGAAAAACGTTTTCGAAGTTTTAAAACCTACTTCAAGTGCTGACAACTAAATCGTTTCTATGTTCCATGTATTCTTAGACAAAGATATATACCTGATTTATTATGTTCTCAAATTAATTTGCAAATATATCTTTCATTTGCTACACGACGTTTTGCTGGGAACAAAAATGCCAGAACGCGTAATTTAACTTCCCGGCAAAAGGTGGTGAAGCGCTACGAGAGACTTCTTTTATCCCTTCTTGATTTAGTATGTTGGATTTTCTGACTGTTGATGTTGGTATGGTTATCTGGTTATCAATCAATTATAAAATGTATAAGCTGCCGAGTCTTACCTTACAAGAACCAGACCATTTCTAACTGGGATAATTCCGGCAATCTTCTCGTCAATGGATAGTGACATGACAGCCTTTTCGGCGGGAAACTCCACCACATGGATAAGATTATTATGAGGCTTCGATTCTGCCACTAGGATCTTGTCCGTGATCACTGCAATGGCATTAATGTTCTCAACAGTCTTGACTCGACCTTTCTTATTTACGTCTATCAGCCGCACGTGGTGTCCATGTATGTCGTATACGCTCAACTTCTTCCCGGAGACCACACCAACGATCTGATCTGACCCAAGCAGCATGCACTTCTCCAGCAGAACGTCCTGGGGGATCTTGATGGGGTCCCATTGCGTTTCTTTGACGACGTTGATCTTGCCATAGGCTTGGCCTCCGTCGTCGGTGGTTTTTCGGGTCAGGATTGTCGTCCTGCTGAGTTCGCACATGAGATCACCCTGGTCGTAGATCTCGTTGATCTTATTTAACCCGTGCTCGATGGCCTTGGCCATGACGAGTTTTTGGGGTCCGTGATCTTTAATGGACTAGTTTAAACCTTCTGAATATTTAAAAGAGACAATGAAAAAATAAATAATAATAATAATAATAATAATCACGATGATAACAATAATAATAATAAGATGAATAATGAGAATAAAGTAGACTTTAAATCGTCGTTGAGACGAATAAGGCGATCCATCTTGTAATTTTAAGTCAAATGTGAATATTTGAATATTTGACAAAATAATGTGAATAATTCTTAAGCTCAAACGAGTCTGAAAATACAGACTAACATTAACGTTACCCGCGTGGGCTATATAGTCTGCAGGCACAGACCCTAATTTGACACTTTATCAAAAAATCATTGTGCCTAGAGAGAAGTCTAGCCTAGCTACCCACTGGTTGTTTGTGTCAGGAGCAGCTACAATGCATGGCCTATGGTAGTCTTATAGTGCAGACTCACTTTTACGACTGACCAGGGTTTGTGCTTGCAGACTATGGGCTATATACACATGAACGGCGACTAAAGCAACAAAACTAGTAGCTAGTCTAACTTCTCAGACACTCTAAAACTGGTGCAAAAACCACCATTTATATACCAACAAAATCTCTGGATTTATCTCAGCCAAACAACAATAAATCAATCAATTATTGATCGACACATGCGTGTAACTTCAGCAAAATGCTGTAACACCGTGGTAAACTACCTGGCCAAAATCTCGAGAGCCAGTAGCTCACGACGAAAACAAGGGGAGTATATTATACTTTAAACATATTACTATCACCACTTTGCAGTTTCCTACTGACATTTCTTTTTTTCGCATTTGTACCTCACACATATTGCTATTCAACTGTCCTAAAATGTTGAATGACTCACAATTATCATTTGATAAAAACACAGCAAAAACGTTTGCATTATGGGATAGTACAATGTTGCCTATAAAGCTGGCATATTCTTTTCTGACTTCTGTTCATGAAATGATTGTGACAATAAGATTTATTCCTATCTTCTCAAAACGCTATTGATCACTCTAAAGAGTCACATAGATCAATAAAGTTCAGAGAAGATATTATCCTTATCTACCTAAGTAGGCCATGTTGTCACGTTCATTTTATGAGAAGAGGTAAGAGACATTTTCCAAACTTATGGGCAACGGCCAACGGGTACTAGAATGGCTATCGTGAGTACCCATACTAAAGTCAACATTATCAGAGAACAAGTTTGTCTCTAATGGTGTAAATGTTATGCGAATTATTATACTGGTATAGCCCTAACAGGGATCATAAAATCGACTTGGGAAACTTTCAACTTACCGCAAACCAAAGGCGTCAATACGGATTTATCCTTTGGCATGTCTTAATGGCGATTTATGAATCCCTCAATGTAGTGCAATAACCAGGCAGTCACAGCACATCAACATGGTGGGGGGTGAACACGTGACAATATTACCCTCTTTAAAATGATGAGTAACTGCCTGTTTTTCACGAGCAGTTGAAAAGATAACCCATTGATCCATAGCAAAATGGATAATTCCATAGATTTCTTCATTCACCCCGGTGCGCTTTGTCCGTGTTGGTTCGTAGTACTTCGGGTAGTTTCGTATTGTTCGATTTTGAAACGTTTAGTTCTTTGGAAGTTTTTTTAGTGAGTTAAATTACAGGAAGTAGAACTGTCTGCCTTTCCAAAATACACTGGATATTGACCCGAAAATCTTCCGATTGACTTTATTTGTGTAAACAAGACATAAGACTCGTCTCGAAAGAAAAAAATCCTCTTTAAAAAAAAATACGAGTGACTGAGATTCATTGCAGAAAGTAAAATGTTGTACTTTAGTTCTCAAAGGTTAATTGGATATTGATATTTGATAGCACAGAAAGACCTTCAAGAAAGAGAAAGATTTTGTGCAGTGATCGGTAAAGAAGAAGAACAAGAGAGACAAAATAATTTGTTGAAGGTGACCTTTTCGAGAAAACAAAAAAAAACATGTGTCTCGAGATTCATTTCAGAAAGTAACATTTGTGTGCCTTTCAATTACCCTTCAAAAACTTTGATAGATCAAAATTTGCTTAACATACTGTGAAATGTTTTCTGCTGACATTATTACAAAACCAGCATTTAAATAAGATGAGGAGTTAACTTCTGATTATCGATGGTCATATTATTTTGTTCCTGTCGGACAAAATTCAAATCCGTGCGGCTAATAGTAATAACAAAGAGCATAAACAATTAATTTCCTTCAACTCTCTTTCTCTCTCTCTCTCTTTCCCTCTTTCTTCCTCTCTCAATCTCTCTCTTACTCTCTCTCTCTCTCTCTCATACTAAACCCCATCTCCCTTTCTCTGTATATACATGTATATCTCTCTCTATATAATATCCTCCCACTCTTCAATTCTCTCTTTCTCTCTCTCTCTCTCTCTCTCTCTCTCTATATATATATATATATATCAATGTATATCTATATACTATTATTACCTATCTATTAGTTCTCATACAAGTTGTAATTAATCAGCTGTTTGTCGTTTTGCATCCTGAGTTTTGCATATTATTTTCAGTATCCCCATGAACTTGAAAATTATTTGCATTCTTTCCGTAATTATCATATGTTTCTCTATTTTTTTCTTTGTATTGATGTCTATCCATGTTAATTAAACTCATCGAAATAAATATAAGTTACCCGTTTTTTAAATGCACATGTTTATAACTGTGAAAACAAGAATACATTAAATCCTGAAGCTTTCAGTACTCAGCAACAAATTGTTATTCTTTTTATTTCAGCATTTGATGCACACGAGAATGAAATGCAGCGGGAAAAAATAAAGAAATGAAGCATACAAATATTTAACGTATTTTATGAAGCACTTATGTCACAAAAAAACATTTTCATCTTAGGTTTCCTCACCGACTTTCGGGGGACCCTATTCTTCTTTTGTTATACTTTAGCGTAAAATATTTGAAACATATTTGCCCAAGTTTAGTGTGACCTTGTTCAACCTCGGACAGATTTTGTACATTTTAATCTCCATAGGAAGTTACACGTTGAATCTGCATGCACAAGTTTAATGTTTTGAAAATGAGAAAACTTTATCTAATCAAGAAGCTCTCCTTAGTTATCAATAAATTTGTTCTCTTTTATTACAGCATTTGATGCAAACAAAATAATATGCAGCTAGAAAAAAATTTTAAAAAATAAGCAGATATAACAGAGCAAACACACATATTTTACGAATGAGTGCAGCAGTAATCGTATAACACACAAATAAGGACAATTCCTTGTAAGTCTCTTCACTAACTTACAGGCGACTCTACTTCTTCACGTTAGACTTAAGCGTAAAATATTTGTACAAAATTGCCCGACCTCAGTGAGATCCTATTAAACCTCTGACAATTGTGTACATTTTAATCTCCATAGGAAGTTACTCATTTTAATAATCTGCATGCACAAGTTTATTATTTTGAAAACGAGAATACATTATCATATTATGAAGCATTCCTTAATTATCAATTAATTGTTATTATTTGATTTTGGCATTCGATGCAAACACAGATAAAATGCAGCTAGAAAAAATTAAAACATGAAGCATATAACAGAGCACACACACACATATTGATTTGAATGACATTACTTGTGTCACACACAAACAAGGAAAAATTCCTTTTCTCTTCACAAACTTTCAGGCGACTCTACTTCTACTCCCGCGTAAAATGTTACAGTGTATAAAATTGCCCGACCTCAGTGAGATCCTGTTAAAACTTTGACAGATTACGTGCATTTTAATCTCCATATAGGCCCCATTCTAGTAATATTTTGCTTTGATTTTGAACATCAAAAACACTTGATACATGATTTCAATATTAAATAATTGGATCTCGTTGGCAAACTTAATGCTTCCTGGCTTGCACGGGCTGAAGGGATCAAAGAAATTACCCTATCTTTTGCACACAAACACGAAAACGACACCACACCAAGACATTTTAAACGACAAATGACAAAAATCTGTTGACACCATACACATTTGCTAAATAATGTCTTTTATGTTATATAAAGTCCTTAAGTTGCTTTTGAACAACCCAAAAAATCCATCGAAAACGCGGTTACTTTCAAATTAATTTGGAATGTCTGCAGAATCGATATGCCACCAATGATAATATTATATATTTTAGCTCAAAAATTTATCAGCGTCTTTTTTTTAATTACTACCGATCAGAATTTCTCTGTTTCCTCGATTGTGCACCCCGATATTAATGTTTACACACCTCCATAGCCCCATATAGGGACTGATATTTGAACGATTACAGGGTCAAAGGCATTAATTATTTTAGTTGCAATTCTTTCGAGAAAAAAATGATTAATTCAAAGTATGAATGACTTTACATTCTAATGGCATTTGATAATTGACACGCCACGAGAGAACAATAATAATATTGTATATTTCAGTTCAAACAAATTATCAGCCTCTTTTTTTAAATTACTACCGATCAGAATGTCTCTGAGTTGCATCGATTGTGCACCCTAATCCTGTTTTCCACACCTCCATAGCCCTATATAGGGACTAGTAATTGAACGATCAAAGGGGCAAAGGCATTATTGTTTTGAGTCGCAATTCTCTCGAAGAAACTTAATTAATTCAAAGTCTTTTGACTGACTTGAAATTCCAACGGCATTTGAAAGATAATACTAAGGCATTTAGTATTTTAGTCGCAACTCTCTCGAAGAAACTTGATTAATTCAAAGTCTTTGGGCTTTGGACTGACTGCCCCCCCCCCCTCCTGCCCTCTACTCTAACGGTTTTGAAATTATCACGAGCATATCTTCTATTTTAGTTCAGGAATTTCTCAGCGATCCTCTTCAAATCACTCGCGACCAAAACGTCTCTCAATTCCTCTCGATTGTCCACCCCAATCCTGTTTTTCCAGGCTTCCATGGCCTTGTAGGTGGCTTCCTCAGAGTTATTGACACAGCTCACCAAGATGGAGTCCAACTTGGCCTTTTCCAGACCGAGCTTGAGGCCAAGAGGGATGTAGTAGTTATGGGGCACCTCCCCGGCGATCCCGTGCAAGACTTCGGATGGCACGTCCGATGATGCAGTTGGTTTACTGGAATGAAAAGTAGGTAAAACAAAAATAACGAACTCGGTCCAAATCGGTCTTTATTCACACGTCGGCTACGTTTTTCACTCGTCATGATATCTTTTGAGTCGACGATGACAAGCCCAAACTTCAATGATGTCGTCTTCGCCGTTGGTGTATTCGAGACCATGCACTGGCAGAGTGCTAAATCTAACCCAGCACATCGGAGATGGCTTTTGAGAAGGATGAACCGACTGGAGTTGTGTTCGTCGATCTGACAGCTGCCTACGATAATGTGAACCACCGCATACTTCTAAAAAAGCTATACCATGACAAGGGACTCCCATCTGACTAAAGTTATCCAACTGCTCCTGGAAGATAGACGCTTCTATGCTGAGCTCAATGGGAAACGCAGCAGATGGAGGAATCACAGGAATGATCTACCACAGGGCAGTGTTCTTGTTCCTGTGTTTTTTAATGCCAACACTAACGACCATGTACCTAGGGACAAGGAGCTTCATCTTTGCTGATGACCTTGACATAGCAGCCCAGAGTTATTACAAAGACAAGATAGAAGCCACCCTTTCATCAGCCCTAGACAATCCGACAGACTACTACGACAAGAACCAGCTGAAGGTTCACCCTGTCAAGACAAAGGTTAGCTCGTTCCATCTCCGCAACCACTATGCTTGGAGGAGACTGTCCCTGAAATGGGACGATGTCTCCTTGAAACACTGCGATCACCCTGTCTACCTTGTAATCACTCTTTATCGAACCCTTTCATGCAAACAACATGTTCAGAAGGTAAATGGTAAAGTCAGGACAAGGAACAATCTCCTTCGCAAAATGGCAAACTCGTCTTGGGGTGCCAATTCATCCACGCTGGGGTCAACTGCTCTTGCGTTGTGTTACTCTACAGCAGAATATGCCTGCCCTGTATGGGAAAGATCATCCCATGAAAAGAAAGTTGATGCAGCGCTCTATGACTGCTGCAGATGCATCACTGGCTGACTCAAGCCAATGAATGTGGACAGCTTGCACATCCTAGCCGGAATTGATCCATCCGATGTCCGCAGAACAGTTGCAAGTTGAGGACACCCACCGTCCCCTTTACTCTCATCAACCGGCCCCTACCCGCCTTCATACAGTCCAGCCACTATCACAACCTCCCCAATTAACCAGAGTGATCTTGTGGGATGAAAAACGTTGTGAAAAACCGCCACCATGTACAGCTATCATCCCGACCAACGAACAGCTGCCACCTGGCCATATATGCGACTGGAAGACGTGGAAGTCCCTCAATAGGCTTCGCACAGGGGTGGGGCGATGCAAATACAATATGCATGAATGGGGATACACAGATGACACAGACACTGACTGCGAGTGTGGAACATCCGTGCAATCTATGTCACACCTATTAAGATACCCACTCCTAGATGACCAATGCTGCCTGGAAGACCTAGTGGCAGCAAATGAGAAGGCTCTTCACTGTGCAAGAGCCTGGCAAAACCTTTAAGTTCAGATGATGGACACGAAAGAAGAAGACAATAATCTTATAATATACGTTTAACAAGAAAAGTACAGGGATTTAACGATTGAAATATGCCATTTTCGACAACCTTTATTAGGTAGCATGTCAATTTCTAATTTTCAGTTATACAAGCGTGCGGGAACGTTGGTGTTTTTTTGCCCAACATTGAAGTAGCGCTACAAAATAATTATTGTAAGAATTAAGACCACTTAACAATTACCATAATCAATACGTACCTTGGTCTACGGTCAACATTTGGGACAGGTGTGATATATTGAGCTGGTACTGTAGATTAAAGAAGAAAAATACGTAGCATAAACGCAATGAAAATTTGTCTTCTAAATCTTTAACAACATGTCCCTTTGTCATGAGAAAAAACCTTATATACCTTTGATTGATTATGATACTGTTTTGTTTGGGCTTTTCGTTACAGGACTTTTGACGAGGGGGGCTTGTTTGATACTAAAAGTGTAACAAATGCATTATTGGTATTAAAAGTGCAAATATAAATGATTATAAATAATGAATCACTGTAAATACTGAGAATGGTATACTTATATCTAGGAAATGGCACAATTCCTAGTATTTTGAAATTCAACTGAATATTCAAAAGTGTAAATAGCTTTCACTGTTTGTACCTAAACTGTTAATAGAATGTGACAAACCATCCTAAACGATATTAATGTGATATGTTAAAGGTACTATGTCCCATTTGCAGGCCAACAGAATGAAAAGGTCGAATTCCAACGGCATTCGAAAGATAAGACTAACTTCCCTTCATTAAAAAAGGGCTTGAAAATGTCTTGTTGTGTGAGAATAATGAAGGTTAGTTGTCGAATTAAATTTAGCGATTGCGGTCGTTTAATTTTCAGACTCTTGTACCGAATGGTCGTACGTTTTGTGCTGCTCAATGATTCAATCAGTTTAACTTTGGCCATTTGGATTATTGATGTAGACAAATTCTTATGTACCCTTTACAGCTTTTTTTATGTATGTTATTACCAAAGAGAAAAATAATCATTCAGTCAGTTACTCAATAGTGTTAGACAGTGAAGTCTAGAAAGAAAACGGGTTTCCTTGCATAATTTGAATACTAGGCACTGCTAACATTTAAATTTCACAAATAATACATCCGTGACATATTCATGATTTCTGCAAGTTCTACAGAATTTGATGTTGGCTGCAAAAGGGGGACACTACCTTTAAATGTTTATGAAATCAAGAAATTGTATGAGAAGCATACACATACTATGTTTATTTCAAGGAATATCAGTAAAATCATTCTCTCCGTTTAAGCATGCAACAATCATATTGTAGCGAATGCTCATAATGATAAATTTGCATGAGTGAACAAAACCTTATGACAATTTGGAATTACGTACCATCGCAGGGAATGTCCATATGGAATATCATGTCAATTTTCTTGTTTCCAAAACTGAGCTCGATGGTGATATCTTGCGCTCGCCCATCGCTGCAATCGACATGAAAGTCCACTGAATTGGACGTAAACTCGATCAGTTCACATGTCGACAGCGATTTCACCTTTTCAAAAAGAAAAGATGGGTTAGTGAGAGATATAGGAAGAGGGAAGAGGAGGGGTAGGGAGAGGGGGAGAGAGGGGGAGAGGGAGGGAAAGAGAGTGTGAGAAGGAGAGAGAGAGAGAGAGATGATCAAGAGAGAGAGAAAAAGAGAGAAAGAGAAAAGTGCAACAATTTTTGTTTCTGAAAAGTATAGAAAACATTTTTGTTAAGCTTCCATCTGCTGACGATTGCCCAAGAGATCCACATACAGGGGCGAATCCAGGATATGTAAATATTAAATGAGGGGGGGGGGGCCGGGCGGGTCCATTGTCTGAAAATTCCATGACAATCACGAAAAAAGGGGGTATCATATTTTTGCCGGTGGCCTTTTTTGTCCTTTTACTGCCCATTTATAGTGTGCAGCGCCCATAAAAATATCCTCTATCATACTGCGCTTGATAATAAGTCATTATTACCCCCCCGGTTGTAGCTCAGCCGCCATGATAAGGCTCTGAAATATGCAAGGAATTTCTTCCTAGTAGATACCCATTTATTTTCCCCCGGGTGGAGAGTGGCACCAACAACAAAAAATGGCGAAAAAATAGCTTTTGGGGACCGACAAAAGAATAGAAAGTTTTCTAGAACTTTACCTTCTTCAAATAGTTCAAAAGGAAATCCTTCAAACAAAAATAAAAACCCTCAAGCATACCTCCCTGGAACCGAAGGCGTTGCAGGTGAGCAAGATTTCTGGTGAGTCTTGTCCGTTCAGATTGAATACGAAGTTCGTTCCTCTGTGTGCCGGGATGACTGGGTTTAAAGACTCATTCTCTAACTCTTCCATTATCATCTGAAAGAGAAAAAGTGTAGGCTCAGCCACTAAGGGGCACTGCTATTCAGGGAGGGGGCTGGGCCTAATCATAATCCTCACCTTTATTATAATCATGATGATCATCATAGTCATACTAATCACCACCACCACCACCAACACCACCACCACCGCTACCTGCGCCATCACCATCATCATCATCACAACCATTATTATTTTCATCATCGTTGTCATTATCATCAATCTCAATTTTATCATCATCATCATCACTACGACCACCATCACCACTTTTAACAACAACACCATGATTACCTTTTGAAATTAGAATAAAGAAATCACCTTCTTCTGGCAATCGTATTAGAAGATAAATTATGATATCATTACCTTCTTCATACCGTCAGTGAAGTCGTAGATGAGGACGTTGACGATGGGTTTCTTCGTGGTCGGCATTCTCTTGGGGATGAACGGACGGCAGACGAGCTTCTTGATAACATCATTCCCCATCACCGTCAATGAGTACCTTCCTAGTCGTGTCACATCCAGCGTTACCTCGCCGTTCTTCCCAATCGAACATTTTGCTGACGATTGAATTAAATTGAAATGGTATTTATTGCATCAAACTAAACGGGAAAGGGAAATATTGCTCATATATTTCAATGTGGTGATCATGTTTTTTTTTTAATCAGAAAAATACTTATTGACAACTTCTATGTGACAGGTGTTAACTACCCCTCCATCGCCCCCCCCCCCCCCCAAGAGAGAGAAAAGGTCAATGTAAATAAGTGACAGGAAGGGCCTTAAAATGTATCGTTATAAGTGACGAGCAATCTTGAGGAAATAATAGAATGCGATGTTTTGTATTATCATTACTTATAAAAGACTTTATTAAAAAAATAAGAATATTGAGTCATGTATACTAAAATGCATCTGTGAAAGGATTGTTCAAGACGCCCCCCCCCCCCCTCCCGCTCCGAAATATATCTTTAGGTTTTTTTTAAACTTAGCGATAGAAAGTAACCATATGTAATTTGCAGATGTACAGATAATTTAAATGGCGTAGGACTATGATTAGGAGAAATGTCTCATAACGCAAGTTCCCTCAAAATTGATAAAAGATTTGTAAGAGCACCTCCTTTATCATTCACTCCCCGGTCACGTCTCTGGGCGTCGTCAGCCAGTTCATGCACGCTGAATTGCGTATCATTCGACCACGAGCTGAGGCAATGCTGAAGGTTGATCCGTGCTGGCTTCTCCAGTTCTAGCCCCGAAGGCTCGGAGCAGATCACTGGTGAGATGCTGACTCCTCCCGCCGAAGCGCTACTGGTGTGCGTTTCTCGTGATAGTCCCACGCCTATTATTTTGCGTTGGCCCTTTGCGATGGCGCCTGGTTGGATGAGGAGGGAAATTCCATATTCTTTGTTTATGATCTCACCTCCTTCCTCATCAATATCGCTATATTCGAAGACTGGTTTATCGTGTTGCACATCTGAAAGGAAACATTATTTCTGTATCTTAAATCAAGGTCGATTTTATTCCCCAACTTGTAATCCTGAAATATATGCGAATATGTATGTATGTATATCCAGTTTATCATTATGTAGGCTTTACCCCTCGCCAATAAACATTATTGGTCATCTTTTTAGAGTAAAGCATCAGTTTATGCGTTTTCTAGCATGATGTTATTGTACATCACCAACAAATTAGCATACCTGAAAACACCATGAATAACAATAACATATTACCATGATGATTGTGAACAAGTCGTCAACATTTCAAACCTAAATCTTATTATGTTGATATACCTCTGAATGAACATGGTCTAACTTTGAACATAATGATTTTTTTTTTTTGTACGGTTAATATTTCCTAAAAGTTGTTGAATATGCCGCTATTTCTCATACCCAAGAATGATGCCGAATTTATGATACTACCTAAAAACTATTCTATTTTATTTTAGATTGAAGGAAAGTGGTGCCTACCTGGCATCTTGTGCCTCTGATTTTTTTCTGGTTGGCCTCTTATTCATGAGAGATACAGGAAGAAGAGAGAACAATTATTAATAAATAACAGTAATAATAGTAACTTTATTTAACCATGGAAGCCTCATCATCATCAATGCTGTTCTTCTTGAGGACCATGCAATCTGTATTACCCCAGCAAATTACAAGGTATCCTTTCACAATGAATGGTCCGAATAGACAGGCTGGTTTAGTGGCATAGAAAATACGGGAAGAAGCGGGGATATAACGCAAAAATAATAATATGTAGGAATATGTTTATGAAAATAATTTTTTCACAAAAATTGGTTCCAATGAACAAGGTTAGATATCTTAATGATTTCGTTTTCTTGCATTTGCAATGCACTTTACATACAAATTAGAATTAATAAACTGCAGGTTCCTTTCAAAAGTTTCATAAGATGCAGTTTGGAATTACAGTGGCGCTCGCTAAAGATTTAAAATGATACTTACCCTTTTGTCGTGTCTTTCGCACTAGATGACATTTTATTTTTCTCATGTGATGCGGTACTGTTCTGTATGTTCCGGGTGGGTTCGGGTGACGCAAGCTTCGGCTTTTGGTTATCTGTCGGATATGACTTTTGTTTTCCCAGCTCTCTCTTTTCAGTTGCAACATCTTCTCCCGGACTTGTGTTATGAGTGGAATAATTACGTCGATTGTGTTACAACTAAATATATTATATAGTCTCCAGGAAATTATGTTTTGTTGGCTCAAACAAGAAATAAAATAACTTTGTATTAAACTTTTTTGTTTAATGATATGGTTTATCAGTCTCATCAATAGGTCTGTTCTTTCAAAATCAATATTTCAAGAAAATTGGAAGCGAAAAAGTTGAAAATTGTCAAGCGTACCACACAAAAAAAAATACACGATCACCGTTGGAGCTAAATTGTTGCGCTTGGCATGTAATGATTGCCATGAGTATTGTTTGGACATTTTAAAAGAATATGGCTTAAAGATAGAAATTTGTACTAATGGGGTCCATGATACATATTACGTACCTCTTTTCTTTCTCACTCTTCTTGATATCTTCTGAAGCGACGATGAATGATTTCATATTCGCCACTGAATCTTCTTCATCTGTGTCTCTGATATAAAAGGAAATGCAAAGGTGTCATTTATTGTAACCCATTGCCGACTGGAAACGTGTTGGCCCTGTATTAAGCCTACTGTGTTTAAGAATTCAGTATAGGTAATGATATCAACGACAATTCTAATGCTGCTTACTTTGAAATTGCTAATAATCGTTGAATGCCCCGTGGCGAAGTTATTATTTAAACGTTACGTTAATTATAAAAAAAAATGTATTAATGTCCTGATAGCTTGATGATGCTTTGTTGAAAGGCTGTGTACATGAATTTGGGGGAAACAGCCAGGATTATATGGTGTGGATATCATTCTTAACTAATTCCTCACAAAAGTATAAATATCATATTTCAAGTGACCGTAATGTCAGGGACATGAGATGTCAGATATAGATGTACAAACCCTCTACTGCTCTATTTCTTAATTTCAATGTTTGTATAACTTGCGATAAAGTCTAATTATTCAAGATGACTGAATGAATGAATTATGAATAAAAATGGTTTACTCCTCATCCTGAGACGAGTTTTCTATTCCGTCAGGCTTGGGGGCGGGAGAGGGTTGGAACTGTCTCTTGTCGTAATATTTCTTTTTCGGGGGAGGCACCAAATGACTCTTTTTAGGTGGACCTTTCCTGTAAGAAAATTAAAAAAACAGAAAGTATATAATGTGACATGTTTGACAACGATTGCAGCAGGCCTGCTGATAACGACCAGATGCTAAAATTCGTTACCCCACCCCCCCCCCCCCCAGCCCCCGCCTTCGTGGTCTGAGCGGCACCCTGAATGTCATATGAGGCCCCTACATCAAATCACCATCAACCGTAGGACAGTTCAAAAAGAGCTTGAAGACATATCTATCTATCAAGGTTTCCTCTCCTAGCTTGGAGATTGATTGCAACATTTTCTTCCCGCAAGACCTCCCAGTTGGTTCTTGGTTTCCCTTTTGGTCTGACACCTTCTACCATTCTACGAATCTTTCAAAAGACCCTTATGTATTTTACTATGGCCAAAGTAGTTCGCCTTTATATCCAACCATTCTTATCATATTTTTTTGTTTAAGGTTCTACAATATGCAGTTTTCCTAAGCTGGTTTTCAAATCTTTCCATTATATACTCATCATTCTCCTTCACACCCGATTTTCAAATGAAGGGAACTTCTCTTCAGTGATTCTTGTCAATGTCAATGTTTTTGCTCCATACAACTTATACAATAAAACAGACCTGACATGGCAATTTACAAGTCTAATTATATTCAATGTTTTACCTTTTCATCTGCATTCATTGAAATCACACTGACACTACATGGGTATATATTTTAACTCGAACGCTGACATGGCATCTCAAAGAGCTTTGTATCCAGTTGAAAAGGTGCTATATAAATGTCAAGTTTTATTCCAGTGGTATAGTAATAGTAGAAGTAGTAGCAGTAGCATTAGTGGTCGTAGTAGTGCTAATGGTGCTGGTGGTGGTAGTAGTAGTATCACAAAACTTACCGATTAAGTCCAAATGAACATTTGAAAGTGGAGATCGTGCTTCCCATCTGGATCACGAGAAAGCCTGGGCCTTGTGACGTATAGACCGCCCTCAAACTCAAGATAGAGGTCGTATGAGTGATCTTTGTCTTGTGTAACTCCTGGTATTTATCACCAAGCACGTGGATCTCAAGAATCTTTGGATAACAAAATCAAAGTATTCTTGATTAATAGAATAATAGGAATAATAGAGAATTGTGTTTTCTTTAACTTGAAAACAATCCAATAAGTACAACGTTGCTTGAGTAGATTCGTTTCCGTGAATCAGAGCTGCATGAGATCATAATGTGGCCATCCCTTTTTACCTTTCTAACAACTAAAATATGAAGGGCAAAAAGGCCCATGGCGTACTTTAATGCATCCGTCTCTACTGATGTCGGTAGACCAATTTGACCAAGAATATGATCAATATTTAAATTAAAGGGGCGTTAGAATCAGAAACTAGGTGAAGAAATATATATGACAAGATTGCAATAACCAACCCTACACACTTTAAAACAAATAACTCTGTGGGGCTAATCGTAAGATGTTTTATACAACGCCGTCTGATATCGATATTTTAATAAAAGAAATACCACAGCTACACATTTTTTTCAAATTATATTTTTTTGTAAATTATCTCCTACATTTTCACAGACACTTGTTTCTCCTACAATACCTTCGGCGTGACTCCCTTGACGAACATAACATAGAGCTCATCGTTTCCTCCTTTGACGCACATGTTGACCAGGGTCCGACCATAGCTGATGACCTCAGTGATGTCCACACGGGGGTAATGTGCATAGTCGACAGCCTGGATCTTCTCTTTTGATCTTTGAAATTGATAACCGGAGACATCTCTTTGGGTACATGAACAATAGGTAAATGCCAAACGGGGATGTACTGCCCTTTGGGCAACTTTACTTAATGCAGATGATGTAGCCTTTAATTCTCGGTTTTAACTTGTTGTCTGGTGTATGAATGATCTAGCTTACTCTTGATAGGTCAGACAGAAATGGTGAAATGGTGGGAAAATTGGTGATTATTAGAAATTGTTCAGCATGCTATGATAGGGCAAAAAAGGGGCAAAAAATGACTCCGTGGTCAATATCGCATATTAGTTAATCGAATTCCTAATTGTATACCTGGAACCAATCGCAACCTAAGCTATAAACATAAGGGCCCGAATTCACAAAGCAAGGTTTGAGCTCAGACCGGGTTTGGGCTCAAACCTCCTTTTGTTATTTACAAACCAGGTTTGTAAATAACAAAAGAAGGTTTGGCGAAACAAAAGGAGGTTTGACCTCAAACCCGGTCTGAGCTCAAACCTTACTTTGTGAATTCGGGCCATAATCTCTGATTTGAAGGAAGAAAAAAAGCCCATATCAAAGGTAACGTGAGAAAGTGGCGGATCTCCTCTTAACCCTAATAAGGCCGGGCTATTTGAAGTCTTACTACGGCCGGGGGGGGGGGGGGCATTATGCCCCCCCCCCCTAAGATCTCGGCCGTAAAACGGCCGATCTCCGCAAAAATTTGCACGCATGTCAAGTGAAGTGTATAGAACAATATGATAATTTCAATTTATTTAAAAAAAATCCCTTATTTGCATAGTTATGGTAATTTATGCAAATAACGTCATGAAATCACATTTTTACCCATAAATCCTATATTATTCATATTTAAGCATTCTTTTTCACTACATAATATTCATTAGACCATTTGGAACAATAATACAACAAAAAAAATTGGAAGAGCCAGCTTATTCCTTATGTTATCCCTTGTTTTGATAATTTCTTATGTATTTCATTGTTTTTTTAACTTATTTATGTTATTGTTTTTTTTTTTTCATTTCTTCCTACAATTCAACTATTTTGACTCCCAAAACAACCTAAACTTTAAACAAGACCCAATAACCAATGTTTAATAAGTTTTTAGGAAAAATGACATTTCCATATGTTTTGTACACAAATCACAAAAATGAGCGATTTTCGGGCTGACATGCAAAGACAAAAGGTCACGTGACCTTGTAACTATAGGTCCGATTTTTTTTTTTTTTTTTTTAAAGATGCGCAAGACTCTAAAGAAAAAAGTCAGCGAGCGGCGAGGCGCCATCCATATGCGTTCTCGAACAATCAGAAAAAGATATGAATTTCCACCTGTATTGGAGTGTGGGTTTATTTAAAAATTGCTTGCTTAGAAAATAACCGTTTTTGATAGATAAACACAGGTGAAAAAACCTTCAGGTTCACATTCCATAGGAAGTACACAATAATGATTGTTATTCCTTCATTAAGCACAATGTTTCGAAACAAACGTGACAAATCTCCTTGTTCCATTGCTAGAAATCTGACTATAATAGCAGTCCAATCTTATGCCTTCTTGATGGAGTTTTTCTGCCTGTTGCTGTGGATATGGTTATCTTTGTAATAAATCAACTAAAAATGTATAAACTGCTGATTCTTACCTTACAAGAACAAGACCTGTTCTAATAGGGATCATTCCAGTAACATTCTGATCAATGGACAATGACATGACAGCCTCTCCTGTAGGGTACTCCACCACATGGATTAGATTGTCGTAACGCTGCGATTCTGCAACAAGGATCTTATCCGTGATTACTGCAAGGGCATTAATGTTCTCAACAGTCTTGACTTTACCTTTCTTCTGGACGTCTATCAGCTGCACGTGGTGACCATGTGTGTCGTATACGCTCAACCTCTTCCCGGAGACCACACCAACGATCTGATCTGACCCAAGCAGCTTGCACTTCTCCAGCAGAACGTCCTGGGGGATCTTGATGAGGTGCCATTGCGTTCCTTTGACGACGTTGATCTTACCATAGGCTTGGCCTCCGTCGTCGGTGGTTTGTCGGGTCAGGATGGTCGTCCTGTTGAGTTCGCATAAGAGATCGCCCTGGTCGTAGATCTCGTTGATCTTCTTTAACCCGTGTTCGATGGCCTTGGCCATGACGATTTGGTTCGGTCCGTGGTCTTTAATGGACTAGTTTAAGCTACCTGAATATTAAAAAGAGACAGTGAAAATAATAATTACTAGACATGCAATCGTGTCACAACGATGTGCGTACAATGACGCACGTGTTAATTCTACGGTTCAAATGAAAAAACTTCTCTCGGACTATACAGAGCAATTTATAAGAAGTATGTAGGTTCTGTAATAGTGGAGATAGGTAGGGCGAAAGAAAGGTCCCCAAATGGCCCCGAAACGAACATAATGACGCCTGAACGGTCATGCATGAGGGATTACGAAGAATGCGATGACCTTGAAGGGATGCTATAGAGTATGCCTACGAAGTTTAAAGGGAATTGGAATAGAGGAAGGGACCTAGAAAGGGCTCGCAAGCACTGCGTGAAAACTAATAGGATTTGGTGCATGGTGAACATGTGGTGACGCGTGCTGTGGCACAAAACAGCCGCCCATACTAACACAATCATGCAGAGTATAATGGCGTCTTAATATTTATTGGCCCCCTTGACGATTTTCAAAAGATTTCAGGGCGCTATTTATTTTTTGCATATTCATTGGAGCAATAAATTTAGCAAGGCTATGTGCAATTATGAGTTAAGGATACTGCAAGAAATTGAGACGGAACGGAAATGGTATGAGAAAGTTATGGCAATTTTTTTTGTTTTTGTGCGGTCCATTTTTCAAATATTTTAGAGATTTTTCACGGAGTCGGTTTTGGATTTGAATTAGCAGTGCGAAGAAGACATTTTGACGGTCAGCTTATTCGTCGCAGATAAAAGAACATATCTTGGACTATTTAGAGGAATTTGTTAGAACTCTGTAGGAACTAGGATAGTGGAGATAGGAAGGAAAAAAGAAAGACCTTAAAACGGACCAGATATGGACAAAATGGCGCCTGGACGGTTATGCATGAGTGATTTCAAAAATCGAAGAATGTAGTGACCTTGATGAGATACCTATGCCTATGAAATTTTAAAGGAAACGAACATGAGGAAAAGGCATAACTAGTGATTACAAGCACTACGTGCAGTACGAATGCGATTTCCTGACGAAAACAACACGAAGACGAAGAAGAAGAATATTAATGGGGCAGAATGTGAACGAAAACAAGGCAATGACGATTATCGTCATTGCAATAATGAGAATAAAGTAGTCTTTAATTCGTCGTTAAGACGAATAAGGTGATCCGTTTTGTAATTTTAAGATGTTCCTCTCTTTTGACAAATGGGAATATTTCTTAATGTCAAACGCGTCTGAAAATGCAGACTAACATTAACTCTACCCGGGTGGGTTATACACAAAACTACAAGCTAGTCTAATTCCTCAGACACTCTAAAACTGGTGCAAAAAGACAACCATTTACCAACAAAATCGCTGGCTTTATCTCAGCCAAACAACAATAAATCAATCAATTATTGATAAACACATGCGTGTAACCTCAGCAAAACGGTATAACACCATAGTAAACTACCTGGCCAAAATCTCGAGAGCCAGCAACTCACAACGAAAACAAGCATATTGAACCGGTTGTCTCATCTTCGCTCGCTGGAACATTCCCATTCCCATTCACTATACGTTACGTACTAAAAGGCTTTATTGTCTGACCGTACATGAATATTCATGTTTTTGCTTACCTCGGCAATATGGTTGCCTCTAATAAATAAACAAATTACGGTGGGGGTTGGATGAAATGGACATAATGAACAAATAAAAACGGATCTATGATAATTCATGCTTCTTATCCTTCGTGTGCTTGACTTATAACCTTACAATCGCGTGGTAAATTGAGTCCAAAGTTCGACTTGTTGTACATTGTGTTATGTAGGCAATGGCGAGCTTGCGACCTATTTTGATGAAATTACGGTGGGTGAACTTTCAAAGTCAATGAGACATGAGGGTTCCAATTAAAGAGCTAGTGATAACGTACGTCGGGGTTGATGTGCTTTTCGTTTAAACAAAAAATAAATTTGTAACGATTTTTTTGGGGGGGTAAAAGTTCATAGGCTAACATGCTGCTGACTCTGACGATAAGGGGGCGTTGTCAAATGAGACTATGTGTGGAGTATATACTTTATAACTCTTACTAATCACCATTTTGCATTTTTCTACCGACATTTTACTTGTTTTCTCATTTGTAACTGGCACATATTGCTATTAAACTGTACTAATATGTTAAATGACTCACAATTATCATTTGATAAAAACACAGCAAATACGTTTGCATTATGGGATAGTACACTGTTGACTATAAAGTTGGCATCTTTTCTGACCTCTTTTCATGAAATTATTGTGACAATATGATTTATTTTTATCTTCTCAAAACGCTATTGATCACTCTAAAGAGTCACAGAGATCAATACAGTTCAGAGAATATATTATCCTTATCTACCTAAAGTAGGCCATGTTGTCACGTTCATTTCATGAGAAAAGGTTAGTAATATTTTCCAACTTTATGGGCAACGTGTACTAGAAATCTCGAGTACCCATACTAAAGTAAACATTATCAGAGAAACAGTTTATCTCTAATAGTTTAAACGTTATGCAAATTAATATACTTATATAACCCTAACAGGTGTCATAAAATAGACTTTGGAAACTTTCAACTTACCGCAAAACAAAGGCGTCAATACGGGTTTATCCTTTGGCGTGCCTTAATGGCGATTCATCCATCTCTCAATGTGTTGCAATAATAAGGCATTCACAGCACACCAACGTGGTGAGAGGGGGGGGATGAACACATGACGATGTTACCCTTTTAAAATGATGAGTAACTGCCTGTTCTTTCACGAGAGGTTAAAAAGATAACCCATTGATCCATAGCATAATAGATAATTTCATAGATTTCCCCATTCACCGCGGTGCGCTTTGTCCGCGTTGGTTCGTAGTACAGGCAGGTACTTCGGGATTCGTATTGTTTGATTTTGAAATGTATACTAGTAACCACGGTGAGCCCCTTCATTATCAATTCATTTTCACGAAACATATTTAATGTTGCCTAGCACTTGCTGGTCATATCTCCCTTTGTTATGCTTATTTCAGTTAGGCAAGCTATCAGTTATCAATTAATCTCAATGAAATGATAAGTCTATGACAGGATTTCCCTCTCTAAGGTCTCTCTCTCTCTCTCTCGTTCTGCCCTTCTCCCCCCCCCCCCCCCTCTCTCTCTCTCTCTCTCTCTCTCTCTCTCGTTCTTCCCTTCTCCCCTCCCCCTCTCTCTCTCTTTCTCTCTCTCTCTCTCTCTTTCTCTTTCTCTCCCCCTGATTGTAGGTACGTTTAATCTTTTGGAAGTTTGTCTAGTGAGTTTCATTACATAAAGTAAAACTGTCTGCCTTTCCAAAAATGCATTGGATATTGACCCTTAAATCTTCCTAATTGACTTTATTTGTGTAAACAAAACGTTTTATATGACTCGTCTCGAAAGAAACAAGACTCTTTTTTTGAGAATTACGAGTGACTGAGGCTTCATGCAGAAAGTAAAACTTTGTACTTTAGTTTTCATATGCTCATTGGCTTTTGATATTTACCCCAAACCGTTTCGAAAGATCAAAAAGGCTTTCTCAAAAGAGAAAGATTCTGTGTAGTAATCCCAAAAAAAGAAGAACAACAGAGGATATGAATATGGAGGCGACCATTTCAGAGAAGAAAAAATAGAGCATGTTTCACGAGATTCATTTCAGATTCAGAAAGTAAAATATTTGAGCCTTTCAATATTGAACTACCCTTCAAAAAACTTTGATTGACCTAAGTTTGCTTAACATGTGAGATATTTTCTGCAGATATTATCACTAAACAAGCTTTTAAATCAGATGAGGGGCTAACTTTCTGATTTTCAATCGGCATATTTTATGTTTCCTGTCGGGGGAAAAATCCAAAAACGTGCGGCTAATTACAATTGGCATAAACAATAAACAATGGGCAATCTGCATGCACATGTATATATCTTTGAGAACAAGAATAGGCCTACATTAAATAATGAAACTTTCAGTAGTCTTCAATACTTGCGTATTCCTTTTAATTCAGCATTTGATGCACACACAAATAAAATGCAGCGGGATAAATAGAAAAATGAAACAGAGAACACAAAAATATTTCTTTATTTTACGGAGCACTCATGCCGATTTTTAATCGGCATATTTTATGTTTCCTGTCGGGGAAAAAATCCAAAAACGTGCGGCTAATTACAATTGGCATAAACAATAAACAATGGGCAATCTGCATGCACATGTATATATCTTTGAGAACAAGAATAGGCCTACATTAAATAATGAAACTTTCAGTAGTCATCAATACTTGCGTATTCCTTTTAATTCAGCATTTGATGCACACACAAATAAAATGCAGCGGGATAAATAGAAAAATGAAACAGAGAACACAAAAATATTTTTTTATTTTACGGAGCACTCATGTCACACAAAAAGAAAATTCTTTTTAGGTCTCTTCACTGACTTTTAAGCGACCCTACTTCTTCTCGTTATACTTTAGCATAAAATATTTGCAACAAAATTGACCAAGTTCAGTTTGACCTTCTTTTATCTCTGACATATTTTGTACATATTAACCTTTATAGGAAGTTACTCATTAAATCTGCATGCACAAGTTAATCGCTTTGAAAACGAGAAACTTTATCATATTTTTTCATTTCATTTCATTAATTTTCCACATTAAAAACCAGAAAAATATACAAGGTAACAGAATACATTGTACACATTTGACACATAGAGCAAATGAAAAACAGACACATAAGCATAAAAGAACAATGAAAATCTACATCAGTTAACAAACATCAACATTAAAACATAAAAAGGTGAGTAATGTAGATGGGGCTAGAAAAAGCGAAGCTTATCGAGTCTAGCCCCGGTAGCAATGAAGGGGAAGTCCACCCTGAGAATGTGTGTGGCCAAGTAAAGGCGGAGTAAACCCATCCTCAGGGTGGACTCTCCCTTCAAATGTCTGGTTTTATAATTATATTAAATCGACCCGATGATAACATAATTGCGATTTGAAACATAATAATAATTATTTTTAAATTGATATGACTATTTAGAATTGCAAAGATATTGTTTATATTTATGCTTAAATTGTCGTAATGATGCAGATTGTTTGAGACTGTCATCTAGAGTAGACCATGTAAGGTAACCCTGATACTTAACACTTCTTTGGCCAGTAGCAGATCTGTAATAAATGCTATGCAAATTCTTGGAGTTTCGGGTGTTATAACAATGTACATCACTGTTGCATCTATACCAGTTTTGAAGTGAGTTTGGTAATAGTCCCTTTTCAGACCTGTACATAAATTCTCCCAGTTGTAACCTACCTAATTCATATACAGTCAAAACCCTTAATTCTTTAAATATATTGTTGGTATGGGCCAAATAATGAGACTTGGCAACTATGCGTATTACACGTTTTTGCAACAAATGTAAACGATTTAACAATGTATTTGATGCATTTATCCATAGCATATTACCATATTGTAAATGAGGAAGAATTAATGAATTGTATAGCAAAAGCAGTACCTTTGACGGTAATACAAATTTCAGTTTTGACATAACTCCAGTAATTCTTGAGATCTTCAATGCAATATCATTAATATGTAAAGACCATGATAACTTGTCATCAATATTAACACCCAAGAAGCGGGCACTATGTACTTGCTTTAAGGGCTCTAGTGAATCAACAAACTTAAGATTAAGTAAGTTCTTATCATATTGTTTATTCAATGGTGCAAAATGCATAAAATTTGTTTTCTCAATGTTTATCCTTAACCCATTCACTTTGTACCAAATATTAACCTTTTGTATTTCTTTATTCATATTATGGACAAGAGTATCTAGTTTCTTCTCGCTTAAAGAGACATCGGTGTTGTCTGCAAAAATAATGTATGACAAAGTTGAGGAAACATTTGGCAAATCATTTATATATAGAATAAACAACAGTGGCCCAATTATTGACCCTTGGGGCACTCCGCATATAACTTCTTTTTCAAAAGAAGTTACATTATCATAAACAACATATTGTTTTCTTTCCTTCAAATAATCCTTTATCCACTGTAATGGCAAACCCCTCACACAATAGTACTCCAATTTGGATAATAAGGCTTGATGATTAATGGAGTCAAAAGCTTTTGAGATATACAATGACAAACAGAGTGATTGTTTGCTATCATCAAGGGAAGTAAGTATTTGGTCCAAAAAAATATGTCAAGGCCAATATAGTTGAATGACCTGATCTGAAGCCATATTGAAAATTTGACAAAATCTCTCGTTTCTCAATGCAAGACAATAATCTAGAGTAAAATAATTTTTCCAAGATTTTTGAGAAAACGGGCAAGAGTGACACCGGTTTATAATTACAAAACTACTCGAGAGAGCCTTTCTTATAGATCGGAGTCATCCTCGCCAGCTTCATACTGTGAGGGAATTTACCAGTGGAGAGGGAAAGGTTAAAAATATGTACAAGTGGAGCAAGAATGAAATAGATTGATTCTTTAATGACGATCATTCATATCATGAAGCATTCCTAAATTTCCTAATGTTATCAACAAATTTGTATTCTTTTTATTTCAGCATTGATGCACACACATATACAATGCAGCCAGAGAGAAAAAAATATATATAAAAGAGCACACATATATTTTACGAATGACTGCAGCAGTTCTCGTGACACACACACAAAGGACAAACTTTTAGGTCTTATCACCGATGTTATGTAACTCCACTTATTCTCGTTGTACTTAAGAGTAAAATACTTGAAACAAATTTGCCCAAGTTCAGTGTGACGTTGTTTAATCTTTGACACATTTAGTACGTTTCAATCTCCATAGGAAGTTACTCGTTGGATCTGCACGCACAAGTTTCTTATTGTGAAAACGAGAATACCATTATCATATCATGAAGCTTTTCATTAATTATTAATAAATGTGTATAATTTTTATTTTACAGTTAGAAAAAATAAAAAATTAAGTAATGACAAAGCAAACAATCATATTTTACAAATTCTTTTCACCAACTTTCAGGCGACTTTTTCTTTTTCTTCTCGTTATAGACCTACTTCAGCGTAAGATATATGTACAAAATCACCCGATTAGTAAGATCCTGTTTAAAGGCTTTGACAGATTACGTGCATTTTAATCTCCATATAGGCCCGATTCTGGTTATATTTTGCTTTGATTTTGTGTTATAATTCTGTAAAACGACTTGAACATTAAAAACACTTGTTACATGATTTAAATATTAAACAATTGGATCTCGTTGGTAAACTTATTGCTTCTTGGCTTGCACGGGCTGAAGGGGGGAAAGAAATGACACTCTCTTTTGCACACAAACACGACAAACGACATGATGCCACGACACCACGACGTGCTGAAGGACCAATGACAAAAATCTGTTCACACCATACATATTTGCTAAATAATGTCATGTATTATATAAAGAGTCCTTTAATAAGTTGTATTGTCCAGCCCAATCGTGTTTATACCGCACCTCCATAGCCTCATATAGAGACTAGTATTTGAACGATTAAAGGGGCAAAGGCATTATTTATTTTAGTCGCAATTATTCCGAAGAAACTTGATTAATTCTGACTGCTCCATCCCGACCCCCCCCCCCCCTCCTCCCCTTCTACCCTAACGGTTCGTCACCCCCTTGAAATGACCACCGGCATTTCTTCTATTTTAGGTCAGGAATTTCTCAGCGATCCTTTTCAAATCACTCGCGACCAAAACGTCTCTCAATTTCTCTCGATTGTCCACCCCAATCTTGTTCTTCCAGGCCTCCATGGCCCTGTAGGTGGCTGCCTCGGAGTCGTTGGCACAGCTCACCAAGATTGAGTCAAGCTTGGCCTTCTCCAGACCGAGCTTGAGGCCGAGAGGAATGTAGTAGGTGTGGGGCACCTCGCCGGCGATCTCGTGCAGGACCTGGGATGGCACGTCCGATGATGAAGTTCGTTTGCTGGAATAAAAAGTACGTAAAGCAAAAATAACGAACTTGGATCAATTCGAAGTCGGATGAGTGTCGTGTAGAACAAGAATGTATATCAATATCGTAAACAAAAATATTTCGAAATGGCATAAGTATAGTATTTATCCAAAATGTATACATTGAGATTGCAGTTTGAAAACTGTGAATATAAGCATTTTTTTGTTTTTAATTATTTGATCAGTATTTGCTATTTAATGTGAATATGTACAAAGACGATTTGTTTTATTTTAGAGATGATGTATTAAAATAATGTTCATCTTATTACTATTACCCCCACACTATTTTACACTGAGATATGTATGACAAAATAAAAGAATTGTAAAGCATAAATAGTGACCTTTTGTGATAGAAAATATTTTATTTTATATAAAATGCCTATGCCCTTTCGAGACTAACATGCAAATTGTGTTAATATGACTATTCCAAGTTAGATTTGAATCAATCATTACACCTAGGAATGTTGTAACTTCTTTTTCAATTATTGGCATGTCATCTATAAAATTATTATAATGAATTACATGTTTCGAGTGCATGTTTTGAAATAAATACGATTGGTCTTTTTAATATTTGGAGAGAGGTTACTGGATTTGAACCAAGACGATGATTTATTCAAATCTAAATTGAGGGTTGTAATAAGAATTCTTAAGTATTTGTGTGAATAAAATACGTTGGCATCGTAAGCGAACAAAACTTATGTTAGAAGTGGTGATGCATTAACAATATCATTCATATATACTAAAAACAGTAAGGGACCTATTAAAGGCTTGTGGTACTCAGCATTGTACGGTGGAGATATTAGATGTTGTAGATTTTAAAATAAAATATTGATGTCTAGTACGCAAATAGTCTTCAAACAAAGAAAGTACAGTCCCTCTTACTCCACATGCTTTTAATTTACCATGGTTCATGCTATCGAATGCCTTCGATAAGTCCATAAAAACATTTACAACGTGTTCTTTTTTTGTGAGAAGGAATCAGTTATTTTGTCACATAATTGTAGAATAGCATAATCAGTATATCTTTCTAAATCCATAGTGATTAGGAATTAATGGGTTATTCATATATAAGAAAGAATATAATATGATACTTTTTAAAAATCAGAGTTTTTTTTGCAACTTTTAGTGGGTCGGGAAAAATTCAAAGCATGATTCAATTTTATCCAGAAATGAGTCGGCTACTCTATTAGGTGGTGTATATATTACCCCAACGATGTTATTCTTATGTTTATCATCAATAATTTATAAAAATATTGTTTCTGTTCCTTCAAATTAAATATGTCTTATTTTACACCGTACATCATTACGAGTATAAAATGCGACACCTCCTCCCTTTCCATTTGTATGGTCTGAATGAATTAATTCATAATTCTCAATATTGAATATTGGGGGAGAAATTGAATGTAACCAGTGTCCGGTAAATCCTATCAAAGAAAACGGAAATGTGTGAAAATTATCGAAATTCTTTTTTAAGCTTCGAATATTAATGTTGAATAAACTAAAACAGTGAATAAAAGTTGAATTAAATGCACAAGTAGTATACTATTTACTCTGGGGTGGATCATTCAAAATATTATTTAAAGCCATAAAGATGTAAATTTTGGTTTGGCGACCAGTATAAATGAATATTGTGTTTGGTGCGTGCATTTATTACCGGTGTCGGCAAAAACCAAAAAGAATCAGGGGTGTACATATATAACGGATAACATGTTCTTTCATGCACTCCAAACAGGATCTAAGGTAATACAGTCTACTATTCCATTAATATTCAGAGAAATGGAGATTTGGGGTCATTCTGTTATTCAGATCAGTGGTGAAATTGTGAAGGGATGACAGCACAATTTCTAATTGCCTTGCCAATTTGTCTCAAAGATTCCATGATTTTCAGGATGTTGAAAGAGTGTTGTCCAAATTTTTCTCAAACTTTCACTGAATTGTTTCTCACAATCTTCTGCTTCCCATAAAACCACTTTTAATATTAGGGTGGGTTTCTCTTTTAACAATAACAACAATCATGACCTACCTTGGCCCTGGGTCCGGTGTGTTAGGCGAAGGTTCTACTGTAGATTGAAGAAGAAAAAAACTAAATTTGAAAAAATAATAATATTGTACTACATGTGCCTTTTTCATGGGGAACAACAAATACCTTTAAGGGTGTCTTTCTCTTACAGGACTTTTGTTGAGAGGGGCTAATTTGACACTAACAGTGTTTTCAAAATGCATCATTGGTATTAAATGCGCAAATAGAAATGCTTATAAATAACGAATCACTTTAAATGATGGGATTGGTGTTCATATTTAGGTCATTGCCGAATTCTGAGTAATTTGAAATTCATTTCAATATTCAAAAGCATCAATAACATTCATTATTTATAGCTGTACTTTTGATAGAATGTGAAAAACCATCCTAAATTATTTTTATTTTTCAATGTTAAATGATTTTTAGATCCCAAACTTTGCTTTATTGAGTATGCATATAATATCTTAATTTCAATGATTATCAGTATAATTATCTTCCCTATTTTAGCATATAATAATATTTTTATAGCAAATGCTCATAATGTTAAACTAACATGAGCGAACAAAACGTTTAGATAATTTGTAATTCCGTACCATCCCGGGGAATGTTCAGGTAGCATATCATGTCAATTTTCTTGTTTCCAAAACTGAGCTCGATAGTCATATCTTGCGCTCGTCCATCGCTGCAATCGACCTGAAAGTCCACTGAATTGGACTTAAACTCGATCAGCTCACTTGCCGACAGCGATTTCACCTTTTCAAAAAGAAAAAAATTGGTTATTGCGAGATACAGGATTAGGTAATAGGAGCGGCAGAGAGAGGGAGAAAGAACGAGATGCGGGAAAGCGAAATGGAGAGAGAGAGAGAGAGACATAAAATCATCATGGAAGCCAGGTAATCGCTCTTTATACGACAATTTCCCGCCACTGTGCCTGTCAAATACATGATAACAATACAGCCAATAATTCAGCCGTGCAACAAATGAATTTTCAGAAAATATATATAGAATTTTTTTTTTTTAAAGTTTCCATCTGCTGACGATTGCCCAAGAGATCCACATATTTAAAAGGGGCAGATACAGGGTGATATGGTTTGAGGGGGCGGTGTAAGAAATTGTATAAATATAAATTAGGAGCAGCTACACCGTATTAAAGTGCACACGAATGATTGTGACGTAATAAAGAGTTTTAAGGCACACCAGTTTTTGGTTTAGACAATAAACATGATGTCGTCCGTGTTTTGTATTGTGCTAGTTTAGTTGGACTTGGAGTGAATCAACGCTAGGCCAACAGCCGTCAAAACAGGCGGGGGATGGGTAAGGGCCCCATGTCTGAAAATTCTATGAAAATCAAGGAAAAACAGGCGGTATAATATTTTGTCGGGTGCCTTTTTGCCCTTGTACTGTCCATTTACATAGCGCAGCGCCTTTATAACTGCGCTTGAAACCCCGGTTGTAGCCGAGCCGGCATGATCAGGCTCTGAAATAACCAAGGAATTTCTTCCTACTGGATACCCATTAACTTCACCTACGTGGAGAGGGTCACACAAACTTATAAGGGAAAACAGCTTTAAAGGACCGAAAAATTAATAGAAAGTTGTCCACCTTCTTCAAATATTTGTTATATTAATCCTTCAAACATACCTCCTTGTACCCTTTGGCATGGCACGTGAGTACGACCTCTGATGAGTCTTGTCCATTCAGATTGAATATGAAGTTCTTTCCCATGTGTGCCGGGACGACTGGGTATGGAGACTCGTTTTTTATCTCTTCCATCATCAGCTGAAGTAGAGAAGAGCAAAAAGAAAGAGTGTGAAATAAATTTTAATAAGAAAGATAGCTTGTTTGTATTTGGGAGTGACGTTTTTGTGTGCGTATGCGCGCGTGTGTGTTTGTGTGTGTTGAGGGTTTGTAAGACGTGTAAAACGGGTATAATCATATGTATGCATTAACTCCTACACTGGCAACTGTGGATATCCCCAGTTGATAACTTTCTTATTTTTTGCTAATTTTGGTAATACACATAGACTGACCAGCAGACCATCCATGTCCACTCCCCGATGAATCAAGCCCGCACGGTCATGTATTTTTCCCCGACGTCCGCGCCCCGGTTACTTAACCTCACGTACGCCAGCTATTCTCCACTCCTGACGACGGATAGTCAACCTTCTCGAAACGGCGAGCCACTCCCGCCATTCATCCTCTCCAAGCGCTATAGTTCTCCTTAGAACTATAAGCTAAGAAAGATAACCAATCTTTTTGCAAGACTATACCAAACAGTCAGTTTCAGGACTCCGCAATCCTCCCTCTCTCTCTTTCTCACATGGTGCACCCGCAAGCCTACTGTATATTGTGAATTATCATTTGTCAATTTAATTTATAGCTGCTCTTTGACGAATGCAATTATTCTACCACACAAACCGTCACATGCATTTTTATTAAACAAGTCGAATATCAATTGCCCTGTCAAATAAATTTCACATCTATACATCGTGACAAATGCCAATCTATTTGAACCTCTGCGGAGCATGAAAGTGTGGACATAACATTGTCAGATTGAACTACCTCAAAACCATAACTCTATGAAATTATTCGATTGTACACCTTAAAGAGTAAACACCATCGGTTGCATAGTTTAGGCTCTGCCACTAAGGGACACTGGTTAGTATTCAGAAAGGGGGGGTGGGCCCAATCATAATCCACACTTTATTAAAACCATGATAATCTTCATATTCATCATAATCAACACCACCACCACCACCACCACCACCACCACCCTTATCATCATCATCACCATCATCAGTGTTACAACCATTATCATCTTTATCATCGTTGTCATCATCATTATCATCACCACCATCACCACATCTATCACCACCATAAAAGTGACTCGGTAACATTGTTGAAGGTCGATATAAAACTGCGTATTTTTTTGTATGAAATGTTACCTGTTTTATTCCTTCTAATGTTTCTAACCCTCTACAATAAAAAAATTCCTGAAGAAATTCTCAAACCACAAAGATATATATTGTTTTCTTTGAAGGCGTCACTGTGCGACACCCTCTAACAGTAAAATTCTCCCAACTGTTTTTTCATGAAAAAAGAACTAAAACAGGCTTTAACGAATCTGTTAACACTTAAAGATATGGAATGGTATATAGAGCCGATTCATTGCTTTGTGACGATTTTCATTCACCTAACATATAAACTTGATTGTAATAATATAGTTGGGAGGATTAAGATATCGATCAGATCAGTTTTTCCCAATTTGTATCATTAATAATAGTCTATTTTCACCCAAACTTTCGGATTATCTTTAATTGTACACTTAGCATTGAAGCCGCTACCTTAGCACAATTTTCTCTCATCTGAACAATGTTACAAAGATATTTAACAACAACACCATGACTACCTCTTGATATTAAAATAAAGAAATTACCTTCTTCTGGCAACTGTACTTTATATAACTTTCGTCAAGAAGGTATTAAAGGAGGATATCTTTACCTTCTTCATACCGTCAGTGAGGTCGTAGATGAGGACGTTGATGATGGGTTTCTTCGTGTCCGGCATCCTCTTGGGGATGAACGGACGGCAGACCAGCTTCTTGTTAACCTCGCTGCCCATCGCCGTCAAGGCGTACCTTCCTAGTCGTGTCACATCGAGCGTTATCTCGCCGTTCTTTCCGATCAAACATTTTGCTGATAATTGAATTGGATTGAAATGGTATTAAGTATTGCTCATATATTTCGATGTGGTAATCATGTTCTTTAATCATGAACATATTCATTTACACCTTCTATGTGACAGGGGTTTAATAATGCCCCCCCCCAAGAAAAAAAAGGAAAGTAAAGGTCAATTTAAATTTAAACAGTAACAGGAAGGGCCTTAAAATGGTTTCATATAAATGAAGAGCGATTTCGAGGAAATTATAAATTCGATATTTTGTATTATCATAACTAATAAAAGACTCTAAAAAAAGAAACGAATTTTGAATCATGTATAAAATTGGTATTTCAGTTTTGATTTTAAATTTGAATTTAAATTGTATTCTAAAATGCATCAAATGAAAGAGCTTTTCGACATTAACCCCCCCCCCCCCCCCTCCCCCCGCTCCCTACGGCTCCGAAATATTTTGTATTGGTTTTACCTGGTGATAGAGAGTACCCAGATATAATTTACAAATGTACAGACAATTTAAGTAGCGCAGGACTATATTTATAAGAAAGATCTCATAACGCAACAAAAACAAATTAAAGATTTGTAAGAGCACCTCCTTTCTCATTCTCTCCCTGGTCGCGTCTTTGGCCGTCGTCGACCAGTTCATGCACACTGAAATGCGTATCATTCGACCACGAGCTGAGGCAATGCTGGAGGTTGAACTGTGCCGGCTTCTCCAGTTCTAGCCCCGAAGGCTCGGAGCAGATCACCGGCGAGATGCTGACTCTTCCCGCCGAAGCGCCACTGGTGTGTGTTTCTTGTGATAGTCCCACGCCTATTATTTTGTGTTGGCCTTTTGCGATGGCGCCTGGTGGGATGCGGACTAAAATTCCATATTCTTTGTTTATGATCTCACCTCCTTCCACACCAAATTCGCTATATGCGAAGAATGGTTTATCGTGTTGCTCATCTGAAAGGAAACATTATTTCTGTATCTTAAATCTAGGTCGATTTTATTCCCAAACTTGTAATCCTTAAAATGTATGTGTATATGTATGTATGTATATCCAGTTTATCATTATGTAGGCTTTACCCCTCGCCAATAAACATTATTGATCATCTTTTTAGAGTAAATTATCAATTTATACGTTTTCTAGCATGATGTTATTGTACATCACCAACAAATTAGCATACCTGAAAACATCATGAATTACAATAAAATATTATCATGATGATTGTGGACTAGTCGTCACATTTCAAACCTAAATCTTATTATGTTGATATACCTCTGAATGAACATGAAATAACTTTGAACATAATTTTTTTTTTTTTTACAGTTCATATTGCCTAAAAGTTGTTGAATAAGCCGCCATTTGTCATACACAAGAATGATGCAGAATTTATGATACTACCTGACAATTATTCTTTTTTATTTTAGATTGAAAGAAAGTGGTGCCTACCTGGCATTTTGTGCCTCTGATTTTTTTCTGGTTGGCCTCTTATTCATGAGAAATACAGGAAGAGAAAACAAGTATTAATAAATAACAGTAATAATAGTAACGTTGTTTAACCATGGAAGCCTCATCAGCATCAATGCTGTTCTTCTTGAGGACCATGCAATCTGTATCATCCCAGCAAAGTACAAGGTATCCTTTCACACTTGGCTGGAGAATGGCAAATGTAGATTAACATCTTGCCAAAGGACGTTAGTGCAAGGTTGGGTTTCAAACCCTTAAACCTAGGGTTGAGAGTCAAGTTAGTGAACCACTTTACAATGAATGGTCCAAATAGACAGGCTGGTTTAGTGGCCGCATAGAAAGTACGGGAAGGAACGGGGATATAGCGCAAAATAAAAATATAGCAATCTGTATCAAAATGATTTTCCTTTTTTAATGAATTCCAATTCACAAGGTTGGCTATCTAAATGATTCGATTATTTTTTGCAGTTGCAATGCACTTCAAAAATCAAGTTGAATGTAAAAGACAAACACAATAAACTGCAGGTACCTTTCAACAGTTTTATAATGCTACGTTTACACTATGTTCCCGGTGGCCACGGCAGCCCCGTTTGCCCGAAACGTAGTGCGCCGTGGGATATAGACCAATTTTATCTCTGGATTCAAGTTTTGTTACGTCTTGCCAAGTTTTCTCACGGTTTACCACGGTATTCGTGACGGGCCGTGGGGGGAAGGGGATGCTGAGTCCCGGAGGCTCCAAGGCACACTACGGTTCGGCCCGCGTTCTACCACGGATGCCAGAACGTCCCCTGCCGGCCCGTCACGTTCTGATGGGGTCCCTCACGTTTCCCACGTTCTGATCAAGGTCTGACACGTTTTTCACGTTCTGTCAAGGCTTTGTACGGATGAAACGTGGACACAGGGCAGCTTTGGAGCACGTTTGTGCCGGCGGTATAAAAAGAAGGTCTCCCAAGCAATAGCAATCATGATATTCTGAGACCTCGCGTTGTGTCAGACCGTAGTAGAACGCAACGCGCCGTAGCGTGCCGGGCGCTTAAACCGTCCCACTACGGACCACCCCAAAGTTTTGTTACGGCCTATTACGGACTGTCACGTTTTGTTACGTTCACCCCGGTTTATTACGGCCTACTAGGTTTCTCATCCGCACCGTGACTGCCGTGGCAAATTTTTTGACAGTTTAAAAATCTGACACGGTATCCACGGCAATCACGGTCTGTCACGTTTGCCCATACGGTCCCCCGCGTTGTGTCACGTCAATCCCGTTTCGTCGACGGTGGCCTGAAACGGGGTTGCCGTGGCCGCCGGGAACATAGTGTAAACGTAGCATTAGGTCTTGTCAAGTTTTCTCACGGTCTTTCACGGTATCCGTGACGGGCCGTGCGTTGAAAGGGGCTGCTGAGTCCCAGAGGCTCCAAGGCGCACTACGATTCGGCCCCGGTCTACCACGGATGCCAGTACATTCCCTCCCGGCCAGTCACGTTTTGATGGGGTCCCTCACGTTTCTCACGTTCTGATCAGGGTCTGACACATTTTTCACGTTCTGTCAAGGCTTTCTACGGATGAGACATGGACGCCGGGCAGCTTTGGAGCACGGTTGTACCCACGGTATAAAAAAAGGCCTCCCAAGCAATAAAGTACAGCGTAGGACGTTGCTGGAGGAAGTCAATGATGAGCTCCTTATCATCCTCTGTAAAGGTGGTGACGAGCCTGGGGGCTGCCCTCCTCCTAGCCTTTTGACAAGGCCTCGTTGACTCTGGCTAAGCGGCTGAGATGAGTCTAGATACCCGGAGTAAACGCGCGACCGAATGACGAAAGGTCTGGACAATTCGCACTGGCATTCATTCAGGTTTTCGCGATTAGTCTCTTTTTAGTCGCTCGGCGTCTATCAGGCATGTGGCCTTGTTTAAAGGCTACTCTCCTCCTAGCTGGTGCGTCTTCCTCAGCCTCCCCAGCATCCACAGCCTCAGGTTTAGGTTCCAGTTCAGGGACCGGGTCAACAGCAGCAGCATGCTCCTCTTTATTTGGCGGCGGTGAACGGCGAGGATCTTCAGGCTGTTCCTGCTCCTCTACTTCTGGTGGTGGTGGTGCAGGACAGAGGGCCTTCGGACGTCTTGGCTTCTTCGGTGGCATAGCTTGACCTTCTTTCTTCCTATTGTAGATACAGTAATGTGTCGTCGATTGCTCAGACTCGAATGAAGCTCCTACCGCGCCCGTCTTTTATATACTACCTCCCGACCGTGTGTGCCGTGTCAGAACGCAAGGCGTCGCGCACGTAAACCGTCAAACGCCGGATGCGTCGTGATTAAACGCGACAAAACAGCTACCATACACCCTGGCCTGCATTGAGAACAGGGGCAAACCTTGGCAAAACGTGGCAAAACAGGACAAAAAGCGCAGCAACCGTGAAGCAACCGTGACAAAACGTGCACTAAACGTGGCAGAACGTAACAAAACTTGAAAAGACCGTAGGATGCCGGGGAATATGCGGGCTTCCCGTCCCACTACCGACCACCTCCAAGTTTTGGGGTAAGGAGGACATACATTGTTGGTCATAATGGTGGAATAATTATTTTTACCCCAATTTATTGAATGATTTTGACAATGATTTATTTGTTATAGATCTAGATAATAGTATACATAATCAGATTTTATTGAATGACAATTGAGAAGTGTTTGTTTTGCGTGACTGCTAAAGCATGTGTGTGCTACTATGCTAATTAACTAGGGAACCTACGTCCTTAAGTCATTACTGACAGTAATGGGGATTAATACCTCATAAAAGGGCACTAATATAGCACATCGACACGGATTTGATCCTGGGGGCGCACAGTAACGAGGCCATTGCTTAGCCAATGAATCATGACTGTACGCAGTGGGCGCTAGGGTACGTCGACGCCTCCACAAAAACCACAAAACAGAGAAAATGCAATTAATTTTCAATAATTTTTTATGCATTTTGCCCCGACCTCCAACATAAAAAAAAATCTTCTATGTGGGCATGCCTTGAACCATAATACATGGCCCTACAGAGGAATTTTTCCCGTTGGGGACTGGGGGGAAATGCAATTAATTATTTAAAATTTATTGCATTTTCTTTGTTTTTTTGTAAAAAAAAAATAAAAATCTGAGAATGTATTCTATTATCTAGGTCTATTAGGAATAAATCTTCGCAAAATCATTCAATAAATTGGGGTAAAAATAATTATTCCACCATCATGACCAACAGTGTTTTGTTTTGTTTTTGTTTTTGTTTTTTTGTTTTTTTGTTTTTTTGTTTTTTTTTTTTTTTTGGGGGGGGGGTCCCGAAATTTGAAAATTTGACCGATCGGCATTCCGTTTGGTTGGGGGGGGGGGTAAGTTCATATTTTTAGCTCATCCATTAGGATTTTTGTATTTGTTATTATTATTATTTAAAAAAAAGAGAAAAAAGGAAATTTAAAGGGTTCCCGAAAAAACATACACTATAAAAAAAACTGAGGAGGGGGGGGGGGTTACCCCAACCCCCCCCCCCCCCCCTCCTGTGTTGGCGCCTGTCTGTCGGATATGACTTTTGATTTCCCATATCTCTCTTTTCAGTTGCAACAGCTTCTCCCGGAATTTTGATATGAGTGGAATAATTACATCGATTGTGTTATACAACTAAATTTATGATATACAGGAGATTGTGGTTTGTTTGCTCGAACAAGGAATGAAATAACTTTTTATTGAAATAAATCATGATAACAGGCAGTTTAAACACCACTCACATGTTACCTAGTTTATTTGACGCACAACGAATTCTAAGTTATGCAAGTCGTTATGCCCCGTGGCGATGTTATTATTTAAACGTGACATTAATAGAAATGTATTAATGTCCTGATAGCTTGATGATGCTTTGTTGAAAGCAGTTTACACGAATCTGGGAAAACAGCCAGAATTAGTATGAATATAGCATGAATAGCATTCTTAACTTATGCCTCACTAAAGTTTAACTATCATATTTTAAGTGACCATAATATTCGGAATATGAGATGTAAGATATAGAAGTACAAACCATTTACAGCTCTATTTCTTAATTTCAATATTTGGATAACCTGCGATAAAGTCTAATTATTAAAGATGATTGAATTAATGAATTATATATAAATGGTTAACCTTTTGTCCTGTGACTCCTTCGAGTCTTCTTCGTCGGTGTCAGACGTGGGGACGGTAGTGGGTTGGAGCCGTCTCCCCTCGTAGAATTTCTTTTTCACGGGGCTGATCACCAATTCACTTATTTTACGTGGACCTTTCCTGTAAGAAAAAACAAAACAAAGGAAAGTATATATATTTGTGATATGTTTGACAATGATTGCAGCAGGCCTGCCTGTTACGATTTGATGATAAAATTCGATACCCATCCCACCCCCCCACCCCCCCCCCCCCCACCCACCCCCCCCCCCCCCCCCACTACCGCCTTCTTGATATGAACGGCGCCCTTAATGTCGTATGAGGCCCCTATAGCATCTCAAATCAGATCACCATCAAACGTAGAACAGGTCAAAACGAGTTTGAGAAATATCTATCTATAAAGGTACTCTCTCCCAGCTTTTCGATCGATTGAAACATTTTCTTCACACATCTCTTTTCTCCGCCATTCTAGTACACTTTTGCAACGCCTTAAAGGGATTGGGTATCTTTGTCTCAGATTCTAAACAAAATCCTGGATTTAGCTCATGCTGCAATCTTAATTATAAACCAGTAGGTCATTCAGGAATCCAATGACATTTACTAGCCGATCGCCTGTCTGATTATCAAGATATTCATGATTGGAATTCGAAATCAAAAAACATTTTCCCAACGGTTTTTATAACACTACAGTCTTTTGGGGAAAATGAATACGGTAAAACCGGTCACTCAAAGATATTAAATTTGTTTTTGAGCCACTTCATGAACTTATTACACCATATCACAGACACTGATAGCACGCAGTGGGTAGTGCCCTTGTTCAATACTTTAGGGCGTGACGACCCTGCCTGACACGAGTCTCGGGCTCAGCTGGCTCTGGCTGACAGTATTCGGTATGGCCCCTGTCCAGGGCAACGGACATCCAGCTATGTGGAAATAGCTAGGGAGGAAATCCAGAGAGGAGCCCCGCAGGCGGTCTGGTGTTCAATTCGACACTCTTCCGGCAGCTCCTGCAGCAAAATTGGTGCCCAACGTATTGCTCAGGATCACATCACTAAGACCGAGAGGGGATTCTAACGATTGGGCTACCAATGATCACCATCAAACCAACACGAGTGGCAGCAGTTACGAGTTATAAGCCCTTTCCGATTGGCGAAGGATACGGGTGCTACGGGCTGCCTTCGACGGAGGGAGGGATCTTCACGTTCCATTGGTCAGCTTCCATCACCTCAAAGCTGGGCAATTCCCATTTAATTAGATGTTGACCCGCCACAGGCTGTCTGCTTCATCGGTTGCTTGGACTCAGAGGATTGTCTCGACAAGCGGACTAGATCCACTTCACCAGCAAAAAACAAAATACTAATAAAACACCAGTCTTGCATTTGGCAAGATGGAACGTTAGGACTATGTGTCCTGGCATCTCGGATAATCAACTTGAGGTTGACGAAACCCGCAAAACAGCGCATATGGAAACGTTGTATCATCCGCTCAACCTGAGTTGCCTGCATAAAACAAATAAGATTTTTTGCATGAAAAAGTAAAGTTTTCTAGTTTCTTTCAAGCTTTGGGATCCCGGGAGTAACTTGGGTAACCTTTTAAAAAGTATAATATAAACAAATGATATGCAATTTCTCTGTACTTTTGTCGGAAAAAACATACAAATCCAGCACAATGTCGTCTCTTTTTGCATTAGAGAAGAGCAAAAACGCGAGTTTCAGTCACACTTCGGCCGTTCTCGCAAGCTCTCACTCGTTCCATTGTGGTCAGGCAGCTTTGGAGTGAGCCGCGAATGAATATTATAATCGTTAGCTTTCTTTTGGTATTAAACTTGTTTTGATTGATACTTTTGTCGGAACTTAGTCATTCACATAACGGAACCGCTTGCCAGATGAAGCCAGTAGCCCGTGACCAAAGACATTTAAAAGGCCCATAGTGGTTCGAAAAAATGTGGCCAGCGCTCGTACGTGATCACGTGATTTCCGCCATTTTCGTTAGTCCTCTTTTGTTCGCTGCTTTTTACTTAATGACAGGCCAGGCTTGATTTTTTTTATTTGGTGAGCTGAAAAGATTTATTTGGTGAGCCGAGGACTACGCAAAATGGCGGCGTGTACACTCGAGCGTATTCCCAGCACTTTCAACGGCCACACGTCGATATGTGCATCATGGATTGGGATAATCGTTCTAAGTATTTTACACTTCTGTGCCCTTGAACCCTACACTAAACGCTGTGTGTTGTGGTCAACTTCTTTTATGAGACAAATCCAAGCAAATGTTTCCATATGTCATCTACCGTGAGCCAAAGAGACTCAACATCAACATTGCTGCTCAGCAAGAGACACGACTGTTTTCAGATGGCAGTATCAGAGAAGAAGACTACACTATATTATGGCAGGGCAGAGAACCGCAGGAAATGCGACAGCATGGTGTCGGATTCGCAGTAAGGGACTCCTTACTCTCCTCAATTGAACCACCGAGCAGAGGCACAGAACGCATCCTCTCATTTCGACTGCAAACCGCCTCAGGTCCAGTGAACATCCTGAGTGAGCTGTTACGCACCAACCCTCTGCAGCTCCGTGGAGACAAAGGATCTATTCTATGAGCACTTGGACACTGTCATTGCGAAAATTCCTGCATTAACGGGCACCTATACTTACTAGGAGATTTCAATGCACGGTTGGGCGATGATCATGATTCCTTACCCAAATTCATCGGACGCTTCGGCATTGGAAAACTGAACGAAAATGGTCAAAGGTTGTTAGAAGTCTGCTTTTATCAAGACCTATGCATTACCAACACGTTTCTCTCCACGAAACCATACCCCAAGGTATCCTGGAGACATCCCAGGTCTCATCACTGGCACCAGCTTGAGTTTGTTATTATACGAACTTCACCCTTGAACAGCGTCCAACACACCCGTAGATACCACGGTGCTGATCGTGACACAGACCATTCAGTGATTGTCAGCAGGGTACGGCTTCAGCCCAGGCAGATACATCGCTCAAAACAGGAAGGTCGCCCACGCATAAACACTTCAATGAAGCTACCATTGAGAGTATTGGAAGCTTACCTGTCATGGGAGAATTGATAGTGTACCCTCCTGAGAAGAGCCCACTAAGGTAAGGCCCCATGAACAGATGGCATACCCTCAGACATAATCAAAGCTGCAAAGGACGCTGATCTTCTCCGCCATCTCAATGAGCTTCTCTGCCAATGTTGGAAAGAGGGAACGATTCCACATAATATGCGTGATGCTTACATCATTACCTTGTACGGGAACACAGGGGACCGCAGTGAGTGCAACAACTATCATGGAATCTCCCTCCTAATCACTGTTGGGATGTTGTTCGCCGGTGTGGTCCTTAGCAGGCTGCAAATTAATGCAGCCCGTGTGTACCCAGAATCACAGCGTGGATTTCGGGCTGGAAGATCAACAATTAATTTGATATTCTCCATTCGACTAGTGCAGGAGGAAAGCCGGGAGCAGAGATTTCCATTGTACATTGCCTTCGTCGATCTTACCAAGGCCTTTGACCTAGTCAGCAGAAAGATCCTCTTCAATCTGCCCCAGTAGATAGGATGTCCATCTACACTGCTAAGGTCGATTGTATCCTTCTATGACGATATGCAGGGCACCATCCAGTATGACGACTCTACATTGGCCCCTTGCCAATTAAGAACGGAGTGAAGCAGGGATGTGTGCTTGCTCCCAAGCTCTCCGGGATCTTCTTCTCTGTGCTGCTTTCACACGCTTTCAGATCGCCTCAATACGGTGTGTACCTACATAAAAGAAGCAACGGAAAGCTGTTCGATCTTGCACGATTTCGGGCAAAGAGGAAATGAGGAGCAAACTGATTAAAAGATGCTATCTGTAGATGATGCTGCTTTGGCATCCGAGTCTGAGGAAGCTCTCCAGTGACTGAAGACTTTGGCCGCTACTTGAGGCGAATCATAGGCTTCAAATGGCAGGAATCATTCCAAACAAGAAAAGGAGGAATGTTGACCATCTACGCTCTTCTATCACATCGACGACTGAAATGGCTTAGTCATTTCAGTAGAACGGAATACGGCCGCATTCAAAAAGACATCATGTACGAAAAGTTAGCGACCGGGATCAGGACTGTTGGAAGACCTGTCCTTGAATTCGTGGGTGTGTGCAAGAGGGATGAGAAGGCCACTGAAATCAATCCTACAAACTAGGAAGCCTATTCTTCAAATTGGAGAAGCGTTGTGAAGACATGTGTACACAGGGAGTGATCAGAGGTGAGTAGAACAGTGGGAGGAGAAAAGCCAACAAAGACGACAGCTAGCTACGGCTTCAACAGCACAGCCACAAATGACATTTGTCCGCAGCAACCGCAACAGGACCTAGCTCTCTCGGATTGGACTGTTTAGTCATAGCGGGAGCTGCACACCAATAAACTAACTAGTACAACTAGCGCAATATTCTATTGCCTTTACAGACAGACGGATGCCGAGTAGATAATAAATAGGGTCGTGCATCTCAGATTTGTAAAACTGGAAACATTGTTAAACCATGCTTTTAATGTTCCCCTCCCAGTTGGTCCTTGGTTTCCCTCTTGGTCTGGTACATTCTATCATTCATTGCAACAAATATATCAAGAGACCCTAACGTACTTTACTATGGCCAAAGTATTTCGCCTTTTTTTCTAACCATTCCTATCAGACTGTTTTTGTTTAGGTTCTATCATATGCAGTATTCCTCTGTTTTCAAATATTTTCATGATATACTCATCATTTTCCTGTACACCCAATTTTCAAATGGTGGGATCTTCTCTTTAGTAGTTCTTGTCAATGTCAATGTTTTTGCTCCATACAACTTATACATTAAAACAGACTAGACATGGCAATTTACAATGGATGGCATCTCTAAGAGCTTTGTATCCAGTGGAAAAGGTGCTATATAAGTTTCAACTTTTATTCCAGTGGTATAGTAATATTAGAAGTATTTAATAGCAGTAGCAGTAGTGGTCGTGGTAATGGTGGTGGTGGTTGTTGTGGTGGTAGTAGTAGTATGATGAAACTTACTTAATAAGTCCAAATGAACATTTGTAGGTGGAGATGGTGTTTCCCATTTGGATCACGAGAAAGCCTGGGCCCTGTGATGTATAGACCGCCCTCAAACTATAGATGGAGGTGGTATGAGTGATCTTTGTCTTGTGTAACTGCTGGTATTTATCATCAAGCACGTGGATCTCAAGAATCTTTGGATAACAAAGTCAAAGTATTCTTGGTTAATTGGAATAAGAGAGAATTATGTGTTTTTTTGTAACGTGAAATGAAACCAATTAGTACAACGTTGCTTGAGTAGATTCTTGTTCGTGAATCAGAGATGCATGATGTTATAATGTGGCCACCCCCTTTGACCTTTCTAACAACTAGAATATGAAGGGCAAACCAACTTGTGGCAGCCTTTAATGCATCCGTCTCTATTGATTTCGGTAGACCATTTGACCAAGAATATGATCAATATTTAAAATAAAGGGGCGTTATAGAAACAGAAACTAAGTCAAGAAATGTGTGACAATATGTGACAATATTGTAATAACCCATCTTACATACTTTTGAACAATAACTCTGTGTGGTGTGTTTTGCTAATCAATCGATCTTTTTATTATACAACGCCGTGTGATATAGATATTTTATCCCAAAAAAGAACACAGTTACAAACTTTGACAATTAAATCTTTCAAATGATCTTTTTTTGTAAATTCTCTCGTAAAATTTCACAGGCACTTGTTTCTGCTACAATACCTTCGACATGACTGCCTTGACGAACATGACATAGAGCTCGTCGTTTCCTCCTTTGACGCACATGTTGACCAGGGTCTTACCGTAGGTGATGACCTCATTGGTGTCCACATGGGGGTATTGTGTATAGTCGACAGCCTGGATCTTCTCTTTTAATCTTTTAAAAATGAAAACCGGATATCTTGGGTACACGAACAATAGGTAAATGAAACATGGGGATATACTGCCCTTGGGGCAACTTTACTTGGTGGAATTGATGATGCCTTTTTTCGGTAAAGTTGTCGTGTGGTGTATAAATGATCTAGGTGAAACTTACTAGGCCAGGCAGAAATGGTGAGGGAAATGGTGATTATTAGAGAATATACAGCATGCTGTGCTTGGGCTTAATGTGGTTAATATTGCATATTATACAGTAGGCTTGCGGGTGCACCATGTGAGAGAGAGAGAGAGAGGACTGAGGAGTCCTGAAAAGGACTCTGACTCGGTAATCTTTCTGGGGGGGGGGGTGTAGTCCTGAAAATAGTCGACATATTAGTTGCATATTAGTTAATCAAATTCCGAACTTTATAATGAACCAGAACGAGACCATACCTAAAACCTAATCGCAACCAAAGCTATAAACATATAATCTCTGCTTTGAAGAAAAAAATGTATTGAAGTGTGGGTCTATTTTTAAATAGCTCGCTTAGTAATCAACCGTTTTTTATAGATATACAAACCTTCAGGTTCACATTCTATAGGAAGTATAATCATGATAATAATACAATAGTGGTTGCAATTCCTTTACTAAGCACAATGTTACAAACAAACGTTTCTAGAAATCTGACTTTAGCACTCTTTGTCGGTTGCCCGGGAGCGTAATTTTTGTTCGTACTTGAGCTATTTTATTATGTTCTCAAATTAATTTGCAAATATCTTTCATTTGCTACACGACGTTTTGCTGGGAAAAAAAATGCCCGAACGCGCCAACTTAAACTATGGTCACAACTCAGAGCGGCGACCGACCGATTTGTAGCATGCTCGGCCGCCGCTATGCGTTGTGGCGTTGTGGCGTGCGCCTGTAATCCAGCTAACAGTGAAGTTACAAACTGATTCAGCAGAGGACGCAGGTTCGAAACTGAGTCACGTCTTTCGGATGGTGGCGTTTAAAGGTCGGTCCCCAGACGTAAATAATCATATCTAATTGACACACGTCTGTAAAAAGTAGCCTGCTCCGCGGCCGGGCGGCGAGTTTTATGCCGATTTCGACGGGGAACCAGGCGGCTGCCGCCTGGGCATCGCTCGGTCGCCGATGAAGTTTGAGCGCGGAATTAAGCTATGGTCACAACTCAGAGCGGCGAAAGATCGATTTGTAGCCTGCTCGGTCGGCCCTGGAATTTAAGTATCGCCCAGCAATTTTTAAGCTATGGTCACAACACCAAAAAGTAGCCTGCTCGGCGGGGCAGCGAGTTTTGAGCCAATTTCGTCCGGGCACCGAGCGCCGGCCGCCCGGGCACCGCTTGTTTTAAAGGCATCGCACGGTCGCTGGTGAAGTTTTATGGAGCTCTCACACTCTGCCGTATCCACCTGCCGGGCTATTAAAAGACAACAGAGTCCAGAACGTTGGGTTTTGAGCGAACTTGTCCCCGGCCGCAAAAAAAAAAATCATAAAATTAATCTTTTCACCGTTTCGTTGCCATCTTCTGACCGTTCTCACCGGGCGCATACCGGGTGTTGAACGTGCTTCTACCGTCTTCACCGCCCAGATTGACTTTTGTTGAAAATTTTGGCCGTTTCCATACCGGGCCCATACCGGGCCCATACCGGGTCTCGAACGTGTGCACCGGGTTTGTAGCAGCCACCTACCAGTCACTTAGCGCCCCCTCATCGCTCGGAGCGTCCTGTGAGCGAGTCCCCGGACTGCTGACGTCATGACACGACTGCCATAAATACCCCGATTTTTTTTGCCCGTTCATCACCGTTCTGTAACGGGTTATGAGCGTGTTGTGAACGTGTTCATACAGTGTAACCGTTTTCATAACGTATTCATACCGTCCTCATATCGTTCAACACCGTCCTCTTGCCGCTTACTTGCGGCCGGTGCCACCCGGCCAACGTTTTGAACATGCCCAAAACTTTCGCCGGGTCCCACCGGGTGTAAATAAGCGCCAACGCCGTATTAACGTGTTGCCCGCTTTGATAACGAACCACCGTGTGCCCTCGCCGTTCTCCACCGTCCGCAGATATTTTCGCGCACGGTGGCACACGGTAGGCCTACACGGCAGGGTGTGAGAGTCACTTTAGCGCGGAGTTAAAATTCGGGCGGCGCCTGCTCACTTTCACTCGCCGCCCAAAGTACGCTCGGTGCCCAGGCGTCACCGCCCGGGCACTGACCTAATCGAGCGTTCGCCATCGAGCGATTTAGGTCAAAAATCGATCGTATTTTGGATGGCGAGTGAAAAGTGAGCAGGCGCCGCTGAATTTTAACTCCGCTCCAAAACTTCAGCGGCGACCGAGCGAAATTGGCGAAATGCTCGCCGCTCGGCTACCGAGCAGGCTACTTTTTGGCGTTGAGACCATAGCTTAACTTCCCGGCAAAAGGTGGTGTATCGCTACTCGAGACTTCTCACCTCCCTTCTTAATTTAGTGTGTTGAGTTTTCTTACTGTTAATGTTGGTATGGTTATCTTGTTATCAATCAATTATGAAATGTATAAATTGCCGATTCTTACCTTACAAGGACCAGACCATTTCTAACAGGGATCATTCCAGTAATCTTCTCGTCAATGGAAAGTGACATGACAGCCTTTTCGGCGGGAAACTCCACCACATGGATAATATTATTATGAGGCTGCGATTCTGCCACTAAGATCTTATCCGTGATCACTGCAATGGCATTAATGTTCTCAACATTCTTGACTCGACCTTTCTTCTGGACGACTATCAGCCGCACATGGTGACCTTGTGTGTCGTATACGCTCAACCTTTTCCCGGAGACCACACCAACGATCTGATCTGACCCAAGCAGCTTGCAATTATCCAGCAGAACGTCTGGGGGGATCTTGATGGGGTCCCATTGCGTTCCTTTGACGAAGTTGATCTGGCCATAGGCTTGACCTCCGTCGGTGGTTTTTCGGGTCAGGATGGTCGTCCTGTTGAGTTCGCACATGAGATCGCCCTGGTCGTAGATCTCGTTGATCTTCTTTAACCCGTGCTCGATGGCCTTGGCCATCACGAGTTGGTTCGGTCCGTGATCTTTAATGGACTAGCTTAAACTTCCTGAATATTAACAAAGAGACAGTGGTTAATGAGGATAATGATAATGATAAGAATACAATAATTATGGTGATGATAGGATCAATAACAATAAATAAAGAGTAGTAATGATAAGATAGGGCAGGCAACATATCAGCACCACTCTAAGTGACTACAACCCGCAATAACGGAAACGTCGGTCTGATAAACCTAAAAAAGGTTGTCAGAAGACACACATGATTCAGACACTTTTTCTTTTGATGTTTCATTAGTTGGTCTATCAGGCTGTCTGTCTATTAATCGTATAGGTGCACTGGGACGTACCAGGCTCTATAACGACCTACCGATAAAGTAATTCAACAAATGATATCATCCGAAGTTCTGCTTTGGAGCGAGAAAGGTGTTGAATTTATTATTTTGCAAAGAGTTTACGTCTTTCTGGCTGTCTATTGGCAGTTTAGTACCTGCACCCAAGACCTTTGGTAAAGGTCCCCTCCAACCCAACTAACTAAGCCTTTCAAAACATGAGTACACCTCTACTTATTAAAGGAATCGTTTAACAATGTTAAATGTGAGATGCACGGCCCTAGGTGTTATCGGTGTCTGTGATATGGTGTTATATTGAAGCCCTAAAAAAATGCCCTTCAAAATGATCAAGAAATGCCTCAAAAAAGTAAAAATCCTTGGAGTGTCGTTTTTTACCATACTCGTTTTCCCCAAAAGACTTTAGTGTTATGAAAACCGTTTGGCAAACGTAAAATTCGATTTCGATTTTAAATCATAAATATCTTGATAATCAAACAGGTCATTGGCTTGTAAAAGTCATGGGGTTCCTGACTAACATAAGGGTTTAGAATTATCATTGCAGCATGAGCTAAATCAAGGATTTTGTTAAAGGATCTGAGACAAAGTAACCGGATCCCTTAAAAATTACAGCCTAAGATTTTTCAGGAAATCTCTATATTGACCCAAAGATGATAATGACCATCCATTTTTCACAGATCTCACGCTTGCTGGGCTACACCCCTCGAAAAAAATGTAAATACGGTACGTGGCTTGCAATGACGCACTTGACGTCATTGCGGGAATGTCCTTGTATTTGTCCTACACCTAAGAATGTTACAATCTCATTGTAATTCATAATTAGGAATGACAAAATGGCCAGAAACGTTCTGGGATTATCGAGAGCATAATTTGTTTATTATAAATGTCTTTTTTGTTTCAATTTATATCATACTTTGCCTTTTTAAAGACATTTTAGTGCCTAAATCACCCTCCTGTTCACGGAGAAGTCGCAAGCAGACGATTTTTGCTTAGACTCATAACCACCGTCCTTTCACTATTTTTCGTGCGCGTTCTTGTCAGCCTGGCGTCAGTTTCCTTTGTAACACAAACTATCAAACGAGTGGGCAAAGAGTCTACGGTGTTTATTGTTATCATTATTTTTTGGTATTCGTGCTTTTATGCTTGCGGATAATTTCGTTTTTTTTTTCAATTCTAACCGATACTGTCAAACCACCAAGACAGGATTGGGATGCAGAAAAGGAGGAGAAGACTGAGGACTGCAGCTGAGAAAAGGGGAAAAATTGAGGGTAATTTTCTACTTAGAATACTAACTGTTAGGCCTCGAGAGTGATCAATTTAGACCGCTCGATCGTTGTCACTCCGATATGCATTTTCAATTTCACCGTATGTACGTGCGCCTGAACTGGAGTACGAGTAGCCTTTTGACAAGGCCTCGTGACTCTAGCTATTTTCCACCCGAATTGGCGGCTGTGATGAATCTAGAGACCCGTTGTGAACGCGCAATCGAATGGCGGTAGCCATGAAGCCTTTTGCAATCTATGTTTTACTGCTCTGCATGAATTATTCTTTACTTTGGATTTATTGACCAATCAGAACGGCTATCTCCCAGTTGGCTTCGTTCGTGATTCGTTCATTATCAAACAAGTAAGAAAAGTTAAAAGACGTAAATAAGTTTTGCTTATGAGATGAACATATAAATGATAGGTACAAAATATCACATTCAAATCTACTTTACATGCAAAATTACAATAAAATAGGAACATTTGATGACTTACGTAACACACATAAGTGAGATAATTGGACTTTCCCTGTATATAAAATGAACCAGGCCAACTCGTTTTCGTTCCATGTAGAGGTCATTGGTCTTAGCCCGTACGTTATTCTTAGTTCATAGTAGGTCCATGTTCGTACTACGTAGAGTTTACTCTTTGTGTGTGTGTGTGTGTGTGTGTGTGATGGATACTATATGCTGACGTCATGCGAGGATACGTTCGCTGATTGGGCGCTACCATTTCGGTAGAGAATTCCAGTCGGATTACATAAGAAATCCAACCTGGATTGCTAAAGGCTACTTGGATGCGCTACTCGCTCTGTCGTTTACTCGGGTTTTCGCGATTAGTCTCGTTTTAGTCGCTCGGCGTCTATCAGACATGCGGCCTTGTTTAAAGGCTAGAGTACGATTGGTTTATTCTAGACTAACGTTAGATCTGGTCCATAGGCCTACAGTGTGAGTCTACACATGGAAAATTGCTAATTATTTTATAAATCATCTATGAACAGTAAATTAATATGAAAGAGCTTTTTACCCCTAATATTTTAGTTTCATTTTTTGTGTGGTATGTGTCCACGCTTAGATGAACAGGAGTCATTGTTTGCGAGAGTGCGAAAACCGACTTACGCCAAAGTTGCTTATGCGATGTTTGAATAAAACAATGGGGATTTGGGAATTAATTCGGTCATTTTAGATCCAAATAATCCCCCTAACAAAATTAATCATGCCACACAGTCATATCAAATATCAAATATTAACGAACATTAGTGCGCGCGCGTGTGTGTGTGTGTATGTGTGTGACTTTGCTTATGCAAAAAGCATATGCACCGCAACTCAGTTGATACATTCAATTCATTCTCTCACTTTAATCCCTACGTATCTTATGCACACTCGCAAACAATGCCTCCTGTTCATCATAACGTGAACACATACCACACACAAATAAAACCAAATTATTTAGGATGAGATGCTCTTTCATAAGATGTATAATAATTTCCTGCCTAGACGATTTTTAAAATAATCAGCAATTTTCTATAGGTGTAAACTTTGTTTTGACTCACACGGTATTTTATCAGTCTAGATCTACCGGTCTGCCTCTGCCACAGCCTAAAGCATCTTTTCGAGCTCGGGCTCGAGCTCTGGCTCGAACTGATAGTGATAGGGTTTGATATATTAATACTGTGGTCAATGACAGCGCTTGTTCAGAACTGTGAGTGTCTGACCATATATTCGACCCGCGATTCAGGCGTGGAGATAGGCTTACTCTACTATGACATACCAAAAATCAACTAAATCCTCAGCAATCGTTCAAATAATGGTCATGTGTTTTTTACCTGTTTCGTGTCAATTATTTTATCTGTTTTATAGTGTTTTTCCTAAAAACGAAGGCAATAGTCTACATGCACTTTCTCATCGGTTTCACGGCAAACCGCTGCACAATACAAGTGCATACCGTACCGACGTACGGTGGGGTGTGGGTGCGCGCGCCAGCGTGAAGTTAGCGACCGTAATGACCATCATCAATTCATAATGGAAATTACTTGCATGAATTTAATGAAGATTTGAGATTACAGTCGCTTACTTTAATAAGATGGGACCTAGACTAAAATGTACTAGACGAATATCAGCGTTTCAGGGGTATAAAGATTAATGTCTCTCTGGCTCAAACGGCCTGGGTGTTACCTCCTCTATGCAATTGGTTAGAACATTTCCCAACATATAACATTAGCAGTAAAGGTATAAGGGTGAATTGTCGTTTGGCCTGCAACCAGTTCGTCCACTACCCTATACGTCTACTCCCATAATGGTCTATATCCAGCCCGTCTACTCTCTACATGAGCTTATAATTATTTGGTCTAATGACCATTTAGGCTAATATTTATTTGGTCTAATTTTCCATATGATCTTATCTCCAATTAACCTACTACCCATTTGGTCTATCGTTCATTTAGTTTCCTGTTTAATTGTTTAATGCCCATTCAGTCTACCAGCCACAAGGTAGAATAATCATTCGATGATAATTATTATTTATTATTAAATTATTATTATACCATATGGATAGTAGACAGAAGGGTCATTATAAAAACTGGAAATGTGCTCAGCAAAAGACCAAGTTCGTATTAGACTAATAAAGGAGATTAGACCTGTGTGGACCATAGGGTAAATCGACAGAGTGGGTAGTAGACGACGTGGTTGTAGACCTAATGGCAATAAACCGGTATAAGGACATTTAAATTAAATCATCTATTACAATTTCACAATAAAAGCAAGGAGAGTATATACTTTATACCTCTTACTGGTTACAATTTCGAAGTTTCCTACTGATATTTCATTTGTTTACGTACTTGTATACCTGACATATATGGGGCCAGTCACCATGAAATGAGTCCAGTGTCGCATTAGGCTCAATCGTAGTAATAGCGATGTATAGTGTGTATGTACTGAAAATTGACCCACCTACCACATTTAAGATTTTTCCAAAAATCGACTTATTAAATTCTTTGTTTGTTGAAAGTTTCATTGAAATCGAATGATGGGAAGTGTGTTGTTGCTATGTTGTTGTTGACCAGACTATAATATGTTACGCATCATTAACTTTACACCTAATTATCTCAAAACTGGGTAATCCCATTGTTTATAAAGTCCAATTAGGGTTTTGTTCATATTTCTGGATATAATTTATCAATTTTAATGTGTGACCCCTTAATTTAAAGCTTACTTAATGTAGATTCATATAATACTTAAAAACAGGAATAAAAATTTTGACCAACTGGACTCATTTCGTGGTGACAGGCCCCATATCACTATTAAACTGTACAAAAATGTTGAATGACTCACAGTTATCATTTGATAAAAACACAGCAAATGCTTTTGCATTATGGGATAGTACACTGTTGCCTATAAAGTTGGCATAATATTTTCTGACCTCTTTTCATGAAATTATTGTGACAATATGATTTATTTGTATCTTCTCCAGACGCTATTGATCACTCTAAAGAGTCACAGAGATCAATAAAGTTCATAAAAGATATAAACGTTAACTACCTAAAGTATGCCATGTTATCACGTTTATTTCATGAGAAGAGGTAAGAAACATTTTCCAACTTTATGGGCAACGTGTACTAGAATCTCGAGTACCCATACTAAATTCAACATTATGAGAGAACCAGTTTATTTCTAATAGTTGTATGCATGTTATTATACTGGTATAACCCTAACAGGGGTCAAAAAATAGACTTAGGAAACTTTAACTTACCGCAAAGCGAAGGCGTCAATACCGGTTTATCCTTTGGCATGTCTCAATGGCGATCTGTCCATCTCTTAATGTAGTGCATTAACAAGGCATTCACTGCACACCAACATGGTGGGGGGTGAACACGTGACAATGTTACACTCTTTAAAATGATGAGTAACTGCTTGTTTTTTCACGAGCAAAGTCCATAGCAAAGTCGAAAATTTCATAGATTTCCCCATTCACCGCGGTGCGCTTTGTCCGTGTTGGTTCATAATACTTCGGGTAGTTTTGTATTGTTTGATTTTGCAATGTATATCAGTAGCCACGGCGAGCCCCTTCATTATCAATTCATTTTCACGAAACATATTTAATGTAGCCTAGCACTTGCTGGTCACATCTCCCTTTGTTGTGCTTATTTCACCTAGGCAAGCTATCAATTATCAATTAACCTTAATGAAATGATAAGTCTCTGACTGGATTTCCCTCTCTAAGATCTCTCTCTCTCTCTCTCTCGTTCTCCCCCTTCTCCCTCCCCCTCTCTCTCTCTCTCTTTCTCTCCCCCTCCCTCTTTGATGGTAGGTACGTTTAATCTTTTGGAAATTTGTTTAGTGAGTTTTATTACAGGGAGTAAAACTGTCTGCTTTTCCAAAATGCATTGGATATTGACCCCAAATCTCCCTTATTGACTATATTTATGTATACACAAGACAAGACTCGTCTCGAAAGAAAACAGGGTCTTTTTTTTAGAAAGAAATACGTGTGACTGAGACTAATTGCAAATAGTAAAACGTTGTACTTTAGTTTTCAAATGTTCATTGGATATTGATATTTGATAGATCAGAAAGACTTTCACGATAGAGAAAGGTTCTGTGTATTAATCGGAAAAGAAGAAAAACAAAAGAGACGAAATAATTTGTTGAAGGTGACCATTTCGAGAAAACAGAATTGCAGCATGTGTCACGAGATCCATTTCAGAAAGTAACGTTTGTGTGCCTTTTTAATTTTGGATTTCCCCTCTAAAACTTTGATCGACCAAAGTTTGCTTAAAACCATGTGAGATATTTTTATGCAGATATTATCACAAAAGCAGCTTTCCAATCGTCAATCGTCATATTATCTTTTTCCTGTCGTGCAAAACTCAAATCCGTACGGCTAATAACAAAGGGCATAAACAATTAATTTCCCTTAAATCTCTCTCTCTCTCTCTTTCTCTCTGTCACTCACTCTCTCTCTCTCATACTACGCCCATCTTCCTTCCTCTCTCTATCTCTCTCTCTCTCTCTCTATTTATCATTTCACTCTTTAATTCACTCTATCTCTCTCTATTATTTTATCCTCTCACTCTTTAATACAGATTAATAATTCACTACACAACAATAATTCAGTTGGATTTGATAATATAAGTACTAACTTAATGAAAACGTTATCTATATATTGTACAGCCAGTAGTATTTATATTTAATCTCTCTCTTTCTACAGGCTTAGTCCTAGATCAACTGAAAATAACTAAAATAATCTCCGTATTTGAAAAATATGACCCTCATAAATTTGATAATTATAGGCCCATATCTATTCTGCCTTCTATCTCAAAGTTGTTAGAAAAATGTATTTATAACCGACTATATTCATTTTGTTTGAACAATAAAATTCTCACAGATTTACAAAATGGCTTTAGGAAATGTCACTCTACTACACAAGCTTTGATAGAATTACAAGATAAAGTTTTGTCAGCAGTTCATACCAAAATATTTTGCATTGGAATGTTCATGGACCTTTCTAAAGCCTTTGATATTGTTAATCGTAGAATACTTTTTTCTTCTATTACACACGGCGTACCACAAGGTCCAGTCCTAGGTCCTTTACTGTTTTTAATTCTCATTAATGATCTTACACATTCTTATGACAAATTTAATTACACTATGTACGCTCACGATACTACTTTAATTTACACCCAACCGAACATTCATAACTTACAAAATAATATCAATACTGAATTAGACAAGTAACAAAATGGTTCAAATCAAATAGATTGTTGATAAATCCTATATAGTAAAACAAATTACATTACTTTCTTCGATAGGCAGTCACTTATTCGCTTGATAATTTTTTTTTTTAAAGACGAGTTTCCATTAAATAAGGTTAAAAAGTGTTTATTTTCTTGGTGTTTATATTGATTTTAATATGCAATGGGACACTCATGTCAATAAAGTCACTCAAAAGGTATCTAAATGTATTGGTATATTATACAGATTAAAAGACTCGCTTCCACCTTCAGATTATTTTCACTTATGGCCAGCAAAAACAAATAAGGTAATTAAATCAGTACGACATAATTTCCCTGTGATTTGAATCTCCATCTCCACAGATGTTTTGAATGCAAGTCTGTTAATTCCTTCAAAAAAAAGTTGAAGCAGTTTCTTTATCTCAAATATGTATAGGTATTTATCTTATGTTAATATTTGAGTGATATGTTTTTTTTTATTAGTAATGTTTTTGTTTATCTTTGCTTTACATTATGCTATGAATGCTTTGGGAACTACGCTTGTACAATACCTAAGGGCTTCATTGATGTAGTTCCCCATTTATTTGTTTTAATTTGTTTATGAATCATTTTGTATCTTTTGTATCAATGTAATTTTTAATCGAGAATGAAATAAATACGAAGTGAATTCTCTCTCTCTCTCTTTCTCTCTCTTTCTCTCTCTCTCTCTCTCTCTCTATATATATATATATATATATATATATATATATATTTCCTTTATAGTGATATATATCCATGTTGATTAAAATCTTGAAATAGAAGTTGCCCGTTTACTTGCATGCACAAATATATTATTTTGACAACAATAATATATTATCATAACATAAAGTTTTCGGTTGTCATCAATACATTTGTATTATATTTATTTCAGCACTGGATGCACACAAAAAAATAAAATGCAGCGGGACAAATCAAAACATGAAGCATACAGAGCACACATAAATATTTCACGAATTTTGCGAAGCACTCGTGTCACAAAAAAGGGGGAAATTCTTCACCGACTTTTAGGCGACCCTACTACTTCTCGTTATACTTTAGCGTAAAATATTTGAAACAAAATTGTCCAAGTTTAGTGTGACTAGCTTGTTTAACTTTTGACATTTTACGTCCACTTTAATCTCCATAATATGCCCAATTTTGGTAGTACTTTGCACATTTCGTAGTCCTATTTTTCGTTTTGTTTTAGTCAGAATTGGACAGAAGTAGCTGCATTTAGGCATACAACTGAACAGACTTATTAGACATTACGCCGGTCATGTCAGACATTTTTAACCTGACCGCTTTTATTTTACTGCGAGTTTATTCGATTTTCACTTTGACCTGTATCTCTGCCTGTGAAAATGTATCAAAGTCACCGATTCCTATCTAATCGTAACATTGTATTGTACTTTAAGAAACAAAATTTACATGAAAAAAAACACATGAAATTCAAGTACCAAAGCATTGTATCTTGATGGTAATAATATTGGAGAAGGAGGCACAGGCGTTAGTCGTAGTTCTCTCGAGGAAACTTGATTAATTCCAAGTTTGTGGACTGACTGCCCCCCCCCCCCCCCCACCTCTACCCCTAAGGTTCGACATCCCCTTGTATAAAAAAAAAAGACCACGAGCATCTCCTCCATTTCAGTTCAGAAATTTCTCCGCGATCCTCTTCAAATCACTCGCGCCCAAAATCTCTTTCAGTTTCTCTCGATTGTCCACCCCGATCCTGTTCTTCCAGGCCTCCATGGCCCTGTAGGTGGCTTCCTCAGAGTCGTTGGCACAGCTCACCAAGATGGAGTCCAACTTGGCCTTCTCGAGGCCGAGCTTGAGGCCAAGAGGAATGTAGTAGTTGTGGGGCACCTCGCCAGCGATCTCGTGCAGGACCTGGGATGGCACGTCGCTTTGCCGGTCGACGTCCGATGATGGAGATGGTTTACTAGAATGAAGAAAAAATAAGTAAAATAAGAATAACGAACTCGTTTCATATTCTGGTCTTTATTTACAAGTCGGATACGTTTTGCTGGAGGTTTTCCTTTTTATGATTTCCTAATTAAAACCAAAAATGTAAAATCAACTCAGTGTAATTTTAATCCGCTATAGAACTGTATTGGTTATAGAAATCATGCTCAGATTTAATACCGATAGGTCATTGTAATGTTTGCACATATCAAAAAGTGATTGACAAGACTATTGCAAATATGGTGACTTTTTCGAAAGTCTTTGTGATTGCGTTTTAATACTTATTTTATCGGCCATAATGTTTATACTGGTGCGTTTGTTCTAGAGTTAACATGTTTCAGCAAAAGTTTTGTTTTTAAACGCCATAAATTTAAAGAAATATTCCGATGTCATGTTTTGTTCATGAATTATTTTTATCAGGTTCAAATGTGCTCTTCATGCTTACGCTATAAATGCTTAAAAGTACGAGCAAGATGTGATATTCCTTAAGCGTTTGCATTCTTTTGATCATTTCGCTATAAATTAAAAGGAACAGTACTGCAATATAAAAATGTTGCTCACGCATGATAATAACAAACATCAATGATCATAACCAGGTTCTTGAACAAGTCTTCTGGTACTTTAAAGCAAGTTTGCACAAATATCTTGTAATATAAGTAAAATAAGAGAAATACACGGATTCAATGACTGAACTGTGCCATTTTCCACGATCTTTAACTTAATAAAGGATGCGTATGAATTTCTAATTTTGGTACAATCATACGGGAATGTTCGTGGTTTGTTGCCAAGAATCGAAGTAAAGTAATGCTACAAAATAATAATTACAAGAATTAAACCGCTCTAGATTAACAATCACCATGATCATTACGTACCTTGGTCTAGAGTAAACATTCTCTGTTGCTTGACTTCGTAATGTTGTGTGAGGAGGAGCTTGGACTGTAGAAGACAAAAACGTAGCATAAACGCAATAAAAATCGATCTTCTATTAAATCCTTGTCGACACGTCCCTATTTCATCAGGAAAACCATATATCTTATATTAATATAAACAACTTTTTGGGGGTCTTTTTTTTACAAGACTGATAAGAGGGGTAAAGTTTAACACTATCTAAAAGTTTTTTTTAATGCATTATCGGTATCTAATGTAAAAAAAATATAAATTATTATAAATAACGAATCTCTTTGATTAATGGAATTCGTATTCGTTCAACCGAACTTATAGTTAGGTCATCGTTGAACTCCTAGTACTTTGAAATTCATTTGAATATTCAAAAGTATCAGTAACTTTTTCTTGGTATGATTAAACTTTTTATAGAATGTGAACAACCATAAGGTTAATTGAAATGGTACATGCGGGAGCGGACGTGTAGCGAGTGAGCTCTCAGCCAGCGCCCATTATTTTATTTTCCACGCTGCTTTAAGAATGATTTGACCGGTCTAATAATCTTGTGACTGGACTAACGCGTTGCTGGTCTCAAATTCAAACTTATATGTGAGTATTCCAGCCATTTCGTGTCATTTTGGACCCCAGAACTCTACATTAGCCAACGCCCATTAATTTTGTGCGTACACTGAGGTACAAGCTGCCGGACATGATGACTCGCACCAAAGCGTCTAAAGGCGCTGCTGCCACGTCGGGAGGCGATGACTCGCCAGAGGAGTGCGAGTCCCAGCCCACCCTTGGGGACCTTCAGAATAACATTCTTGACTTCAAGAACTTCTTATCTAGTAAACTAGACAAAATATCTGCTGATATTACTGGCATCAACAAAAGGTTTGATGATCTTAAAACCAGTGTTGACTTCAATTCGGCCAAAATTTTGGAAATTGAAAATCAAAAATTGCCTAAACTAGAAAACTCTGTTCAACAAAGAATCCAATCCTTGGAAAACAAAATCCTCTCGTTGGAAATACACGATAGGAAGTCTAATTTACTCTTCTACGGCCTACAACAAAACGAAGGGGAAATCATCTACGACGTATTGAAAGCGGCTTTCGTCTCTCTTGGAATAGAGGACCGCATAGCATCTACCATCACCATAGCGAACGCTCACCGTCTACCGCGACGAGAGTCGGGAGCCCAAGCCGCCCGGCAAGCTCTTGTCCCCATCATAGCACGGTTTTGTTTTATGCGCGACAGAAATAACATCTTAGCGGCATTCGAAGACCAACATAGAAAGCGCATGAAGACCCCCGCTGAGACCGGCCACGCCCAAACGCGTCTAACTGTTAGGACCGACCTACCGCCTTCGATGAAGACCCGCCGCTGGATCCTCGCGAACGAAGCATACAAGCTACGGAAGGAGAAGGGACTAGCGACAAGAATCTTTGTCAAGGGAACCAATGTCCATTTACAATGGAAAGAGAAAGGTGCGACTACATGGAATGACTACAGAGATTAAGATCGATAAAAAATGTAAGCCTAACCAATCTCTATTACCTTTTATCTTTTAGTTCATGATCTAAGTCCCCCTAAAAAAATTCATGTTGAATCTCCCAAATCAGAGTTAGTTATCTGTCTTCATGTTCTGCATTGCGTTCGTTTCGATTCAACCATGTGTCGTTTATCTGGATCCTTTATAGTCACATCGTTCATCAGGTTTGGACAGGCTACCTGGATCCCAGCTTGAGTCATCATGAAAATCTTGAAAATGATTAGATTTTCCCTTTAATTAGTTGACTGAGTTAACGTTTCATTGTTGTCATATTAAGTCATACATTGTTGCGACAAGTGCCATGAGCGGAAGCTTTCTCAAACGCTTCTTATATAATCTCAGCAGATGGAAAATCTAGGGAGAAAGCACCACCCATATCACCAAATTAATTTTCTGTATTTTTGTATTGCTTTTTCGACTTTACATCATGTTTAGATACTAAAGCTTGAATTAAACAAAATGGCTGCTGTAATATAACTTCACAATAAATGCCAGAATTGTTTGCATGTGTAGGTCAATGAAGGTCAATTAATCCCAGAACCTACTGTAATAGCAAAGTTGACTTGAAAATGCAAATCATTTATTTATTCATCGTCACTCCGCTATTTGCATGTGATACCATTCATTTACGCATACTATTCATATAAAAACTAACTAATGTTGGCAACGATGAATGGATGTCATGCCTCGGCGGACTTACTATAGAATTCAAATCCATCCTTAGTATGCAGGCCTTTGGACAATTCCTTTGCATACACACGCTACTGATAAAGACACGCATGCAAGTTACTTGTTACAGACTTTGCATATATTTGATAGAAGGACATTTAAATAATGGAAAAGATATTATGTCGCTTTATTCTATCATGTTAACTTATTTTATGTATACTTAAGTACACTTTTGGACCCCTAACTCCACAAAATAATGGGGACTGTTTTTAGGATAAGTCTTCGGAATTGAACAAGTGAGCCTCAAATATAGGCGTACCCCCAAATTTAGATCAAAATCTAATAACATGCAGGCTTGAAAAAGATTGCAAGCTCATGATAATGGTCAAAAATATCAATTTGTTTGGTTTGGCCATTTGTCGTGATTTTTATTTTTATCTGGAGGTTATTTTTGTTTTTGTTCTTGATCGGACAGTGTTCGAATAATAATGAACAAAGTTCTGTTGTGAGTAAATAATGGGAGTTAAATACATTTTTCGGTCCCTGAGTTGACAGTTTTAGTCGACTGATTGTAAGCGAAGTGTTTGGAATTGGAAATATAGGCCTACCTGTATTCGTAAGTTCATGTTCCTGATAGAACTTTTACGGGTTTACGGGCTAGTAGGCTATGTGTTATCTTTTCCTTTTCGTTCCGATTGGTCAATGATCAATCAATCTCAGAATGAAACATTGTTCTGAATGTTCACTTGAGTTTAAAAATAGCCCCAAATCATTGGCTTGCTTTATTGATTAAATCTTTGAATTATCCGTTTGAACAATATTTAAGTTTATGGTTCTGGTACATAATTTTGAACCGAATTTGTTTTCCACCGCTATACAACGATCTCTCTGGTGTAGGAGGATCATTTCGACTTTCGGATGTTACATCTATTTTTGCATTATTGTTATTATACTCTTAAGAAAAAGAGAAAGGAAAGAAGGAAGGAAGAAAAAGAATGTAATCATAGTACACCACCTTAGTATGTTATGTTATTGTGTCTCATTAACGACATTTATACCATAATTTCTCTTGTTGGGATCTTCGATATAGTTTTGAAATGGAAATTTTAAGGGGATTTTTAAGGAACTTTTTTATTACAGAAAGCTATATTGTTCCTCAACCCCATTGTTTTCAACATACCCACTTATCTAAATTAGTAGGATATTGGCAAATGAGCTCTTGAGTGGGTCCTTATTTGCATCTTTTTCTGGTTCGTCCTTCTTTTCCTCTCAGTGCATAAAAGCAATGTGTACTTTATTGTATATTACTATCAATTTTATCTAACAATGATATTTCATTTGATTTGGTATTTTTGTTGGTGTAAATTATATTGTAACCAGCTCAGTGTTCATTCAATTGAGTAGAGTGATCGATCAATCATGCTTTCCAGCTAAGTTATTGAAAGAGCTATACCTTTACTCCCTGTTATTTCAAATCACATTTTAAATTCCTGTTTGTATTCTTTCGACCACCCTAAATGTTTTATGTATACTTAATAGCAATATTAACCTAGATTTGTAACCATAATCGGTCTGGCTTCTCCGATCATAGCATTGTTTCGCGTTTGTTTAATTTATGTAACCAGCTGATGATTCATACTATTATTGAGTAATGTTAATTCGTCAATCATGCCCTCTTTGTTTAATTAAAATATTGGAAGAACATTCCTTCTACCACTGGTATTTCTAAATCACATGTTGATGTATGTTGTACTTACTCATTTGACCATGATATCTAAATTCTTCGTTTATTTCTGAATTTACAATGTCAAAAAAAATTATGTTTACGACAGGCTTGGCTCCTGTAACCATGCCATTGCATTTTTTTACAAATATTTTAACTCTGAAGTAACACGCCAATGGTTCATACAATTGTTCTTCCAGTCCATCATGCTGTCTTTATTTTAGTTACACTGTCTAAAGAGCCATGTTTTTCTTGCTGGTATTTCACAGCATGTTCTTACTCAAATTGCAACACGTGTATTCTTTTGATGATAATGACATTCCTCATTCAATACTTTGCGGTTTAAATTGTGTTTTTATCACGATGACCCACCTGCATGGCATCTCCAACAAATACTTTATTTCCATTGTATATGTTGTTTTTTCAACTAACAAATCGGCTCGGGTAATCAGGTAATGCATTCCGATTATACAGATCACATATATATTTCCCGCTATCCTTTCGTTTCTTGTTATGTTACTCGAATTTGTTATTCTATTCAATAAATAGCATTGTAAATGAGTTTGTGTCACACTGATTGACTTGTCATTTATCCAGTCACAACATTACAGCTGTTTTGTATCTTTAACTTCGTTGTACCAATTGATGGGCCATGTAATCGGGTAATACAATCATTCAATCGTGCTTTTTTTTTCTTCTCTGTTATAAAATTCTTCAAAAGGACCATGCATATTATGTGGTACCAAGTGCGCCGGGGGGCTCCGGGCGGACGGTGGGTTGGGGGGAGGGGTATGTCATTGAACAATACTATGCCCCTCTGCACATGGTCCGCGCGGGGTGTTCCTGCGCCTATATGCCTGATGTTTCAATTCACTTGTTACATTTCTTGTACATTCTTTTCTCGATTCTTGAATTATTCATTTATTGAAATACTGCCAATGCAAATTGAGTTTTGTCACCACGATTGATTGGCCTCATCAACCATAGCATTACATTATTTTTTCTGTATTAAATTGCAACCCGTGCATGATTCTCACAATATTTGTAATTGTAATACAATACTTAGTCCATTGTTTTCCTTGTTTAATTACAATATCTGAAAAGAACCATGCTTCTAATTCTTGATAATTTTTATCACATGCATAAACGCAAACTGTTTATCAATCTTTTCTTGTCATATAACTTCATTTGGAGACCTTTTTTTCTCCAACACATCATCTGCCTATCTTATATTCTAAGGATTATTCATCGTTATTAGATTTTTTCTCATTCGCAATTATTATTGTCATAGGGCCTTATGGCTGATCGTTTGCTTTTGCTGTATCATGATATGCCCCTGCATGTATCGATTGCCTTTTAATGTTCGTAATGCCGACAGAGTTTCATTTTATGTTTTTGTTCTTACATATGAACTTCGTGTGTCTGTTCTCCTCTCCTTGTTTCTAGTGGTTATTCCATCTCTTCTAATCGTGTTTATTCTTTCAGCGACAGCAATCTTCTTTGTTCTGTACAGTTTATGCATATGTCTTGTTCATTTCTTCTTTCTCCTTGCTGCCTTTGGATACTCTATTTTACTCTTCCTTTCCCCATCTCTCCTTGACAGCGCCAAAATTTATCATCTATTTTATTTCCTCATATCGTCAATTATTCATATTCGGATACTGATTCTGAATTCATGATGGCAGGTTCACCTGATAAGCAGCAATTCCCTTTCCATACGGTGAATAATGATGATTTTTTTTATTTACACAGACCTATTCGACTTGAGGATGAAGCTAACACCCCTGCCAATTCATTTGATAATTCTGTTATGGACAATATCAACTCTTCACTTGAAGAACTAGAATTTGACTTTGATTTTGATGATCCTGCTCAACGCAACGTTTCTAAATATGTAACTGTTAATCAGTTTCATAATGTAGTGAAAGAATTTCGTAATGATACGTTCTCCTTGCTTCATTTGAATATTAGAAGTCTAAATAGGCACTTCGATGATCTACTTTCGCTTCTTGATAAGCCCTCACAAAACCCATTATCCCTAATTGGTCTTACTGAAACCTGGTTAACTTGTGATTCCAATCACCCATACTCTATTGATAACTACGATTTTATTCATACAAATAGGCAAGAAAGACTGGGTGGTGGCGTTGCTTTATATATCCTTAAAAAACTGAATTATACCGTTCTAGATAATCTCTCAACATGCAATAATATTATAGAATCCCTTTTTATTGAAATCGTGATTCCCGGTAATAAAAACATAATAGTCGGCGTGATATATCGACCCCCGAGTTCGAATGCACACGAATTTTTATTGTATTTATCTGACACATTACAAAACGCCAACTTCAACAATAAAGATTGTTTTTTGATGGGCGACTTTAATATAGACCTGTTAAAGCACTTACATAGCAATGTTTCTCAAGAATTTCTCGAAACAATTTTGTCTGCTTCTTTCTTACCACTTATTTCCAAGCCAACTCGTGTTGCAAATACATCTGCTACTTTAATTGATAATATTTTTTCTAATGTTACTTCACATTTTGATTCTTATATTATTCTTTCGGACATATCTGACCATTACCCCATTGTGACTCACTACACGGTTTCACAGCCATTTAACAACAATGGTCCTTACCCAAGTAGACGTAAAATAACTGTAGAGAATTTAGCTCGCCTTGGCGCTAATCTCGAAAATACTGATTGGTATAGTGTTTATTCCGAAAATGAAATTAATTGTTCTTATGAAATGTTCTCTAGTATATTAAACAACCAATTAGATACAAACATGCCGAAGCAAAAAGTCAAACATGGTTATAAGAAAACGCCCAAACTCCCTTGGATTTCTAAGTCTATATTGCGATCAATAAATCGGAAGAATAAACTTTATTATAAATATAAAATAAAAGGCACTGAGCAATCAAGGAGAAAATATACATCCTATAAAAACATTTTGACTCGGATTATTCGATTAGAAAAGAGAAATTACTTTGTAAATCGTTTGAAACTTTTTAAAAATGATATGCAAAACACTTGGAAGGTAATTAAACAAGCTATGAACCGAGTTAATAATAAGTCTGAGGTAAATAAGATCAAATTTGATAATAAGATTGTTGAAGACCCAAAAGATATAGTTAATATTTTTAATACTTATTTTTCTTTAATAGGTGATAATCTCGCTAAAAACATTCCGCCTTCAAATACACATTTTGTAGAGTTTTTAGGCCCTCACAATCCAAATTCTATTTTCTTTGTTCCAACTAATAGGCAAGAAATTATGAAAATTGTTTCTAGTCTGAAAGATAAGAAAAGTTCAGGGTACGATGGAATTAATAATGTCATACTAAAATCAATTATTCCCTTTATTGCAGATCCATTGGTTCACATCTTTAATATATCACTTTTACATGGTAAATTTCCTAATTCTATGAAAATAGCCAAAATTATTCCGTTATTTAAAAAGGGTGATAAACTGGATGTGGGTAACTACCGCCCGATTTCTTTATTATCTTCATTTTCTAAAGTTTTGGAGAGAATAATCTATATCCGGATGATGTCCTTTTTGAAAAAATATGATGTATTTTCAAACTTCCAATTTGGTTTCAGAGAAAAGCACAGCACCGTTCATGCTTTAATGTCTTTTATTGAGAAGGTTGCCCACGCAATTGATACATCGTCACACACTGTAGGTATATTCCTGGACTTCTCCAAGGCCTTCGACACGATCAATCACGAAATTTTACTTTACAAACTATCTCACTATGGTGTACGTGGAAAGGCCTTGGAGTGGTTCAGGAGTTACCTCTCTAACAGAAAGCAATATGTACACTTAAACGATCATGCATCTGAATTATGCAATATTAATTGTGGTGTCCCACAAGGTAGTCTGCTAGGCCCGCTACTCTTTATTCTTTATATAAATGACTTTTGTAAATCGTCTAACTCCCTGTCGTTTATTTTATTCGCAGATGATACTAATTTATTTTTTTCACACAAAAATCCAAACGTCCTGGTTGATAAAATCAATGCCGAGTTATTAAATATATTGCAATGGATCCAAGCAAATAAATTGTCACTTAATCTCCAGAAAACAAACTACATGCTTTTTAGTAACTCTTTGGATTCATTACCCTCTGACATTATTTTTGAGAATACCCCTTTGAAACATGTCCCTCTTACCAAATTCTTGGGTATAACAGTCGATGATAAACTTTCTTGGAAACCACACATTGATAATATTTGTAAAACCATTTCGCGCAATATTGGTGTTATTAATAGACTAAAATTGTACTTACCACAATCATCATTATTTATGCTGTATTCTTCATTGATCTTGCCATATTTGAATTACGGTCTTCTAGTTTGGGGCAATACACATCATACATTGTTGGAAAGAGTTCTATTGCTGCAAAAGAGAGTTATTCGCATTATCTGTAATGCCCCCATACGCTCCCATACTGATCCTCTGTTTTTTGAAAATAACATCTTAAAAATTAAGGATTTGTACTTATTTCAGCTTGGTCAATTTATGTTTAATTACAATAATGGTATACTGCCCTCCGTGTTTAATGATATGTTTCTTAAAAACCATGCTGTTCATAGATATCCCACTCGACAATCCGATGAGTTTCACTTACCTCTTTTGAGAACATGTTCTGCACAGAACACGTTCATTTTTGAAGGCCCTAAATTTTGGAATACTCTGCATAACGATTTGAAAACTTCCCCTTCACTAATTGCTTTTAAAAAAAAGTTAAAATTTTCCTTATTACAATCTTATAATATTTAGAAATTTATTGTGATAGAACATCTCCTTCCTTATTTTGTTTTCTTTCCCTTTTTTCTGTAGCCCATCTAAAAAATAAAAAAAAATAAATAAAAAAATTGCCATCATGTTCTGCTCCTTTTGTTTCAGCTATCTTAAGGATTTTGTGCGCTCCCTATTTCGTGCTCGATCTCTACAACTTTCCTTTTCTCTCCTCTCCCTTTCTCTCCTCTCCTTCCCTCCAAACGCAGCCAACATTTTTTTCCCTTTTTTCTTTTCTTCTTCTTTTTTCTGTTCTTTCTTCGTCATGTAATTTGTTACGTCTTCTTGTAAACAGTCATTACGTGTTTTAATAAATGTTCTCTGTTGGCCACTATTCTTCTTTCATTGATTATGTATTGCATATTTTCTTCACACTCATTATTATCTGAGGGGTCCACAATTTACAAGCTTTGCTTTTCAGTGGACCTCTCCATTTCCTCAAAATATAAATGCAGTTAAATTTTAATATTCATTTTTTTGTCTTACTAAAATGTATAAATTATTATTAAGATTTGTTTATTACAAATTTAACTATGTTTTGTATACATTTTACATTGTATTCGTTATTATGTATTATATTTTGTTGGAAATGAAAAAATAAAAATGAAATGAAATGAAATGAACCATCTTCAACAATTTGTTAATGTTGAATTTTTGTCAAATCCAAAATTTGCATTAGGAACATACACATACTTTATTTATTTCAATGATCATCAGTAAAAATCATTTTCTCTTTTTAAGCATACAATAATCATATTATAGCAAATGCTCATAACCATAAATTATCATGAGTGATCAAAACTATAAGACAATTTAGAATTACGTACCACCGCAAGGAATGTCCACGTGGCATATCATGTCGATTTTCTTGTTTCCAAAACTGAGCTCGATTGTGATATCCTGCGCTCGTCCATCGCTGCAATCGACCTGAAAATCCACTGAATTGGACTTAAACTCGATCAGCTCACTTGCCGACAGCGATTTCACCTTTTCAAAAAGAAAAGATGGGTTGAAGAGAGATGGGTTGAAGAGAGATATAGGAAGAGGGAAGGGAGATGCAGAGAGAGGGGAGGGAGTGAGCGAGTGAGAGGGGAGGGGGAGGGGAGGACAGAGAGGGGAAGAGGGATGGGAAAGAGTGTGAGAGAGATAGAGAGAGAGAGAGAGAGAGAGAGAGAGAGAGGGGTGAAAAGAAAGGGAGTAGAAAGGGGCAAGAGAGGGGGTGGGGAGAAAGTGAGGTGCATGGGGAGAGAGTAAAGCAGGGAGTGGGGAAGGAGAGAGGGGGTTGAAAGAGTTGAGAGCGAGGAGAGAGAAAAGAGAGATAAAGAGAGTGAAAGGAGAAAGGAGAGGGGAGAGAGAGAGAGGGGGGAACAGAGAGATCAAGAAACAGCCAAGAGTAATATTGAGATAAAGACATATAAATTAAGATGGAAAGAGGGAGAAAAAACGGGGTAAAGAGATAGAGTGAAGAAGAAGAAATACATAAAATCATCATGAAAGCCAGGTAATCACCCTCTTTTCGACATTTTCTCGCCGCCGTGCCTTTCATATACATGATATAAGTTCAGCCTAGGGAGGGACAGTAGGAATAAACGGTCAAATGGAATAATTCAGCCGTGCAACAAATGCCTTTTCAGAAAAATAAAGAAAACCTTAAAATAGCCTCCATCTGCTGACGATTGCCCAGGAGATTCGCATACTGGATCCGGGATTTAATGGCAAAGGCGGAGGGGGACAGGGAATTATGGTCCTTTGTCTGGAAATTCTATGACTATCAAGAAAAAAAGGAAGTAGTGTATTTTTGCCGGGTACCTTTTTTGTCCTTTTACTGTCCATCTATATAGTGCAGCGCATATAATTATGAATATCCCCTACTGCACTTGATACAAAGTTTATATTATTACCAATACAAATACAAAAAAATTAAAAATTTAAATAAAGTTATTACCCCCCCCCCCCCCCAAGCTGTAGCTGAGCCGCCATGATAAAGCTCTTAAATTTCCAAGGACTCTCTCTCTACTGGATACCTATTTACTTCACCTGGGTGGAGAGTGGCACAAAAGTCTTGAGGGAAAACAGCTTTTGGGAACCGACAAAAGAATAGAATTTTGTTTAGAAGTCTACCTTCTTAAAATATTCTTTTTAAAGAAATCCTTCAAACAAAAGAAATCCTTAAAACATACCTCCATGTACCCAAAGGCATGGCACGTGAGCACGATCTCTGGCGCGTCCTGTCCGTTCAGATTGAAAATGAAGTTCTTTCCTATATGTGCCGGGATGACCGGGTAAGGAGACTCGTTCTGTATCTCTTCCATCATCATCTAAATAATAATAATAATAATATTTAACTTTTTATATAGCGCTTAATACAAATGTCTCTGAGCGCTTTTACAATATACTATTACCCCGGTCATTGGATTCAGTGTGATATAGATTTGAAGGAGATGAATAACTTGTGTGCGTGTGAACAGACGGATAGAAAGACAGTGACAGAGGTATACAGAGATAGACATAAAGAGGCAGACATACAGAAAGCATGGACATAGACAACATTACTCTAGACAGATTGAGGAGGGGGAGAAGTGAGGGGTAGAATGAGGAACCGTATGGAGAGATGACAGATATAAATAAATTTGAAGGAGCGATTAAAAAGAGAGAGAGAGAGAGAAGGGGCAGAGAGACGGGAAAGGGGATGAGAAAGCGAAATGAAGGAGAGAATAGGAGAGAGTTAGGCATTAGAGGGAGGGGTAGAGAGAAGAATGGAGAGAGAGTGTGAATTGTTAAGCATTTCTGTATTGGCTCTTGCAGTAAATATTATTTTCCTTCATCATCGTCGTTTGTAATAAATATCGATGGGCTTATCGTTATTGTTTTGGGTATTTCAATAAAGAAACGTGTTAACCAATAATCAGTTTAAAAGGAGAGGACACAAATATTAAGGACAAGGAGTGCAATTTCATTTAGTCCTACTTCTCTCTTTTCTAAAAACTTGTGAACTATTAATTATCTGTCAATTGAATTTTACAGCTGCTATGTGACGAATGCAATTATTCTACCACACTACCCGTCAAATGCATTTTGATCAAACACGTCAAATATTAATTACGTGTCAATGTCAAATTAATTTCACAGCTTCATTGTGACAAATGCAATTCTATCTTGACCTCTTTGGAGCCTGAAATTGTTAACATAACATTGTCAAGTTGAACTACCTCAAAACCACAACGCTACAAAATTATTCGATTTTACACCTTGTAGAGTAAGCACCATCAGTGGCATAATGTAGGCTCAGCTACTATGGGGCACTAGTATTCAAAGAGGGGGGCTGGGGCAAACAATAAATATCACGTTTTTATCGAGTGCTCAAGAGAGCTAGGATATGGTATGGGAGGAAATTGCATCATACTTTCTTCACGCTGTCTCTCTCATCTTCTCTGCTATCTCATTCAAAACGACCGTGAAGACTTTTAAAACTCAAGAGTAATTTCAATACACCATTGTAAAGCTTGAATAGAAATCATCTTCGAGTTTAGTTTAGTATTATGGGGATGATCGCATGCTTCTAATATTGATGCACATGGCTATTTTAAATTTTCTTTCTCCTTCTTTTGCCCCCCTCCACTCTTGTTTTCCGCCATTCAGTTGGGGGACGCGTACCCCCTGTTTCTACGCCCACGGAAAGTGAGAAAGTGTGCTCATAATCACAACTCTGACAACGCGGGCATAATATACAGACGTCCGATAATAAAACTAAAACCTCAGTCACACCGCAAAACTGACTTCAAACCAACCTATCTTTTGCCATTCTGATAAAATACATTCTTCTTCTTTTTTTTCTTTTTTTTTTTCTTTTTTGGGAGGGGGGAGGGTCTGAAGTCGGTCTGGGTTCGGTCTCGTCGGTGTGAATTGTGTATAATTCCTCGGTTACACCGGTATAATGAACACTATTTCTATCTTCGGAATTTTGAACACATTATCATTTTCGGAATTAAGAACCTTATTTCATTTTCGAAATTACGAACCCCACACTTTTTTGGAGTACTGCATCAAAAGTTCTATTGAATCCCCTAGTATGGAAAATTGGTGTGCCGGAATTATGAACCTTCGGATATCATCTTTTGTAAAAACGATACTTCGGAATTTGGATGTATAATAATACTTCGAAAAAACGAGTAACTCCCAATTTTTATTTGGAATGTAGTCGTTCTTACGTCGACTTCGTTAAAATGACTGCGGTATCGAACCTCACTTGCTGTGGTTGACACCGCTGATAACCCTACCTTGACAGTTTTTTTCAGTCGAAACAAAGACAACTAGTATAAAGAGGTGATCGAGTTATAGCTGGTAATCAAAGATGAAAAATAGTTTGTGAGCTTTCTCATTCCTTTAATGTAAGTCTGGAAGAAAGAGAAAGCATCCTCTGAAAAGGAGTGCTCTTGAAATGCCCTTTTAGTCGGAACATGACGAGTAATCTCGGAATAGCTTCTGGAAATAGTTTAATACACACAGTGGCATGACAGTTAGATCTACACATATCAGGTATTTATAAGGGGCTTTTGAAGAACTTTCTTTTTTCAGGAAATATCCCACCTTGTGATCATACCTTTCCCAACTGACGTAAAGCGAATAAACATGAAGCGTTATTCACCTTTACCATTTCCCCCAGAAATCAACCCTCGCTTTAAATACGTCACAAAAAGCCGCGCTAGGGAGCATGGGGATCTTAGGATCACCAGGCGTCCAATCTGCAAGGGCAACAAGTGGTTTGGAATGACAAGCGAAGAGGTTAAAGGCTCAGGAGATTCTCTCGTGGACAATTTGAAACATTAAAGATACAATTTACTATGGATCAACCGATTGTTTGTGATGGAAACTGCCTGGAAGTCATTGGAAAGGTTGAGTATGTGATGAATAAGATAGATATACGCAACGAGGTTGTGGCATGATCAGAAATGAAAAAAGCTATTAAATTAGCCTAGCTGAAAATCAAATCCCCGCACACAGAAATTGGTGCATGTGACTACAATACACACGTGGTATTAATGATTGGTCTAAAGTTTCCAGCTATTTTCTCATTATACTACGAATAAGAGGGCATTTGAAAATCAGTCCTCTTCAAAAGATATTCCTCCGAGATTATCCCAAACTGTGCTTTTTTTAAGAGAATGAGAACATGCATGATTTATTTAACACCATTCCAAATTCAACTTTCTCTTTAAACAACTGCTAAAAATCGCAAAGTCTAAAAGGAAATATCGGACCGGTAATAGCGATTTGATCATTGGGGGATTCCGTCTGTACGGTTTATCGTCTTCATGAATCTTGTGTTATCTTAAACGATTTTATTCTGCACTTGAAAGATCTTTGGAGATCTTGACAAACCCTAGTAAAATCCCTGTTCAACGGAACTAAGGGTTAATGCTATACCAAGAAATGCATTCTGATGAACCTTTAAAATGTCATGATCATGGCGATAGCAGCATCTTTATATGTGTGGGGGAGGGCGCTATAGCATTTTGGCAAGATTAACTCCTTGTATGTTGTGGGCTCAAATGGGTTAAATGAGCGCCTAAACTGTCATAGGCTATATGGAATTACTTACAATTCAATGTTGGTAGATGAAATTTGTCAATATATTTCGATCTATCAAGAGATCTATGCACAGAAAGACGCATCTCTGATAGCCGGGTTGAGAGCGTATAACTGTAATTATAAACTGCAAGGATTATTTAAACCATTTTAAACGGTTCAAAATAATGCTGCTAAACATGATTCGCAACTCAATTCAATACAGATTATTCATTAGCTTAATTATAATCATTATTGTCATCAAAATGTCCATTCCCATCTTCACCATCATTAACATCATCATCATTGGCATCATCTGTATCATCTTCAGTATCACCCTAATTAACTTTATATTATTATCATCACTTTTTACCAACATCGTCGTCGTCGACGTCATCATCATCATCATCACCATCATCATCGTCACAACCATTATTAACTTCATAATCGTTGTTACCATCATCAATCTCATTCATCATCATACTTCCTTTTGATATTAGAATACAAAATCATCATCTTCTTCTTGCAACCGTACTTTATATAACTTTCGTCAAGAAGATTAATGAGTTCGATCATTACCTTCTTCATACCGTCAGTGAGGTCGTAGATGAGGACGTTGATGATGGGTTTCTTCGTGGTCGGCATTTTCGTGGGGATGAACGGACGGCAGACCAGCTTCTTGTAAACCTGACTACCCATCACCGTCAATGAGTACCTTCATCATTGTCAATACCATCAGTACCGTCATCATCGACATCACCATCATCATCCTCATCATCATCATCATCGTCATCCTCAGCATCATCGTCATCACCAGCATCATCGTTATCATTAGCATCATAATCATTATCAGCATCATTATACTCACCTTTATTATAATCATGATGATCATCACCGGCATCATAATCATCGCCACCACCACCATCATCATCATCATCACCATCATCAGCGTCACAATCGTTATTATCTTCGTCATCGTTAACACCATCATCAATCTCATTCATCATCAGACTTCCGTTTGATATCAGAATACAAAATTATCTTTTTTCTTCTTCTTGCTTCGTACTTTATATAACTTTCGTCAAAAAAATAACTGATATTGATCATTACCTTCTTCATGCCGTCAGTGAGGTCGTAGATGAGGACGTTGATGATGGGTTTCTTCGTGGTCGGCATTTTCTTGGGGATGAACGGACGGCAGACCAGCTTCTTGTAAACCTGACTGCCCATGGCCGTCAAGGCGTACCTTCCTAGCCGTGTCACATCAAGCGTCACCTCGCCGTTCTTCCCGATCGAACATTTTGCTGATGATTGAATTAAAACATTTGAATTTAAATAGTATTTTATAGCACAAGAAATTAGTTTCATAAAGGGTTAGAGCTGAAATACAGCGGATTGGCAATACTTGTGATAGAGCGGGAAAGGGAAATATTGAAACACAGCGCGCGTAACAGCTGCACTGCTAAAGCCAGTGTAATTATGCTGCATTATTGTAGAGCGCTTAGATCTTCTGATAAAGTAAGTGTTAGGCGCTATATAAGCAAATATAATTATTATTGTTAATGTAATTTCGATGTGGTGATCATGTTCTCTTAAATCATGGATATATTAATTGTCACCATATATGTGCAGGTGTTTATAAACCCCCCCCCCCCCCCCCCCCATCAACAACGAAATAGAGAAAAGTTCAGTTCAATGTTAAGTTAAGAGATGAAAAGGGCCTTTAATAAAATGTATCCATATAAATGACGAGCGATCTTGAGAAAGTTATCAAATGCGACATTTTGTATTATTATTATCAATTAGGCTATACAAAATTAAATAAAGCAAGAGCAAACTAATTCTGAGATATTGATATTGATATGCATCTGTGAAAGAGCTGGTCGATGACGCCTCCCCCTCCAAAATATTATTTTTGTTGTCGTAGTGATAGTGGACCCGGATGTAATGTACAGATGACGACTTGAGATGAGCTCGACTGTATGAGAAATATTTCATAACTTATTTTATGATGTCACTATATATTAGGTCAAGAAAATAATGCAAGATGTGTAGGGGCACCTCCTTTATCGTTCACTCCCCGGTCGCGTCTTTGGGCGTCGTCGACCAGTTCATGCACGTTGACATGCGTATCATTCGACCACGAGCTGAGGCAATGCTGAAGGTTGATCCGTGCCGGCTTCTCCAGTTCTAGCCCCGAAGGCTCGGAGCAGATCACCGGTGAGATGCTGACTCCTCCCGCCGATGCGCCACTGGCGGGCGCTTCACGTGATAGTCCCACGCCTATCCTTTTGCGTTGGCCTTTTGCGATGGCGCCGGGTGGAATGTGGAGGGAAAATCCATATTTGTTGCTTTTGATCACACCCCCTTCCTCACCAATATAGCTAGATTCGAAGAATGATGTATTGTGTGGCTCATCTGAAAGGAGACGTTATTTGTGTATGTCAGGTCGGTTTTTAAAACCCTTACTTGTAATCTAGTTGAAATATATACATATTATATCCAGTTTATTATTATGTAGGTTTAACCTCCGGAATAAAACATTAATGGTCATCTTTTGAGCATAAAACATCAATTTATGTATTTTCTAGCATGATGTTGTTTTACATCACCAACAAATTAACATACCTAAAAACACCATTTAATGCTAACATATTATCATGATGAGTGTGGGCAAGTTGTCAACATTTCAAACCTAAGACTTATTATGTTGATATACCTCTGAATGTTCATGATCTAACTTTGAAAATAATGAAATTCCCTTTTACGATTCAAATTTCTTTAAAATTGTTGAAAAAGCCACAATTGCTCATACACAATAATGATGTAGATTTTATCATACTACCATGATAGTACAATTTTTCATTAATTGTAAATTGAAAGAAAGTGGTGCCTACCTGACATCTCGTAAGCTGCATTCGAATCCCTTTGAACTTTATCTGGTTGTCCTGCTCTCTGAGCAGCACTTGCTACCGTTTGTTTCCTAGTACGAAAGACAGAGGAAGAGAGGACAATTGATAATAACAGAACAAATAGTAATTTTGTTTAACCAGGGAAGCTTTATCAGCTTCGATGCTGTTTATCTTGAGGGCCATGCAATCATTATCATCACCAGCAAAGTGCCAGGTACCAACTCACACATGGGTAGAGAGTGGCAAATGTGGAGTGATGTCTTGCCAAAGGACGTTAGTGCAGGGCTGGGACTCGAACCATCAACCCTAGAATTGAGAGTCAAGTGAGTAAACCACTTCACAAAGGAAGTAACAATGAGATATACAGTATAGGAATCTGTAATTTATTTTTGTGTTTTGTAATGCATTCTAATTAATAAGGTTGGCTATTTAAGTGACTTCGTAATTTTTACAGTTGCAATGCTTAAAAATAAACAAGTTGAACGTAAAACACAAACATGTTAAACTTTAGGTTCTAATTCCCAACAGTTTTATAAGATGCAGTTTGGAATTACTGTGGCGTTCGCTTAAAATAGAGAATGGTACTCACCCTTTTATTGTGTCTTTCGGCGTAGATGACACTTCCTGTTTCTCATGTGGTGTCTGTGGTGTGGTAACATTCTGCTTGTTCGATCGCGTGGGGTTGGGTGACGAAGGGTTTGGCTTTCGATTCTCTGCCGGATGTGACTTTTCTTTTCCAAACTCTGTCTTTTCAGATGCACCAGCATCTCCCGGTGTTTTGCTGTGAGTGGAACAATTAGTCAAAGTGTTTCGGTAACAAAATCCTGGAATTAGCTCATGCTGCAATCATAATTATAAACCTCTAGGTCAGTGAGGAACTCCATGACTTTTACAAGCCGATCCCCTGTCTGATTATCAAGATATTATGATTGGAAATCGAAATTTCATTTTTTCGTTTTCCTAACGGTTTTATAACACTTCAGTCTATTGGGGGAAATGAATATGGTAAAACCGGTCACTCAAAGATTTTTACTTTTTTTACTTTTATTTTGGTTAGGTTTATCGATCTCATCAATAGGACTCTTCTGTCATAAATAAGAGTTCAAGCAAAAATTGAAGGGAAAAAGTTGAAATTATTACTAGCTAAAGAAAACAAGTCGAATTCGGCAAGTGAATCATACTAACAAAAATATATAATAGCATAGTTGGAGCTAAATTGCTGCGCTCAGAATGTAACGATTACTATGAGTATGGTTAAGACATTTTAGAAAAACATAGTCTAAAATAGAACTTTGTATTCAAGGGGTCCTTGATACATACTTTACGTACCTCTTTTCTTTCTCATTCGTCTTGATAGCTTTTGAATCGAAGAGGACAGGCCCAAACTCCAATGATTTCGTTTTCGCCGTTGGTGTATTCGGTGCCGGCTCGGTTGATTCTTCGTCATCTTTGTCTCTGATATAAAAGGAATTGTAAATGTGTGATTAAAGTTAATTAACCCGTTGCCTACTGAATACGGGTTTGCTCTTTTTTACACCTACGAGAATTCAGTATAGTCAACAGTATAAATGACAATTATAATGGTGCTTACTGTGAAGTTCATTAAAATAGTTGAATTATTATCATTTATGCTAATACTTATAATTGTATTGCCCAGTGGAAATTTACTTATATTAACGTCAATTAATAGAAATTGATTGATGTTCTGAAAACTTGATGATATATTTTTTTTTAAATAAAAATATTGCAGTTTACAAAAAGGTGGATAAACAGCAAGGACTATACGATATAAAAATCATTCTTAACTAATGCTTCACAAATGTATTAATATGTTTTAAGTGAACAGGAGGTGTCACAAAACGTTATAAAGAAGTACAAACATTTTACAGCTCTATTTGTTCATTTCAATATATGTATATACACTGCGATAAAGCCTAATTATTCAAGATGCCTGAATAAAAGGTGACTGAATTAATGAATCATGTTTAAATTGTTTACTTTTCAGCTTGTGACTCCCCCAAGTTTTCCTTTGCGGTGTCAGGCTTGGGGGACGCGGGAGGAGGTGGCAACTGTCTCTCTGCGTAGAATTTCTTTTTTGTGGGGCTCTTCAATTCACTCTCTTTAGCTTGACCTTTCCTGTAAGAAAATTAAACAAAATAAGTAAGTCGGTAATCTGATATGTTAGACATTGATTACAGCAAGCCTGCTGATTACGGTTAGATGCTAACATGTTATACCCCCCCCCCCCGCTTTCGTGCTCTGAACGACACCCTGAATGTCATATAAGACCCTCACATCATCTGAAATAATCACCAACCGTAGAAAAATATATGCATTCATTAAACTCACCCTGCCAATACTTGGGTTTATATTTGAACTCGAGCGCTGTCCCAAGTATAGCATTTCAAAGAGCTTGTTTCCACCGAAAACTGTTCTATATCAATTACAACATGTCTTCTATTGTAAGTGGTAGTAGTAGTAGTAGTAGTAGTAGTAGTAGTATTAGTAGAAGTAGTAGTAGTAGTAGCAGTAGTAGTGGTAGTAGTAGTAGTGGTAGTAGTAGTAGTAGTAGTAGTAGTAGTAGTAATAGTAGTAGTACATGTAGTAGTAGTAGTAGTAGTAGTAGTAATAGTGGTAGTACATGTTGTAGTAGTAGTAGTAGTAGTAGTAGTAGTAATAGTAGTAGTAGTAGTAGTAGTAGTAGTAGTAATAGAAGTAGAAGTAGGGAGAGAGTGGAGGCGGGTTATTAGCTTTGCCCGCAGATCGTTGGGGTAAATTAGTAATATTAGTAGTATTAGTAGTATTAGCATTGGTAGTAGCAGTAGTAGTAGTAGTAGTAGTAATAGAAGTAGTAGTAGTAGTAGTAGAAGAAGTAGTAATAGTAGTAGTAGAAGCAGTAGTAGTAGTAGTAGTAGTAGTAGTAGTAGTAGTAGTACATGTAGTAGTAGTAGTAGTAGTAGTAGTAGTAGTAGTAGTAGTAGTAGAAGTAGTAGTAGTAGTAGTAGTAATATTGGGAGTAGTAGTAGTAGTATTAGCAGTGGTGGTGGTTGGTTTGGAGGCAGTAGTAGTATAATAAAACTCACCGATTACCAAATGAACATTTGAAAACCAAGATGGTGCTTCCCATCTGTATCACGAGATAGCCTGGGCCCTGTGACGTATATACCGCCCTCAAACTCAAGATGGAGGTGGTATGAGTGATCTTGGTCCTGTGTAACTCCTGGTATTTATCATCAAGCACGTGGATCTCAAGAATCTTTGGATAACAAAGTCAAAGTAATCTTGGTTATTCGGAATAAGAGAGAAGGTTGTGCTTTCTGTACCGTAAAATCAAACAATAAATTCTAGTTGATTCTTTTTCGTGAATCAGAGATTGATGAGATGTATAATGTGGCCATTCCTTTTCACCTTTTTAACAACTAAAATATGAAGGCAAAAAGACCCATGGCGGTCTTTAATGTTTCTTTTACAAATTTCGATAGACCATTATTTTGACCAAGAATATAATTAATAATTAAAATAAAGAGGCGTTAGAGGTAGAAACTATGTGAACAATTATATATGTGACAATATTGCAATAACCCACCCTACATACTTTAAAACAAATAACTAAGTATGTCTTCCTTATCATATAGTGTCTTTTTAACGCTGTATGGTGAAGATACTTTATCTTAAAAAAGAACACAGCTACAAATTTGCCAATACAATCTTTTAAATGATCTTTGTAGTAAATTCTCTCGTAAAGTTTCACAGACACTTGTTTCTTTTAAAATACCTTCGACGTGACTCCCTTGACGAACATGACATAGAGCTCGTCGTTCCCTCCTTTGACGCACATGTTGACCAGGGTCCGACCGTAGGTGATGACCTCAGTAGTGTCCACGCGAGGGTAATGTGCATAGTCGACAGCTTGGATCTTCTCTTTTGTTCTTTTAAAATGAAAACCGGAGACATCTCGTTGGGTGCAAGAACAATAGGTAAATGACACATGGGGATGTACTGCCCTTTGTGCAACTTTACTTGATCAAATTGGTGAAGCTTTTAATTTTCGGTATTAAAACTTGTTGTGTGGTGTTTGAGTGATCTAGCTGAAACTTTATAGGTCATGCCAAATAAGGGGGTGGTAGTTATTAGAGATTGTAGCTTGCTGTTTGGGGGCAAAAATTACTCCGTGGTTAATTCCGCATATTAATTATTATTTAATCGAATTTCTAACTTCATTCCTTAAACCAACACAAGATCTCACCTTAAACACATTATCGCAACTTAAGCTATAAACATTATAGTCTCTGCTTTAAAAAGAAAAATAACAAGCCCATAGCAAAGGTTACAAGAAAAATTGGTGGATCGCTCGCTTTTATTAGGAAATAGCCTTTTTGAAATATATAACAGGTGGAAAACCTTCAGGTTCAAGTTCTATAGGAAGCATGAGGATATAAGGATTATAATACCTTCATCAGCCTGTATGTTACGAAACAAACATGACAAATATCCGTGTTCCATTACCTGAAAAACTTACTATAGCACTTATCCCTTCTTGATAGAGTTTGTTGAGTTTTTCTTACTGTTGCTGTTCATATATTTATCTTTGTAATCAATCAACTAAAACTGTATAAACTGCTGATTCTTACCTTACAAGAACTAGACCCGTTTTTATAGGAATGATTCCAGTGATCTTCTGGTCAATTGACAGTGACATGACAGCCTCTCCTGTAGGGTACTCCACCACATGGATAAGATTGTTGTAACGCTGCGATTCTGCAACGAGAATCTTATCCGTGATCACTGCAAGGGCATTAATGTTCTCAACAGTCTTGACTCGACCTTTCTTCTTGACGTCTATCAGCCGCACGTGGTGTCCATGTATGTCGTATACGCTCAACCTCTTCCCGGAGACCACACCAACGATCTGATCCGACCCAAGCAGCTTGCATTTCTCTAGCAGAACATCCTGGGGGATCTTGATGGGGTGCCATTGCATTCCTTTGACGACGTTGATCTTGCCATAGGCTTGGCCTCCGTCGTCGGTTTGTCGGGTCAGGATGTTCGTCCTGTTGAGTTCACACATGAGATCACCCTGGTCGTAGATCTCGTTGACCTTCTTGATTCCGTGTTCGACGGGCTTGGCCATAGTGGGATGGGTCGATTCGTGATCTTCAAATGGACCAGTTTACACCTCCTACATGAAAATTAAAGGTAGATGGTGTACAGTTTCCATGTGCAGTAGGTCATAGCTCGGTGACACTAGACTTGGTGAAAATACCATTAAAGGCATCGTTTAACAATGTTGAATATGAGATACATGGCCCTACGTGCTATCACGATAAGTGTCTGTGATATGGTGTAATATTGAAGCCCTTAAAAACATTGCGGTTCAAAATAAGCATGAAGTGCCTCAAAAAAGTAAAAAATCTGTGAGTGACCGGTTTTACCATACTTATTTTTCCCAATACACTGTAGCATATTTCAAGACCATTTCAATTTCCAATCACAAATATCTTGATAATCACACAGGCGATCGGCTAGTAAAGGTTATTGAGTTCCTGTCTGACCTAAAGGATTATAATTATCATTGCAGCATGAGCTAAATCCAGGATTTTGTTTCAGAATCTGAGACAAAGCTACTCAATCCCTTCGAACACAGCAAACCATGGTCCCATCAAGAAATACCCCCTCTCCCTAGTCTCTTGGAGAGACTTCGGGTGGGGGGAGAGAAGTTACTGACTTGTCCATATGTGGAGATTGGTGGAATTTGCAGAGCATTACATTATGCATGTGGATATCATAAAACTGAAGGCTACTATGTGTCTTTAAGACATTGAGAATCACATGCAATATTCTAAAATCAGGTAACCTTGGGTAATAATCTTGCTCAGAACATTACGAAAGGAACCGAGACAATTTTGTTTTAATGTAGGCTGATATTAAACTTTTAGGCAGTACTGTCTGTCAAGCGCCGCAGTGGTATTAAGGTTTCTTAATTCTAAATTAGCGAACCACAACTTGCAGTCAGTGACATGTAATAAGGAATTTGCAGAAAGATATAAATATCCCACAGCATTTCGTAACCGTTATAACTTAAAAAGTGTCAAGTCCACCGACTTGTAATTTGTATTTTCGAAAACAGAACAAGTGCATCACGACTAAATTACGACCTGCAGGTGACCATAATATCTGTTTACAAAAGGTACTTTTGATCAAAGAGAACAATTTCATAGTTGAAAATGTGAAGGAAGGATTGTTAGAGCGTGCTATAATGATGGTCTTAAATTTACAGTAAAAAAAACATGGAGAAACGTAAAAATGCTTTATAATCCTTATTCATCTATACTTTGAAAATATTTGGCATACAAAAATCAATTTTCACTGTAATGATGAGGAGGACACAATATATCATTTAGTGTTGGTCATGTTGGTCTGTTGCCATTGCATTATATGGAAAAGAGAAGTGCTGGGAATCGTAAGGGAGTGTGTTGACTCAGATTGTCGGTGAAGGAGATATGCAATAGTGCAAATAGTGTTATAAAATAGACAAAATGTAATACTTTGGAAACTTTCAACTTACCGCGAAGCAAAGGCGTCAATACGGGTTCATCCTTTGGCATGGCTTCATGGCGATTTATCAATCCCTCGATGTGTTGCAATAACAAGGCAGTCACAACACTCTAACAGGGTGGGGGATGTACACGTTACAATATAACCCTCATTTAGAAGATGAGTAACTGCCTGTTGTTTACGGACGGTTCAAAAGATAACCCATTGATCCACATCAAAATCGATAATTTGATAGACTTCTCTATTCACTGCGGTGCGCTTTTGTCCGTAATGGTTCGTAGAACATCGAGTAGGTTCGTATTGTTTACTTTTGAAATATTAGTAAACAGGCACGGCCAGCCACTTCATTATCACTTCATTTTCACGAAAAATATTTAATGTACCCTAGCGCTTGCAGTTCATTATTATCTCCCTTTATTATGCTTATTTCAGTTAGGCAAATTATCAGTTATCAATTAGTAATGTTATCTTAAAGAAATGGTAAGTCTCTGTCTGGGTTTCTCTGTCTCAACTATCATCACCGCGTTCGTGGCCTCTCTCTCTCTCTCTCTCTATCTTTCCCTCCCGACCTCTCCCTCGCCCTCCCTCCCCTTCTCTCTTTCTCTCTTCTCTTTTTTTTTCTTTCTCATCTCTCCTTTCCCTCCTGTTTTCGTCTTTCAACCATGTCAGCTGCTCACTTTTTTATTGTATGTTGGTTATTAAAATAAAAAAAAACATCTCCTTCATTCTTCTTCCCTCTCCCCACCACCGTTTTTATTCTTTCTCTCTCTTTCTCTACCTCCCTAACCCTCTTTCTCAAAATAACATTACTTACTTACTTACTGCCCATTATGCCTCCTGGCACATAGGGCAGCAACAAAAGTCTTCCACTCCTTCCGGTCCTGGGCCAGTCTTTGGATTGTATCCCATGTGTGGTTCAGGTCTTTAATCTCTCCTTCCACAGTTCTTCGCCAAGTGGTTTTAGGACGTCCCCTTTTTCTTTTGCCTTCTGGTGTCCAGTGGAGGGCTGTTTGTGTGATGTCATCTCTGTCCTTTCTCATTACATGCCCGATCCATCTCCACCTTCTTCTCGTGATGATGCTCTCCATGCTGTCTTGATGGCATTGGGCATACAGTGCTTCATTTGAGATGGTGTTTGGCCAGAAAATGCGGCATATTCTTCTAAGACTCTTTGTGTGGAAGACTGATAGCTTGCTTTCTCAAAATAACATTACATACTCAATAATTGTACAAGAAAACGATTGCCATCGCAAGAAAAATAAACGTGATTAAGAAATTAAATTAATGAAACGTAGACGTAATGTACTACATTCATGAATTTAAATGATCCAGGCGAAAAAACATAAACGCAAGAGGAGAAGTCTATCCCCGTCTGGAAAAGATTTCTTACAAATATTCTAGATGACTAATTAATATGGACAGAAATCGCTCACTTAAGCACTAATAAACGTAAATATAAAAATGATCGAACAACTTGTATTACTTATTTCCCCCTATCATTACTATTGACGCTGCATTTTGTTCTTCTTTTAATTATCATGTTTGCCACATGTTTGATTATATGTTCTTGACAAATAGTAATGCATATAAATAAATGGACCTTGAACCACAGCCTGCATATTCAATAAATTAACACCATTTACATTAAGTTGTTAAAGCTTTATTTACATAATATATAAAGCTACATAAAAAACACATAATTTATGATGTGCTTTATCGTCAGACTGTTTACCCTATGATTTTCCCTCCGAGTAGTTAGGTCTTGTTCAGCAGACGTTCCTGCATTCATTGACAAATCAAATAAAAAATGTTCGAATCTAACGCTAGTGTTTAGCTATACTGTATAGATAAAATCCTTATCATATGTGCTTTGGCCTAGTTAGGTTCAATATACGATTTCTGGTATAGGGACTGAGAGCATGGATGCAAAATCGTTTCTTTTCGGCACTGCATGAAGGATACAGGTGTGGTGATGAGAACTGTTGCATGAGGTAAGAATGATTTGCATCGCACTGATATTGAGGAGGCGATGTTGGCTTAAAAGGGAAATTCCAAACAATTTATAGAGAGCTTGATTGTGTAGGCAAGTTCATATCTGATAAAATGGTATTGGTCTGTTCAGATGTGTCCTTTTGGTAAGGCATCTATCCTCAGTATCAATTTCCTCGGATAAGATCTAGCGTCGTATGTTACCCCTGGTTACTGTCTATTAAACAGCCATTTTCCACTTTTCCAAAAAACGCAATATACTTGCAGTCCTTAATCAATGTCAGTTGTTAAGTATAAATCAATCAGTGTCTCCAATATTTGGGAGTACATTCTGTACTTAATCGTGTCCAATTTATTTTACACTTTGAGTCATAGAAGACAAATTGACAACATAATTTCTAGCATAAATAGTAGTTTTATTTTTCAGTTTAGAGTGATTGAGGTTTAAGCACTGATCCTGTAGGCACAATTTTTCCACCAAACAAAATCTTTAAAAAAAGACACGAAAACAAGCGTAATAAGCTCGTGACTTGGCTCAAAAGTATGATCATGTTACCACTAATCGAAATAATTGGTATTAATTATTATGAAGATTATGATAATGATAATATCCGCTAAGGTACTGTGACACTCATTGCACTTAATTGTAATCTACAGTCGGGTAACCTTTCGACTAGACTGTAAAACATGTACAACTCTTTTTTTGGTATGTTTCAGGATTTAAAAAATCGGCTACAATTTCTTATGAATGGAGAAGTCAACCTCTTCCTAATACCACGACCAAGCACACACAGACCGCGTCATCAGCTAGTACAACTGCTGCAATATGGATGAACACCCCCAACATATGAAATGTTCGCAGCGTTGCTACTTTTGTTCAATGGCTGTAATGGTTTTATCTTGTTTATTGATATGTTTGGGAGCAACGAGCGTATTTTTGGGAGCTTTTCAGATCCCGAAGAATGCAGGAATGGGAGTTTTAATTACTGGAATCGCCGTTCTGATCCTTAGTATCACCTCGTGTTGCTATGTACAACATACATTTTCTGGGTCGTGGAGCCCTGGTCTTGAGTCAACTTGGCCTACAAATTATAATGCCTCAGACACCGCATTTACCCTGGGAGTACAACCTCCAATTATCCATGGACCAGGTCTCCTCCCGACATACGAGTACTCATATCAACAACAGGCGGGATCCAGTCAACAGGTCCAAACCGGCGCAAACCAGTACACACCGACTCAATCCGCCATATTCCTATACACACCGGAGCAAACCGCTGTTAACCACTTCCCAATGGCTCAATTCGCGATCAACCAGTACACACCAGCTCAACTCGCTCTCAACCAGCTCCCACCGGTTCAAACCGCTATCAACCGGTACCCATCAGCTCATGATAATAAACCGCCGCCATCTTATAACGAAGTAATGGGGATTTTACGTTAAACCTTGTAAAGATCTTCAGCGGTAAACCGCGGCGTGTGGTTTTGGTTTCTTTTGTCTTCTTTTTTTTGTATAAAAGGATTATTGTATACCCGTAGCACCTATTTTGTCCGCAGTTGCCATTTACTTACACCATGAAAGCAGCGGTAATTATCACGGTGCGCGGTAATAATCCGCGTCATATAATAACGACGTTTTTCTTTTGCCAGCCCAACTGATTATCCCCAAAAACCTACAGTAATCTTCCTTAAAAGAAAAAAAAGGTATAATCATTATACTCCGACTGTACATACAGTGCGTCCCAGAAAAAACGAAACCGAGAAGTATCGATGTTTTATCATAACTTAATCACAACCATAATTAATGAATGATACATATTTTACGCATGAGTGATTAAAAGCAATTTGAAGGAAGGAAACCAAAAAGACATCTGGCGGGCGGTATCTGAATTTCGAAGAAAAATTAACATTTCTAGAAAGTTGAGTTTCTGCCCTTTCATATGACACCTCAATCAGGAAAAATGAGCTAGGAATGACAAAGTTCTGTTTGTTTAAAGTAGTGCTTGCATTTCCATAATTCGTTTTCACTGGCTGCCTGCCGTATCAATAAACAAAATTAACAAAAGACTTAACTCCGTTTCGTTGACAATCAGCCGTAGACGAGAGTCTTCATGCATGGCTGATTGTCAACGGAGTTAAGTCTTTTGTCAAATCTGCTTTTTGCTACTGCAGGCACCCAGTGAAAACGAATTCGTTTGTTAAAATTATGAAAATGTAAGAGCTACTTTAAACAAACATAACTTTGTTATTCCTCGCTCATTTTTCTTGATTTTGGTGTCATATGAAAGGGCAGAAACTCAACTTTCTAGAAATGTTAATTTTTCTTCGAAATTCAGATACCGCCCGCCAAATGTCTTTTTGGTTTCCTTCCTTCAAATTGCTTATAATCACTCATGCGTGATATACATCATCTGAGTAGCATCAACTGAAAGAGGAGACTCTAAGCTTTCCAAATATGTATCATTCATTAATTATGGTTGTGATTAAGTTATGATAAAACATCGATACTTCTCGGTTTCGTTTTTTCTGGGACGCACTGTATAGCCATGTTTGTTTCCATGATATATTTTAACTTCTCATTAAAATTTAAAAAGTTCTTTTGTCTCAAGTTAGGACTAACCTGCTATTAGATTTGTTGTAATGTTTTTCGAATTAGACTTGATGGGATAGAGTAACAAATAATTCGGTGTATCATTTGCAAGGAAACGAATTTGTAAGCGAGCAAAATATTTTGAATCATTTATTCATGAATCCGGTAGAGTTGTATCATTTGAGGAAATGTGTTTTGTTTTTGTTTTGTTTTGTCATTGATATAAGTAGCCCACGTGCGATCCACACACAACTTGTTAATCTCTATTAAAAAATATATATATTTATACGATACCGTTAAACCTAAGTAAGTTTATTCATATTTATGCATGTATATATACTAACCAATGAAGTTGTTCTTCAAGTGTCATATCACCCCTCTGAAAATATTGTGCCTATAAACTAAATCAAGGGCTTTATTACAGATTGGTGATAATAATGTTTTAAATAAAACTCAATAAATATGATTAAGAACTAGTGGTCAGTTTGAATCACAAAAATCACGAATATGGAAACGTAGATTCAATTCTTCATGTCTTAATAATCAATCCACGATATATTTAGTAAATGATATTAATTAACAGGCTCTATTACGTTTTGTTCAATCTGATTCCTTGATCAATAAAATTTGGCTACAGACAGCTGCTAGGTATTTTTTATTTCCAAATTCATATTCAAATTTTCTAAGCCCAAAACTTGAAGGAAATTGATGGTGAACACCCACATTTTGTTAAGTGGTCTTCATTCAATTTAAATGTACTCGCACGCATAATGTCATTTAACTCATTTGTTGCTGAAGACGATTTTGACATTTATTTGTTATTTTTGGTTGGATTTCTTGGTTTGTTTGTTTGTTTGGTTTTGTTTAGGTTTTGTTTTTTCTTGTGTTGTTTCTTTTGTTTTGCGATAATTTTTGTAATGTTGGTTGTCAGTCATATATGCCAATTTTTTTATAAGCAACCTATAGGATCAAACAAATTATAGCCTAATAACATTATGCCTCCGCAATTCTACTTGTGTTTAGGATATTGGGGCTTGAATATGGTTTTCCTGTTTTGTAATTTACGCTGTATACTTTTATGTCGATTTTTATTGATACATGTATATTCGACTTTCTTAATGCTAAGAAGTCATTAAACATGTCCTTAACCTCGGAGCTTTACTCACTGTGTAAACTTGTTTGTTTGATTATGATATTTGTCATTTTAATGTTTGATTATGATATTTGTAATTTTAATGTTTGATATTTCAGGTACTTTGTACCAGAGAATTGTGGTTAATGTAGGAATACTTTTTCAATTTATTCGTATTCATTGTCTCTCTTCCTATCTCTTCTCTCCTTTCCCTCCTTTTTTCGTCTTCCAACCATGTCAACTGTTCACTTTGTTATTGTATGTTGATTACTAAAAAACAAATATCCCCTTCATTCATGCCCCCCCCCCCCCACCTGTTCTTTCTCTTTCTCTCTCCTTCCATATCTCTCTTGCTCAAAATTACAATACATACTCAATAATTGTATTAACAAAAGTAAAAACTAATTGTTATCGCAAGTAATAAAATTGTACAAGAAATGAAATTAAATTAGGAAACATGGACGTAAACTACTATTTGGATGAAATAAAATGATCCAGGCAAAGAAACATAAACGCAAGTGGAGGAGACTATCAAAAGTATATTTCTGTCTGGAAATATTTTTTATTTTAATACTCTAGGTGACTAATTAATAAGAACAACAATCGCTCACTTAAGCACCAATGAACTAAACTATGAAAAATTATTGAAAATCTTGTATTACTTATTTCCCCTAATCATCACTATTAACGCAGTGAAGATTTTTTTATTATCATGTTTGCCACATGTTTTATTATTATTTTCTTGATAAATAGTAATGCATATAAATAACCTTGAACCACAGCCTGCCTATTCGATATAATAATGCAATACGCATTGAAATTTTTAAAGCTTTGTTTATTTATATATATATATACAAGCTACATAAAAAACATAGTTTATGATCTGCTTTATCGTCAGACTGTTTACCCTGATATCTCGCTTTCGTGTCGTTAGATTTCTAATTTAGCAGAGTTTTTTCTGCCTTTATTATAAAATCAATACAAAACGTTCGAATCAAACGACAGTGCCTACCTAGATGAACGGCTAATCATTCGTGCTTAGACACAGTTAAGGTCGATATACGGTTTCTGGTATAGGGACTGAGAGCGCGGATGCAAGATCGGATCATTTCACTCCATGTAGACTACAAGACAGTGTGGTGATGAGAATTGTTGCATGAGGTAAGAATGATTTGTATCGCACTCAATTTGAGGAGGCAATGTTTGCCTAAAATGGAGATTACAGACAATGTATAAATAACTTGATTGTATTGGCAAGTTTTGGTATTGGACTGTTCAGATCATGATATGTTCAGTCAGAAAATAGTGCCAATTTTCATCGTCAATTCAATAATTTGGGGAGAGCGTTAACATCTTTTGAAGTAAATTCTGTACATAGTCGTTTCTGATTTTGTTTACACTTTGGGTAATAGAAAACAATTTGACAACAGAATATGAATGGTAATTTCATTTTCATTATAGACGGATTTAGGTTTAAGCATCGAACATACAGAAACAAACAAGAACATGAAAAACGAAAAAACGAGCATAATAAGCTCGTGACTTGGCTAGAAAGTAAGATCATGTTACCACTCATCCAAATATTTGTTTAATAATTATAATGAGGATTATGATAATGATACTATCCGCTACAGGTACTGTGACGCTCATGGCGCTTCGTCATAGTTACCCATGTTAAAAGAGAGCCGCCACACTTACTAGCGCTCAAGCATACCAAGTAGGCTCACTCCTTTACACCTGGGTGTAGAGGGACAAATGGAGATTAGTGCCTTGCCAAAGTACATTAGTTTTGTGCAGGGATTTGAACCCAGTACTTTGTGATCTACAGTCGGGTGACTTTTCGACTAGACTGTAAAACCTTTACAACCCTTTTTTGTTTATATTTCAGGATAAAAGAATCGGCTTCTATTTCTAACGAGTGGAGAAGTCAACTTCTTCTTAAGACCGCGATCAAACACTCACAGACCGTGTCATCAGCTATCACAACGGCTCATTAACTGCCACAAACAAGCACGTGAAGTATGGATGAACACCCCCAAAATAGGCCAAATTCGTATCGTTGCTATACTTGTTCATATGTTTTAATAGCTCTTTCTATTCCCATGATATTCTGTGGAATAATCAACATAGGAATAGGAGCATTAAGAAGGAGTCATTCAGACAGCTTTTATGAAAGTTTTCCAGAAGAAAAAATACAAAGTCGAATTCAGATGAACGGAGGTATAGGAGTTTCAGTTACTGGCGTCTTCGTTCTGAACTTAGGTAACACCTGGTGTTGCTATGTCAGACGTAAACTTAAGAGGTCGTGGCATCCTAGTCGTGCAATAACTGATTCTACAAACTATAATGCCAATGCCTCCAACACCGCATTTACACTGGAAGTACAACCTCCAACTAGCCATGGACTAGGTCGCCTCCCGACATACGAGTACTCATATCAACAGCAGGTCCAAACCGGCACAAACCAGTACACACCGGCGCTACCCGCTGTCATTCTTTACACACCGGAGCAAATCGCTGTTAACCGCTTCCCAGTGGCTCAATTCGCGCTCAACCAGTACACACCGGCTCAACTCTCTCTCAACCAGCTCCCACCGGCTCAAACCGCTATCGACCGGTACCCATCGGCTCATGCTGATAAACCCCCGCCATCTTATAACGAAGTAATGGGGGGTTTACGTTAAAACCTTGTCAAGATATTCAGCGGCGTGTGTTTTTGATTTAATAATGACGTGCAGAGTAAAAGCTTCACATTTACTTTTTTCTTCTTCTTCTTCTTTTGTATGCAGAACTTAGTCTATACGCATAGTACCTATTTTGTGCGCAGTTGCTATTTATGTACACCTTTAAAAACCGCGGATGTAATTCTCAAAGCGGTTTGGCGCGTCATATCAGAATGAGCTTTTTTTCTGTTGCTAATTTCTGATCTACCACAGAGCATGATATGGTAAAGAAATGTATAGTCAAGAGCCATTCTACCTTGTTTATGATTGATTTTATTTCCAGCCCAACTTTTAATCAAAGAAACTCTAAATATTATAGTTTTCTATTCCATGATAAGTTAAAAGAGTAGTTACGATGGAGTAAGTGATGTTTTTTTTAAAGAAAAACATGATTATACTCAGATTGTACATATTGCAATTTCTGTAGCCATGTATATATTTAACTGCTCATTATATTTTATTTATAATTATTTTGTCTCACGTTAGGAACAAACTGATAAGAAATTTTGTCATGCATTTCAAATCAAACGTAGCGAGATTAAGTAACATGTTATTCTGTGTATTATTTTGCAAGGGAGCGAAGCGAGCAAGCAAGCAAGCAAACAAGTTTAAGTCATTTATTCATATAACCGGTAGTGTTGTATCATTTGAGGAAATGTGTTTGATTTTGTTTCATCATTGATATAAGAAGCCAACATGCGATCCACATGCGGGTCACCCTGTTAATCGCCGTTTTAAAAAACTATATTAATTTATTGATGCGATAACGTTATCAAACCAAAGTACGTTTATACAAGTTTATTCGTAAAATCATATGTATCCAAATATGTATTATTCTGGTGTTACATCACCCTTCTGAAAATATTGTGCCTATCAACTAAATCTTTATTACAGATTGGTGTTCATAAAGTTTATGTCATATATAAAATTCAACATTTATGATTAAGAACTAGAGTGTGAATCACAAAAATCATGACAATGGAAACCTAGAATCAAACTTACATGTCTTCACAAACGAAACACGATATATTTATCGAAAGATATTAATTACTAGGCTCTATTTTTTTTACAAAATTATATTCAATTTGTCCATGCCCAAGATTTAAATGAAATGGATGGTGAACCCCAGTGGTCTTCATTATAATTTGTTTAAATAATTTTTTTCATAATGACATTTAACTCATGTTTGGTTAAAGATGATTTAAATATTGATATGTTATTGTTTGTTTCTTTTGTTTGTTGTTATTATTAGGGTGATCACACTGCCTGTGCAAACAGTCTGCCCCGCGAACACACACACACAACAGCAGTCAGTTGGTAGAAATAGCAATTGTTGTAAATGTATTTAAACAAAATAAACAATATTTTTACATTTTTATTTCACATATATTTCAAGCATTCCCTTAACTACAATTCTGTGTAGTTTCAATTTTATAGGCATGTGGGAAATATGTTAATCATTTAATCAGCATATTGTCTTTTTCAGCCATGTGTGACATGGCCCGCTGATCGCCCATTGACTCGCGCTGCTATTATGCGTGGTGAAAATGCACCTCAATGTATAAAACTTCCCAACAAAAATGCAATATCCTTATGTGTTTCACTCATTAAATCAATTTGTTATTTACACTCAAGGTAGCCACAACTGTACTGGGGTCACCCAAAATGTTGTTACAGATACTCTGAAATTCTATAAAAAACTATATAAAACCATTTATGCGATAACGTTATCAAACCAAAGTAAGTTTAGACATGTTTATGATTAAAAACATATCTATTCATATATTTGTTATTCTGGTCTTACATCACCTCTCTAAATATATTGCGCCCTTAAACTGAATCAACACATTGCTGCTCGTAATGTTTAAAGATGAAGTTGAGTTCTGGTCATGCGATTGCATTGTGAAAGAAACGCTGTGGAACCGACCAGAAAAGTTCGATCATCTAGCATATAAGAATTTGTGTGTATTGCAAGGTTCTGGAATCATCAAAATGATAAGAAATTTGGCCAAGTCTTGGTAAAGTTACAAACACTGTACACAGAAAGATGTATATTGGACTACACGAACAAGTGGCGTAAAAAGCCGGCCCCCCGATTTTTACGATGTTACATGCATATTTAGAATATGAAGGCATTTGAAGAGCCATGCTTTTCAGGGAACATGTCTTACCTGATGTTCTTTCACACTTGCATAATAAGAATGAGTAACGCTCACAAATTATTTTTCACCTCTTCCCAGAACTCAACCTTCTCTTTAAGTCTTATATAAAATTCAATATTTATGATTAAGGCCTACAGTGTGAATCACAAAAATCAAGTACATGAAAATCTAGATTCCACCTTACATGTCTTTACAATCAATAAAGGATATATTGAGTTGAAATTATTAATTAATAGGCTCTTAGTTTTTTTTTAATCTGATTCCTTGAACATTAAATCTGGCTACAGACAGCAGAACAGTAATTTTTTTTTTACAAAATCAAATTCAATTTTGCTATGCCCAAGGGTTAACTGAAATGGATGGTGTCATGGTGAACCTCATTTTCTCGCAAGCAAAATAACATTTAACTCATTCATGATTAAAGATGACTTTGACATTCATTTGTTATTGTTTTGTTTTGTTTTAATTTTGTTCTTGTGTAGTTTCTCTTGTTTGCTGTTGTTGTAATGGTTTATTGTCAGCCATCCATGTTAATTTTGTGTAAGCAACCTTTCTATCAAATCAAAGAAGACGTTTCTAGCTTTCATAACATTATGTCTCCGCAATTCTACTAGTGTTTAGGATATGGGTTTCCCGTTTTTTGAAATTTACACTGTATGCTTTTATGTCGATTTTTATCGGAATATTTTTCTGACAAATCTTCAAGCATTTGCTTATTAAACTTTGAAGCTCCACTCCCTTTGTAAAGATGTTTTTTTTAACCATGATTTATGTTATTTGTATATTTGATATTTCATGTACTTTGAACCAAGAATTGTAAAGTTATTTATCAAGGTAGGTAATCATATGCTTGTTTCATGATTTTTGTATTCGTTGTCTCTCTTTTCATCTCATCTCCCTTTCCCTCCCTTTTTCGTCTTCCAACCATGTCAACTGTTCTCTATATTATTGTATGTTGGTTACTGAAAAACCAACCTCCCTTTAATTCATCCCCCCCCCCCTGTTGTTATTCTTTCTCTCTTTCTCCCTACCTCTCTTGCTCAAAATTACATTACATACTCAATAATTGTATAACAAAGTAAACAAAAGTTTAGATTATGCTTGTAGGTATCGGCTTGCATGGTGATGTAGATATTCAGTAGGCTTGCGGATGCACCATGAGAGAGAGAGGGATGATTGAGGAGTCCTGAAAAGGACCTCTCGGTAATCTTTCTTGAGGGTGTGTAGTCCTGAAAACTGAAAGGGGCTGTTGGTGTAGTCTTGAAAAAGAATGTTGGCTTTCTTTCTTAGCTTCTAGTTCTAAGGAGAACTAATAGCGCCGATTGGAGAGGATGGTGGCGGGAGAAAAAAAGGTTGTTATCGCTAGTATTAAAAAAAAGGTGATCAAGAAATTAAATTAAGGAAACGAGGACGTTAAATACTATATTAATGAAATAAACGATATAGGCAAAGAAACAAAAACGCAAGTGGTGGAGACTATCAAAAATGTACCCCTGTCTGCATAAGATTTGTACGAATACTGTGTTAGTAGATGACTACTTAATAAGGACAAAAATCGTTGACTTTAGCACTAATGAACGTAAATATAAAACTGAATTGAACATCTGTTATTACTTATTATTTTTGCCACATGTTTACTTAAATGTTCTTGACAAATAGTGATGCATATAAATAAATGGACCTTGAACTACAGCCTGCCTAATCAATAAAATAACACAATTTACATTTAATTTTTAAAGCTTTATTTAAATATACAATTCCATAAAACATAGTTTATGATCTTCTTTATCGTCAGACTGTTAACTCTAATGTTTCGCCTCCAAGTAGTTAGATCTTGTTCAGCAGACGTGTCTGCGTTTATTGAAAAATCAAATACAAAACGTTCGAATCAAACGACAGTGCCTACCTAGATAAACGGCTTATCATTCGTGCTTAGACCCAGTTAGGGTCGATATACGGTTTCTGGTATAGGGACTGAGAGCGCGGATGCATTATCGGTTCGTTTCACTGCATATAGACTACAAGCGTGTTGATGAGTATTGTTGCATGAGGTAAGAATGATTTGCATCGCACTCATTTTGAGGAGGCGATGTTGGCCTAAAGGGAAAATTCCAGACAATGTGTAGAATACTTGATTGTACTGGCAAGTTTATATCTGATAAAATGGTATTAAACTGTTCAGATCATGATATGATCAGTCAGAAAACAGTGGCAATTGTCGTCGTCAATTCAATAATTTTGGGAGTAAATTCTGTACATAGTCGTTTCTGATTTTGTTTACACTTTGGGTAATAGAAAGCGAATTGACAACAGAATATCTACCATGAATAGTAAATTTCATTTCCATTCTTGACTGAATCAAACAAAAACATTTTTAAAAAAACAAGCATAATAAGCTCGTGACTTGGTTCGAAAGTATGATCATGATACCACTCATCCAAATATTTTGTAATAATTATAATGAGGATTAGGGTTCGTTATAATGATACTATCCGCTACAGATACTGTGACGCTCATGGCGCTTCGTCATACTTACCCATGTTAAAAGAGAGCCGCCACACTAACGAGCACTCAAGCATAACCAAGTAGGCTTACTCCTCTACACCTGGGTGTAGTGAGATAAATGGAGATTATTGCCTTGCCGAAGTACATTGGTTTCGGGCAGGTATTCGAACCATGTACTTTGTGATCTACAGTCGGGTGACTTGACGACTATACTGTATAACATTTAGAACCCTTTTTTTGTTTATGTTTCAGGATAAAAGAATCGGCTTCTATTTCTAATGAGTAGAGAAGTCAACTTCTTCCTAAGACTGCGATCAAGTACACAGACAGTGCCATCAGCTACCACAACGGCTTATCAACTGCTAAAAACAAGCACGTGCAATATGGATGAACACCCCCAAAATAGGCCGAATTCGTATTGTTGCTATATTTGTTCATGTATTTTAATAGGTCTTTCCATTCTCATGATATTTGGTGGAATAACAAACATAGGAGCGGCATTGACAATGAGTTTTTCAAACCAATTTAACGAAGGTTTTCCGGAAGATAATATCCAGATGAATGCAGGAATAGGAGTTTTATGTACAGGAGTCGTCGTTCTGATCCTAAGTATCACCTGGCGTTGCTATGTCAGACCTAAACGTACGGGGTCATGGCATCCTAGTCGTGCTATAACTAATTCTACAAACTATAATGCCAATGCCTCAAACACCGCATTTTCACTGGAAGTACAACCTCCAATTGGCCATGGACCAGGTCGCCTCCCGACATACGAGTACTCATATCAACAGCAGGTCCAAACCGGCACAAACCAGTACACACCGGCGCTACCCGCTGTCATTCTTTACACACCGGAGCAAACCGCTGTTAACCACTTCCCAGTGGCTCAATTCGCGATCAACCAGTACACACCGGCTCAACTCTCTCTCAACCAGCTCCCACCGGCTCAAGCCGCTATCAACCGGTACCCATCAGCTCATGATGATAAACCGCCGCCATCTTATAACGAAGTAATGGGGGGTTTACGTTAAACCTTGTCAAGATATTTAGCGGCGTGTGTTTTTGATTTAATATTGACGTGCAGAGTAAAAGCTTCACATTTACTTTTTCTTCTTCTTCTTTTGTATGCAAAACTAAGTCTATACGCATAGTACCTATGTTGTGCGCAGTTGCTATTCACTTACACCGCAAAAAACCGCGGAGGTAATTCTCACGATGGTTTGCCGCGTCATATCAGAATGAGCTTTTTTTCTGTTGCTAAATTCTGATCTAACACAGAGCATGATATGGAATAAAAAAGTATAGTCAAAGCCATTCTACCTTGGTCATGATAAATTTTATTTCCAGCCCAACTTTTAATCAAAGAAACTCTAAATTTTGTAGATTTCTATTCAATGATAAGTTACAAGAGTAGTATACGATGGAGTAAGTAATCTTTTTTTTTAAAGAAAAACATAATTAGGATTATACTCCGATTGTACAAATTGCTAATTTTGTAGCCATGTAAATATTTAAGTGCTCATTATATTTAAAACAAATTATTTTGTCTCAAGTTAGGAACTGTAGTAATGTGATATTTGCTATGTATATCCACCAGAAACTTGTCTGTACGAAACAGTGAAATACTGCCCTCTCCGGCAGAATAAAGTAAGCTTAGCAACCAGCAGAACGGCGTTTCCATCTAGCAGTATTACTTTCGTATTTATATAATTATGGATATGTAAGATACGACATTTGGCGACGAGGATGAACAGGTATTGTTCTTTATTGCTTGAGAAACATAACTTGCTAACTGTTAACTTTTCGATCAGTGATTTTGTGCTACATGTAGCTGCCTAGCTAGCTGTGCCTGATGTGACTGTATGCCTGCTCCTGTGACTGTGTCGTAGTTGTGCGACGCCTCAGCTAGCCCGTTGATCGTTCGCCAGTGCACTGGATTCTCGTCATCATGGAAAGTGGTAGCCTACCAATGTTTCCATCATTTGACGCCGAATTAGATCGTCCTGATGTTGCTACACGTTGGACGAAGTGGCTGGCCCGCCTTGAGAACTTATTCGTTGCTCTAAATATCACGGACGACAAGCGTCAGAGAGCCCTTCTCCTGCACTATGCTGGGGAGCAGGTACATGACATTTTTTGTGCTGAGTCTTCAACTTCAAGTCAAGCTAGGCCTGCTGACACCTCCTCCACGTCATCTACCACGTCTACAATCGGCCCAGACTGTTCCTACGCGGGGACTGTACGTGTTTTGACAACGTACTTTGCCCCCAAACGCAATATTCAGATGGAGATGTATGTTTTTCGCTCTTGTAAACAAAAGCCTGGACAGAGCTTAGAGACTTACGTCACCGAGCTGAGAGCACTTGCCCAAACGTGTAAATTTCATGATGCCAACAGTGAAATTCTCAGCCAACTCATACAGCATTGTTCTTCTTTACGTTTTCGCAGACGGGCGCTCCGTGAACAAGACAAGAGCCTAAGTGACATTTTGGCCATGGGTAGACTTCTTGAGCAATCAGATGCGCAGGCCAAATTGATGGAGGACGGCCCTGCAATCGTTAAGGCTGTCCAGACCGCCAAGCCCCGGTTTCAGTCACAAAAGCCCCGGTTTCCGTCACAACAGCATTCTTCGAAGCGCAGATCATCAGGCATCAAGTGTGTGTGTGTCGCGGGAGTCGGATGTACACTGCAAATGCTTCCTGGAAACTGCCTACATCGACACCCTGGGATGTCTTTATCTGTAATTTCTTCATAAATTTAGGAATTTCACCCTTCCTTCTCATGGCAGATTGAATTTTGTGTTCTTTTGGACCAATTCTGTCAACCGAAGTCTAAGCTAGATTTTGCCACTCATTTCATTAAGAGTGCCATCAAAATCTGTAGTCCCACAGCAAGACTCTGATGTCTACAGCTTTCACATGGGCTACAGTCATACATGTACAGACATGTACAGGGAACCACCTAGCTTCTAGTTCTACATTGTACAACTGGCAACCATGGTCAATACTGTAATGTATTATTATTATTACATTCCTTTCTCCACTATGAGTTGATTGAATTAACATGCCCAAGAAACCTAAATTTCCATGTGGTTCATGTGGGAAAAATGTGTCTTGGAAGTCAAAGGGCATTCAGTGTGAAGGTGAATGTGAACAGTGGTTCCATGCAGAGTGTATTAACTTTAACTCTACAGACTACAGTGCCCTAGGCACCAGCTCAATTGTGTAGATCTGCAACATCTGTGGAGTACACAATATCAGCAGGTCAGATCTACTCCTTCCCAGTGCCTTCAATAGCAACCTCAGCAGCCAAAATCTGTTCAGCCATTTGAACCACACTGACATTGAAACAGCTACAAATCCTGACAGCAAGGATGAAGGTGAAAGTGATGACTCACTATGCCTTGGATCACCAAAGTTCTCCTCCTCACCCAGAACATCGAAAAAGAAACCCAACAACCCAACAAAGCCAAAGGCAAAAGTCTTAACAATACTCAACGTAAACTGCCAGAGTATTCGCGCTAAGAAGCAGTCATTCGCAATTCTTATACATCAACACAATCCAGATGTAGTAATAGGGACTGAATCCTGGCTGACGGAAGACATACGCAGTAGTGAAGTGTTCCCCACTGACCACTACAACATTGAAAGAAGGGATAGACCCAACGATCCCCATGGCGGTGTTTTTCTTGCGATCAGGAAGGATCTTTTGGCATCCAGAGAAATTGAACTAGAAACTGACTGCGAGCTCATTTGGTGCAAGATCAGCATGCCAGGAGCCAAGACTCTCCATGTTGCTGCCTTCTACAGGCCCCACGAGGGAGATGAAAAGAGCCTCACAGAGCTCGAAAGGTCCTTGTCAAGACTGAGCCCCACCCACTCTGTTGTAATAGGCGGTGATTTCAACTTACCGGGATGGGATTTGAGAAACCAACAAGTCGGCAATTGCAGATATCCCAATCTCCATCGCAGACTGGGATCTCTCCTTGATGACCACGGTCTCACCCAAGTAGTTACTGAACCAACCAGATACCAGAACACACTTGACTTACTCCTTGTCAGTAATCCAACTGTAGTCAATGAGGTTACCGTTGTCCCAGGAGTGTCTGACCATGATTGCCCTCTCGTCAAGCTAGATGTGAGACCAACCAGGCGGCACCAGATGCGGAGGAAAGTTTTACTCTACAGCAAAGCTCAGTGGGAGAAGTTTGGTGAGAGCATGGAATTAGTCAGAGATGAGATAGAAGCTAAAGTACCATATGCCTCTGTGAATGAACTATGGCTCATCTTCAAGACTGGCATCGAGAAGGGCATCAATGACTTCATTCCTCAAAAGCTGACTCCACACAAAGCCAACTTACCATGGGTGACAAATAGGATCAGACGACTCATCAAGAAACGTGACAGACTGAGCAACGAGTGCAGACACCTCCGGAAGAGAGAGGGCCTCGTTCCATATGCTCTGGAAGAGCAGCTCCGTGATCTCAAAAGAACACTCCAATCCGCACTCAGGAAAGCTTACTGGAACTATGTCGAGTCCATCTTTACTGATGAAGATGATGACGAAGGACCAGGGAAGTACAACTGCATGAAGAGATTCTGGCAATTCATCAAGAATAACAGAACTGACAGTGCTGGAATTGCGGAACTCAAATCTGACGGCGTGCTATTCAGTGAACCTGCTGAGAAAGCTGATGCCCTGAATAGACAGTTCAAGAAGGTTTTTACCCAGGAAATTCCAATCCCTCCTCATCTGTTGCCAGATACTTCTGAACACGAATCGATGCCTGACATAGTGATAACCCTGAAGGGTATCGAGATGTTGCTTAAGAAACTCAAACCACATAAAGCGCCAGGGCCCGATGGGATCACCCCACGCATCCTGAAGCAGCTATCCAGAGTCATCGCTCCCATCTTACGCATCATCTACAGACTCTCGTATGACACCGGCGAGATACCAGATGACTGGCACAAAGCAAACGTGGTGCCTGTCTACAAGAAAGGCGACAGAACCGATCCTAGCAACTATCGCCCAATCTCCCTCACATGTATCTGCTGCAAGATGATGGAGCATATCCTTGCAAGTAGCATCATGAGGCATGGCGATGAAAAGGACATCCTCCACCCCCTCCAACATGGGTTCCGACCAAAGAGATCCTGCGAGCAACAACTACTGGGATTCGTTAGTGACCTCCACAAGAACATGGAGCTAGGTCTACAAACTGATGTCCTTGTCATGGACTTCAGCAAAGCCTTTGACAAGGTCGGTCACCAAAGACTAATGCACAAGATGGACCACTATGGAGTGAGAGGCAAAAGCAACAGGTGGATCACCAACTTTCTTCACCATCGAACCCAGCAAGTTGTTCTAGAAGGCCATGCATCACCTGAGGTCGACGTCGACTCAGGAGTACCTCAAGGCTCTGTCCTCGGACCCTCTCTATTCCTGTACTACATCAACGACCTGCCAGACAAGCTCACCTCTCCAGTACGTCTCTTTGCAGACGATGCCATCATTTACCTAGCGATTAAGGGCAGACAAGACCCTCTTGAACTACAGGAGGACCTTAATAGGCTTGCTGAATGGTCCTCTGAATGGATGATGGAGCTCAACACGGACAAGTGCAAGACCATCACAGTGTCCAGGAAGAAGAGCCAGATACGACACCAGTACATCCTGAACAACACACCACTGGAAGCAGTCTCATCAACCAAGTACCTTGGCATCACAATCACATCAGACTTGAAATGGGACAAACACATCAAAAGCATATGCCAGAAAGCAAACAACACCCTTGCCTTCCTCAGACGAAATCTCCGGATCAACTCACCAAAACTGAAGAGTACTGCCTACAAAGCTCTAGTAAGACCACTCATTGAGTACAGTTCTACAGTTTGGGATCCCTCCTCTGCAAACCACATCCATCAAATAGAAATGGTACAAAGACGGGCCGCTAGATTCACCCTCAATCGGTACCACAACACCTCTAGCGTGACCTCCATGCTCCAACAACTTGACTGGACCACACTTGAGCAACGCAGAGAAAATTACAGACTGGTGATGATGTACAAGCTCCACAACAACCTGGTAGCACTCGACACAGCATCCTACATCAACCCTGTCACAAGACCCTCCAGGACTGCCCATGCACATAGCTACCAAGTCCTCCGTTCAAGAACTGAGCAACATAAGCAGTCCTTCTTTCCCAGGACTGTGAGGAGTTGGAACAACCTGCCATCAGAAACAGTATGTGCCTCATCCGTCAATGCCTTCCGTCAATGCCTGACGGGAGGCAGCAACTAAGTCCGGGAACTTTTTACTTGCACCATGTAAATAGCATTGCACCATGCACCTTGCTCTCGTAAGCACACACACACTCGTCAGTCTGCAAGAATCTTCAACTGTGAAGGAGGTAGACTTAACCCAAAGAAGAAGAAGAAGAAGAAGTACTGTGGTGGTCAGCTCCCTCACAGTGCGGACTGTCCTGCTCGAGGCAAAACGTGCAACTTTTGCCACAAGAAAGACCATTTTGAGCGTGTATGCCAGACGAAAGCGAGATCACAGCAAAGCCAACACGTCAAGTCGATCAGCACTGCTCCTGCAGACAGTGACCGCAACTCACCTGTCTCTCAACCCCCTGCAGACTCCTCTTCCGACGAATATTGCTATGCTCTCCAGGAGGACACGGTTTCAGCGGTAACACCACAGGTGACATTGATGGTTGAGCATGTACCCATCCCCTTTTTGGTCGACACTGGTACTACTGTTAATATCATTGACGAGACTGCTTATGAGCTGCTAGGTAAGCCCGTACTCCAGCCACGACCTGGATCGCGTCTCGTTCCGTATGGCTCCGCAAAGGCCCTCCCACTCCTTGGGAAATGCAACTTATCGGTAGAGAGAGATGGCAACACACATAGCTTCGTCTTCAACGTCGTTGCTGGCAGATATGGATGTTTTCTCAGCTGCGACGCCTCCCAGGCCTTAGGATTTGTACAACTTGCATGTACTGTGACAGATTACAAAGGTCGTTTCCCTATGCTCTCTAAGGGCATTGGCAAACTCAAGGACAGGCAGTTCGAGAGAAAGTCAGAGAAAGTCGCAGCAGCACTCGACAAACTGCTCGAAGAAGATGTTATAGAGAGTGTCATAGGAGAGCCTACGCCATGGGTTTCTCCAATCGTCACGCCTCTTGAACCACTACGAATGTCCAGTATGCCTCCTGGTCCGTGGCAGCACGTCAGTATGGATTTCTGTGGACCTCTTCCTACAGGCGACTATCTCATGGTCCTAATCGACGAGTTCTCACGCTATCCGGTAGTTGAGATTGTGAGGTCGGTTTCCGCGTCAGTTGTCATACCTGTCCTAGATAAAGTTCTCTCAGTGTTTGGCTTTCCAACAGTTCTGAAATCCGACAATGGTAGCCCGTTTAACTCGGGTGCATTTGCACTATACGCCAAACACAGCGGTTTCGCACACCGACGTATCACGCCTCTCTGGCCCAGAGCCAATTCGCAAGCAGAAGCTTTCAATAAGCCTCTGATGAAAGCAGTCCGAGCAGCGTGTCTTGAACAGCAGAATTGGAAACAACGGATGTTTGTCTTCCTTCGCCAGTATCGCGCAACCCCTCACACGTCAACGGGAGTATCTCCTTTCCAACTGATGTTCGGTCGCGTTCCATTTACACGCCTCCCGCATGTACCTCCCGCAGACATCAGTTGCCATAGCAATGACAACCAACTCGATCATCAGCGAGTACTCGAGAAAGCACTTTCGAAGGATGAAGTAGCGAAGTCGAAGCAGAAGCAGTACGCCGACTAAAGACAGCGAACACGCGTGAGTGACATCACCATGGGCGACTACGTTCTACTTCGACGCGATAAGCGAGGAGACAAGTTCTCCACCCCCTTTGTTCCTAACCCCATGATTGTTATCGCGAGAAAAGGGAACATGATCACAGCTGAGACATCTGATCGCCGAGTTACACGCAATGCTTCATTCTTCAAGAAGGTACCGTTTCGCAGTTCCCCCTTTGCCCCTGAGGCAGATGTCGATAACGATGACGATGACATTCTCATTCCAGGACATCACTATGATGTTCCCCCTGCCCCTAACATTCACTCCCGACATCCTGCCCCCTCCAGTCGCCCTTCTCGTACCCGGCGACGGCCTCGGTATTTGACAGACTATGTCCCATAGAACTATATTTCGGTTCCTCCCTTTTGACATTACCCATAGTGTTTTGGTTACATGCATGTTTTGAATGAAATGCCTTCATCTCAGTAGCTAGTTTGACCCCCCCCCCCCCCCAATGGTTGTTTATGCATTTTGTCATTCTGATGTTTGTATTTAATCTTTTTAATGCTGCTTCGCATCTACCATGTACCAGTTCCACTCCATCACACTGATTAATATGGAATGTTTTTTTCCTAAATTCTTTTTTTCAAGCAATTTTCGGTTGTGAGTTCAATAATGCAACAGTCTATTATTTTATAGAAATATTGTTCGAATGATGATGATTATTTTGATATGTTTGTCATTATTGTTCATTGAAAAGAGAGAGAGGAAGGATGTAAAGAGGATTAATATTTCACGAACAAAACAGATATTGTAAACAAACAAACAAAAAAATGATTTAAATGTACGTACATGTATGTATGTGAAATTAGTGTACACTGAAAATACAAACATGATGTGTTTATTAGTAATTTCGTTCAGAAGCATTATTGTTGTATATTGTGTGGTACAATGTATTTTAACTGCGACTGTTCTTTGCATCATTAGTTTCCAAAAGAAAAAGTACAAGAACAGAAATGATTTATTTTGGTTAACAACATTTATTTTATTGTCATGCTGTGCAAGTACACACATATGCACAACTTTGTTGCAAATGATGTTGAAGTGCCAAATGTTGCACAATACTCTATTGTTTCAATTTGGTGTTTAGCAGACCTCAATAAGGTGTTTTCAAGGTTGTTAGTGTTATGAAAGTTCTATTTGACTTTGTTTAGTATTTTGCAGTTTATAATTTCGACAAGGATTTTGTAATGTCAGGTTTAAGACACCAGTCCTTTTATTGTTGTGTTTGCATTCAGTTGATCTGAAATATAACTAACCTCGCATAGGATTTTACACAAATACAAGTGCTAACAACTCTCAGAAGAAAAATAGCCAAATCACTCATATATATTTTGGTTGTTAGATTTGATTTTAATATCCAGACCAATTCAGTTACATACTATTATGTGCCGATACTGTATGTATTCAACAGGCTTAATGCACCTTCTCCAAAGTTATAGAAAAACTCTATCTCAAAGAAGGGAGAGGTGTAGTAATGTGATATTTGCTATGTATATCCACCAGAAACTTGTCTGTACGAAACAGTGAAATACTGCCCTCTCCGGCAGAATAAAGTAAGCTTAGCAACCAGCAGAATGGCGTTTCCATCTAGCAGTATTACTTTCGTATTTATATAATTATGGATATGTAAGATACGACAGGAACAAACTGCTAAGAAATGTTTACATGCATTTCAAATCATACGTAGCGAGATAAAGTAACATGTTATCCTGTGTATTAGTTTGCAAGGGAGCGAATCGAGCAACCAAGCAAAGAATTTGAGTCTTGTATTCATATTGCCGGGAGTGTTGTATCATTTGAGGAAACGTGTTTGATTTTGTTTTACCATTGATATAAGAAGCCAATATCCTATCCACATGCGGGTCACCCTGTTAATCGCCATTTAAAAAAAACTATATAAAACTATTTATGCGATAACGTAATCAAACCAAAGTAAGTTTATACATGTTTATGCGTAAGAACATATATATTCAAATATGTGTTATTCTGGTCTTACATCACCCTTCTGAAAATATTGTGCCTATTAACTAAATCTTTATTACAAATTGGTGCTCATAAAGTTTATGTCATGCATACAATTATGATTAAGATTCAAACTTACATGTCTTCACAACGAAACACGATATATTTATCGAAATATGTTAATTAATAGGCTTTATTTTTCATACAAAATTATATTAAATTTTCCATACCCAAGACATTAATGAAATGGATGGTGAACGCCAGTGGTCTTTATCATATTTTTTGTTTAAATAATTTTATTCATAATGACATTTAACTTATGTTTGGTTAAAGATGATTTAAATATTTATATATTATTGTTTGTTTCTTTTGTTTTTTTTGTTATTATTTCGTTTGGATTGGGTTTTTTCTTTTCTTGTGTTTTTGCTATATGTTGTTTAATGGTTGGTTGACACTCATCTATGTTAATTTTGTATAAGCAACCTATACAATCAAGAAGTTTCTAAATATCATAATATTATGTCTCCGCGATTCTTCTTGTGTTGAGAATATTGAGGCTTGAATATGGGTTTCCTTTTTTGAAAACTTACGCTGTATGCTTTTACGTTGATTTGTATTAATATATTGGACTATCTTAATGCTCACACGTCGTCACATATTTGCTTAACCTTGGAGCTCCACTCCCTGTGTAAACTTTTTTGTTTGATTATGATATTTATCTTTCGTGCTTAGACCCAGGTAAGGTCAATATACGGTTTCTAGTATAGGGACTGAGAGCGCGGATGCAATATCGGATCGTTTCGCTGCATGTAGGCTACAAGACAGTGTGATGATGAGAACTGTTGCATCAGGTAAGAATGATTTGCATCGAACTGATTTTGAGGAGGCGATGTTGGCCTAAAAGGGACATTACAGGCAATGTATAAATAACTTGATTGTATTGGCAAGTTTATATCAGATAAAATGGTATAGGACTGTTCAGATCATGATATGATCAGTCAGAAAACAGTGGCAATTGTCGTCGTCAATTCAATAATTTTGGGAGAGCGTTAACGTTTGTTGTAGTAAATGCTGAAAATAATCATTTCTGAATTATTTAACACTTTGAGTAATGGAAAACAAATTGATAACCGAATATCTACCATAAATAGTAATTTCATTTCCATTCTAGACTGATTTAGTTTTAGGCATTGAGCCTGTAGGCAAAATGTCTATCAAAACAAAATCATAAAGAAGGAGAAGAAGAAAAAAACAAGTTCGAAAGTATGATTATGTAATAATACACCTAATCCAAATAATTGTTATTAATCACAATGAGGATTATAATAATGATACTATCCGCTACAGGTACTGACAGTTATTTTTGTTATGTTTCAGGATTTTTTAAAAAAATCGGCTTTTATTTGTAATGAGTGGAGAAGGCAACCTCTTCCTAACACCACGATCAAGCACACACAGACTGTGTCATCATCTAGTACAACGGCTGCTGCAATATGGATGAACACCCCCAACACATGAAATGTTCGAAGCGTTGTTATATTTGTTCAATCGCTTTAATGTTTTTGTCTGGTTTGATGATATTTTTGGGAGCAGTGAGCGTAATAATAGGAGCTTTTCCGATCTCGAAGGATGCAGGAATGGGAATTTTAATTACTGGAATCGTCATTCTGATCCTTAGTATCACTTCGTGTTGCTATGTACAACATACATTTCCGGGATTGTGGAATCCTAGGGTTGCATCAACTCGGCCTTCAAGTTATAATGCCTCAAACACCGCATTAACCCTGGGAGTACAATCTCCAATTATCCGTGGACCAAGTCGCCTCCCGATATACGAGCACTCATATCAACTACAGGCGGGATCCATTCAACAGGTCCAAACCGGTACAAACCAGTACACATCGGCTCAAGCCGCTTTCATTCTGTCCACACCGGAGCAAACTGCTGTTAACCACTTCCCAGTAGCTCAACTCGCTCTCAACCAGCTCCCACCGGCTCAAACCGCTACCAACCGGTTAGCATCAGCTCATGCTGATCAACCGCCACCATCGTATAACGAAGTAATGGAGGTTTTGCGTTAACCTTGTTAAGATGTTCTGCGGTGTGTGTTTTTGATTTAATAATCAGCGACGGACAGACCTTCTACGACGCAGAGCACTCAGGGTTACGGTCGTCGCACACAGACCGCCCTCGTTACAATAGGCGGTTTAGCTTTTTTTTGGTGAACGCGTACGTATAGTACGGAGGTATCGCATTTGCAATGCCAATAGGCAATTTCCGTAATGTAACCAAGTTTAATGCATAAATTGATATCAAGAATGCATAAACTGATATCAAGAATATTTTCAGTAATTCATTAATTCAGATATCAATTTACTGGTGCCAGTGAATTTCTTTTTCAATTGCTTCCATTAATTTCGTCATTAATTATAGTTTTAATTAATATTATCGTTTTTTTTATTTTATTATTATCATTATCATCAATATTGTTATTATCATTATCATCATAATTTTTCTCACTATTGTCGATAGTGTTATTTTGTATGGATTAACATTAATTATATTTGTATTGTATATTTCACAGTGTTAAATTGACAAATTCAAACTGATTGTAAACTTCTCCAATACCCCAATGTGGGTGACATGAGAATAAATTGTCATGGTCATTGTCATTGTCATTGCATACTTCTTTGTGAAGTGCCTTGATACAAACTATGTCATTCACCTGATAAGAATAATAGTATTTCAATAGACAGAATCCAAACTGCGTACATTAGTTGTTGCCAGTTCGACAAACATTAGGGGTATTTCGCAAGCTCATTGCGGACGGAGATTCTGCGGTTCGTGTGCAAAATCGAGAAGCTACTAACAGCGGGATGACCGCTGAGGTACTGAAATCCAGAACGGTTTTTTGCCAAATCTACGGGCGTTCTCAATGACGCCTTATGTCATATATAAAATTTAACATTTATGATTAAGAAATACAGTGTGAATCACAAAATCAAGAAAATGGAAACGTAGATTCAACCTTAAATGTCTTTACAAGCAATACACGATATATTGAGTTAAAAATGTTGATTAAAAGGCTCTAATTTTGGGTTAATCATATTCTTGTTTAATTAAATCTGGCTACAGACAGCTGAACAGTAATATTTGTTTACAAAATCATTTTCAATCTTGTTATGCCCAGGAATTGAATAAAATGGATGGTGAACCCCGAATTCGTTTACGTGATGTTCATTCAACTTTAATGTACTCGCACGCATTTAAATCATTCGTGTTTAGAGACGATGTTTTTTTTAAACATTAATTTGTTATGAAATATGTAATAAGTTATGGTCATTTTTACTGTGTATTATTTGTACTTGTCTACAGGCGCGTACACAGTGGGGGGTTTGGGGGGGGGGTTAAGACCCCCCCCCCTTCGGTATTTTTTGTGTGTAAACCCCCCCCCCCCCCCACCCATAACCCCCCTAAACCCCCCCTAACCCCCCCCCCCCCTTTGAATTTTTTTTTTTTTTTTTTTTTATTTATTAAAAAAAAAATATTCCCATGACTGACCTAAAAAAGCAGACCTTACCCCCCCCCCCCCCCCCCCACGGAGCAAAATGTCTATTTTTTAAATTTCGAGACCAAAAAAAAAAAGTAACGTCTTTATTTATTAAAAAAAAAATATTCACATGACTGACCTAAAAAAGCAGACCTTACCTCCCCCCCCCCCCCCAACGGAGCAAAATGTCTATTTTTTAAATTTCGAGACCAAGTCTTCCCCCCCCCTCCCCCCCCCCCCCCCGCTTATTCAGCTGTCGGCTTAGTCGTTGCGATTCTTTTGGGACCAACAAAATAAAAAAAAAAGTGACCCCCCCCCCCCCCCCCCCGCTTATTCAGCGGCTGGCTGAGGCGTTGCGAAATTTTCGGCCCCATTTATAAATGTTAAAACCCCCCCTTGAAAAAATCCTGCGTACGCGCCTGCTTGTCTGTATCTAAGTTTTGTTGAAATGATTGTTAAGACTGAGCTTGTAAAACTTGCAATGTAATTTAGCTTTTGGGCTACCATTTTGCTGTTGTTCTAATAAAACCATTCTACTACTACTTGTTATAGTCTGTTTTGTTTCTTTTGGGTTGTTTGTTTCCTGTGTATGTTTCTTTTGTTTTTTTGCTTTGTTTTTGTGTAATGGTTGGTTGTCAGTTATCCATGTGATTTGTTGTAAGCAACTTATAGCATCAAGACGTTTCTAGCTATCATGATATTATGTCTTCGCAATTCTACTTACGTCAGGATATTAGGGCTTGAATATGAGTTTCCCGTTTATTTGTTTTTTACTTACGCTGTAGGCTTTTACGTTGATTTTTATTGATATATTGCTAATATCTAAATGCTAACAAACCGTCAACATTTGCTTAACCTTGGAGCCCCACTGCCTGTGCAACTTTTTTGTTTGATTATTATAATTTGTAATGTTAATGTTGGATATCTACATGTACTTTACACTATACTATTGTAATGGTATGTGTTAATGTAGCTATTCATATGCTTGTTTCATGATTTTTGTATTCATTGTAAAAGTGACGTTTAAAAGTCTTCAGAATGTTTAAAGGTGAATTCCATTCATATTGAATTAGATATCGTTAGAAAGGTTATTTTCAGTTCTTCATTTTTGTTTTTAGGTTCATTGTCAATAAACATAAGGGGAAGGTGATATAATGGAATGAAGTTACGAGAATCAAGTTTTTCTGAGAGAATTTCGTCTACGATACCATAAGGAGGTTTGGGCGTGTGACGTCATTCCGTGGACTACTCACAACACGGTCACCGCGCGCATTCTATTCGCAATCAGATAGCACTGCAGGGTACATAATCAGAGTGAAAGTATAGATGTTATATCGGGATGATAATCATCAGTAAAAATGACAAAAGACAGCTCAAATGAACTAGAATTGAATAGAGTATGATGAAGAAGAAGTTAGTGGCAGTGATGATGGTAAAGAAAGTGAAGATGATGGTGAATTGGGCGAATGTAAAGACGGCAAGAATGTAAACGCTGATCGAATCGTGATGCGGGAGTTGCAGCTGCAGCTACCCTAGGAAGCTCCGAGACGACGCCTACGCCAAAGGCGTCGGATCGAGCTTCAGCGGGTGCATAGGGAAACATTCAACCAGCGGGTTGGGCGACATTATCTCAAAATATGCAAAGGGAGTAATTACAATTTTGGCTTACTAGGTTGCTCGACTTCTCTGAGCATCTGGATGGCCACTTGAAATTATAATTTGAAGAAGTCTTCGATGGGGAAAATGGGGTGATTCTTCGTCCTACCCCAACGATTCTTCCCTGTTGTATCGTCGATTCAACATGCATGGCGAAGAGAAAGTACCGCACTACCGCGCCGTCTCTTTGCTGAGTTTTTTTCTCGATCAGCAGACATTTCAACTAGACACGAAGTAATTACAAGCCGAAGAATACAACTGTTTTATCTCACCTGCATTCTGATCGCGGTCTCCTTGCTTAATTTGTTTAAATTGCTTAGATTGACAGACGTTTCAGCTAATTATAACCCGAGAAAAACAACTATTATCTCCCAAAAATGTCACTCTGCAATACACCGAAACACAGTGAACACTGCACTACGAATGGCTGAGCTGAGCTATCGCGAGTTTTCCCCGTGCCACGAGATTCAAGTTACGCTCAGGCGCGGATCTACGGGGGGGGTTTAGGGGGTTTAAACCCCCCCCCTTGGGCGGCCCAAAAAAAAAAAAAAAAAAAAAAAAAAGGAAAAAAAAGAAAAAAAGAAAGAAAAAAAGAAAGAAAAAAATTGTGTTAATAGATGCCAGGAAAACATCACTTACGGGGTTCAAATAAACACCCCAAAAAAAATCGGCTCGCCGCTTCGCGGCTCGTGGACGATGCTCCGCATCGTCATTATTTTGGTCAAACCCCCCCCTTAGCAAAAAGCTAGATCCGCCCCTGACGCTAATTATCAAAACAAAACATAGGCGAAGCCGGTGTGTCAGGATCTGCAAGACGATCAATTTTACAGTACCAAACGTCAATATTTCAAGGAAACCAAACATCGGGAAGTAACCAATGCTTATATAATTGAAAGAATGTTTATTACTTTATTGTATATTCGATAAAACACTTCATTAAATATCACAAAAATTGCAAAATCTACTAAACAAATGACCCATGTTTGTGTACGTATTTACATTGAAATAATACGTTGTACTTCCGGGTTTAGGAACAGTCCACGGAGATACGTCACATACACTACGTCACGAACGAGAATATCACCGCTTCCGGGTTCCTCTGCTTACACTATTGATCTTTCTAAGTCTAATAATAATTTAACAACACATGCAAATTTCTGTCAATCAATATATTGTATTCCATATGTCATCAGCATTCCAACAATAGCAAACATGCATATTTTCATCACTTTCTTCCCAATTCACCTTTAATACGTACAAAATTGATTGAATTGAACTGAATTGAAATGAAATCAATAAAAAAGAAATTGAATGTAATGTTCGATTTTCTAATTCATGTTGCAATATTATTTAATTATTATAGTCAGATATCTTTCAATGTTATGTTGCTGGGTCACTGACTAAACGGTCGATGATATCCTCTTGGCATGAATGAGTTTTCAATTGGGTCCTTCGAGGAAACTGCGTTATGCAAACAAGCATATTGCTCCGTTTAGTCTCATTTCACAACGCCCCCTATCGTCAGAGTCAGCAGCCTAACATGTTAGCCTAAGGACGTTTAAAAAAAAAATCGTTAAAAATTCTTTTTTTTTTTGTTTAAACGAAAAGCACATCCACCCCGACGTACGTTATCACTAGCTCTTTCATTGGAGCTCTCATGTCTCATTAACTTTTGAAAGTTCACCCACCGTAATTTTTCAAAATAGGTTGCAAGCTCGCCATTGCCTATAATGCACATGTGAAAAAAGTCGAACTTTGGCACACGAAGGATAAGAAGCATGAATTATCATAGATCACTTCTGCTTGGTTCATTATGTCCATTTCATCCAATCCCCCACTGTAATTTTTCCATTTAGTAAAAGCAAACATTTTTCCGAGGTAAGCAAAAACATGGATATTCATTAAACATCATGGACTATTCGGTTATTAACAGAGGGGTGCAATCGGTCATCACGTCAAACTCCCCTAATTGCCACCAAGTATTACATATCATTATATACTTTGGTATGTTTATTTTACTCACTCATGAATTATTAAATATTAATGATGGTTTAAAGATATGTAAAAGAAATTTAAGTTGATATTACAAAGTAATTTATATTTAGCAAAGCAATCTCACATACAAAATTACTATCAAGTGTCATCTGCTGCACCGATTGTGGCCTGCTTCGTTTAAGGCGCATATTTATCGTTTGGACTGTAAGGTATACCAGGAAGACTTGTATTTTCCTGCGGTACAACGTATAGCAGGAAAATGTTGTATATGCGGATCCTTTCAATGATTACGTAATGGAAGTGGCGAGGCGGTATGGTTTGAATACCTTAGGCAGGTGAAAGTTATTGTATTGAGAAGGAAAGGAGTGTTCAAAAAGGCATAATAAGAGAGGGAAATGGGCGTGGTAGCCATATAGTTTTGCACCTACATCAGTACGATAATATACCCGACGGCGCGGTGGCCTGTACTTATAGCGCGCGAACACATCACAACCAATGGCATACACCCGGTACCCGGTAATAAAACTAGTTTGCAATTAGAAATAGTCTATTTCTCGATAATTCCACGAAATATAATTGCCGCCGCATTCAACATGACGTCATTGACAGCTGATTGGCTAGTTTGGTAGTGACGTCGAACGAGCTATGTTTGTGCTGCAGTGATCCAGCGAACGAAAATGAGACAACCGGAGCCATATGCGATATGATCATGTGAATGAGAGCGTGGGCGATTCACGGTGAGTCTTGAGGATCATCAGGGGAGGGAAACTGAAATAAGAAGGAAGAATGTAGAGAGCTATTGAGAGCATATATATCCACAGATAATATACAAATAATAATAAAGATATCGAGTGCTTTAAAAGGCCTGGCTGTGTTATAGGCTCAAGGGAACTGCACATCCTCCCATTTATGCAACGTCCCCGAGTGCCAACAGCCAGGTCTTGAATATTAAAGCAGTCGAAATGTCTTTTATACGCCTCGGGGTGATAACAGGATGTAACGGCTCCTTGAGCCTATAAAAACAACTATCCCTCTCATAGCAATCATTATATTTATACTATTATTACCATTTGAAATATGGTCATCCTTGGTATTAAGAACTTGGTGGATACTGGAATAAATGGAGATAAGTGGCACAAAGAACTACGTTTTGCCTGCTGCACACGAGGAAATATTTACTTGACGTAGAACTGCGCCAAAGACTCGTGATGTCATTAAATTGTGGCCGCACTTTTAAGATGGCTTATACAAATGTAAAGACAGAACAGTTAGAGGGTTTATTTTACATGTTTAAGAAGATACACGTGGGATGGGGAACTGTTATCGGGAAATATATTGAGATGGGGGTAATGAAAGATATCGCGATGATGAGAGACTGATTTAATATGCTGGTGAAGAAATGACCAAAATACGAGTATGTTGTAGCCGGGATAATTAAGCCATTATGATATTCGATATTACGTGTATGCAATGCACTGCCACCAGGCCGAGGATACATTAAATGGAGGGCGACATTAATAGCTGACATGGATTGTACTTGTTATATTGTTCTTCTTTTTTCTTTTGTTAATAGTTTTGTTTTGTTTAAAGAACTCCATGTAGTCTGTTCTTTCATTAGTTCTATATTATTCTATTTTATATTGATGCGATTTTATAAAAGGAGGGGACTTGGCAATAAGACTTGTGATGTTTGGGGACTTAATAAAACTCACAATATTCCTTGGCTGTTGGGCTTTGTCAGTTCTGGGAATAAAAGACTTCTAGCTTATCCATGTTTGTGTCAACGCATTCATAAACGTTTGGCATCATTAACGAACTTATTGATGATAAAGATTAGATTCAGACCGAAAACAAACCCTAACGTTAAAAAATCAGGTCTTTTGACATATACTCCATTCTCGATGTCGAAAAATCATGTGAATTCTCTGTGAACTCCTTGTATCATTAAGTGTCCACCTATTACATGTCTTTGATACTTTCAGTTTCATTTTCTGTCGACCTCCATCCCATTGCAAGCGTTCTCTCTCTCTATGTGTCTGTCTCTCTTTCTGTCTCTCTGTCTCTTATCTCTCTCCCCTCTCTCTCTCTCTTTCCATCTCTTTTGTCCTTTACCCCTCTTTACTTCTTTCAACCATGTCACCTGCTCACTATGTTATTGTATGTTGATTACTGGAAAACCATACTCCCCTTGCCTTTATCTCCCTCCCTTTCTCTCCCCCCCCCCCCCCCCCTCTCTCTCTCTCTCTCTGTCTCTCTCTCTCTCTCTCTCTCAAGTATATAAATCTGTCTGGAAAAAAAAAAGTACTCTAGATTAATACGGACAGAAATCACTTAGTTTAGCACAAAAAACGTAGATATTACAAATTATTAATAAACTTGTATTACATATTTCCCCCTATCATCGCTATTAACGTTGCATAGATTTTAAATAAAATTATCATGTTTGCCACATGTTTATTTATATGTTCTTGACAAAAACGAATCCATATAAATAAATGGACCTTGAACAACAGCCTGCATATTCAATAAAATAACACAATTTACGTTGAGTTGTTAAAGCTTTATTTACATATATATAAAAAAAAATACATAAAAAATAGTTTATGATCTGCTTTATCGTCAGACTGTTCACTCCCGTGTAGTTCGATTTTTATTTAGCAGATATTTCTGCCTTTATTGAAAAATCAATACAACACGTTCGAATCTAACGACAGTGCCTACCTAGATAAACGGCTGATCATTCGTGCTTAGGCCCAGTTAGGGTCGATATACGATTTCTGGTATAGGGACTGAGAGCGCGGATGCATTATCGGATCGTTTCACTCCATGTAGGCTACAAGACAGTGTGGTGATGAGAATTGTTGCATGACGTAAGTATGATTTACATCGCACTCATTATTGAGGAGGCGATGTTAGCCTAAAGGGGAATTTCCAGACAATTTATAAAGAAATTGATTGTATTGGCAAGTTTATATCTGATAGAATGGTATTGGACTGTTCAGATCACGATATGATCAGTCAGAAAACAGTGGCAATTGTCGTCGTCAATTCAATAATTTTGGGAGAGCGTTACCATATTTTGGAGTAAATTCTGTACAGAGTCGTTTCTCATTTGTTTACACTTTGGGTAATAGAAAACAAGTCGACAACAGAATATCTACCATGAATGGTAATTTCATGTTCATTATATAGACGGATTTAGGTTTAAGCATCGAACACAAAGAAACAAACAAGAACATAACAAAACAGAAAGCAAGCATAATAAGCTCGTGACTTGGCTCGAAAGTATGATCATATTACCACTCAACCAAATATTTTTTTATAATTATAATGAGGATTATGATAATAATACTATCGGCTACAGGTACTGCGACGCTCATGGCGCTTCGTCATAATAACCCATATTAAAAGTGAGCCGCCACACTAACTAGCGCTCAAGGATACCAAGTAGGCTCACTCGTTTACACCTGGGTGTAGAGGGACAAATGGAGATTAGTGCCTTGCTAAAGGTCATTAGTTTCGGGCAGGGATTCGAACCCAGTACCTTGTGATCTACAGTTGGGTGACTTTTCAACTAGACTGTAAAACCTTTACGAACCTTTTTTTGTTTATATTTCAGGATAAAAGAATCGGCTTCTATTTCTAATGAGTGGAGAAGTCAATTTCTTTCTAAGACTGCGATCAAGTACACAGACCGTGTCATCAGCTACCACAACTGCTCATTATCTGCCACAAACAAGCACGGACAATATGGATGAACACCACTTGTATCGTTGCTATACTTGTTCACGTGTTTTAGTAGTTCTTTCTATTTCCATGATATTATGTGGAGTAATAAACGTAGCAGCGGGAGCATCTAGAAGTAATGATCCAGACTGGTTCTACAAAATACATCCAGAAGGGAAAAAACAAGGTCAGATCCAGATGAAAGCAGGAGTAGGAGTTGTAGTTACTGGGATCGCTATTCTGATCCTCAGTAACACATGGTGTTGCTATGTCAGACATAGACTTTCGGGGACGTGGCATCCTAGTCGTGCAATAACTGGTGCTACAAATTACAATGCCAGTGCCTCAAACACCGCATTTACACTGGAAGTACAACCTCCAATTAGACATGGACCAGGTCGCCTCCCGACATTCGAGTACTCATATCAACAACAGACGGAATCCACTCAACAGGTCCAAACCGGCACAAACCAGTACACGCCGGCGCTACCCGCTGTCATTCTTTACACACCGGAACAAACCGCTGTTAGCCACTTCCCAGTGGCTCAATTCGCGATCAACCAGTACACACCGGCTCAACTCTCTCTCAACCAGCTCCCACCGGCTCAAACCCCAATCAACCGGTACCCATCAGCTCCCGCTTATCAACCGCCTCCATCTTATAACGAAGTGATGGGGATTTAACTTTAAACCTTGTGAAGATCTTCAGCGGTTAACCGCAGCGTGTGGTTTTGATTTAATTGAGGGTGTGTTATTTTTATCAGCTGATTGGGTGCGCTACACGAAAACGGCGCAGAGGCTGGACTAATTGTATACCCGTAGCACATATTTTGTCCGCAGTTGTCGTTCACTTTATACACCATGGCAGCGGGGTAATTCTCACGGTGCGCGGTATTTTTCCGTGTCATATCAGAACGGTTTTTTCTTCTGATGCCAGCCCAACTGATTATTCAAGAAACCCTACATATTGTAGATGACTATTCAAGGATAAGTTATAAGAGTATTTACGATGGATTTAGTAATTCTCTTCTAATATAAAAAGAAAAACGTTATTATCATTATACTCCGATTGTACATATAGCCATTTTTGTTGCAATGATATATTTTAACTTCTAAGTAAAATTGTAAAAGTTCTTTTGTCTCAATTTAGGACAAACCTGCTATTACATTTGTTGTAATGTTTTTCGAATTAGACTTAATGGGATAGAGTAACAAATAATTCGGTGTATCATTTCCAAGGAAACTAATTTGGAAGCGAGCAAAACATTTTGGATAATTTATTCATGAATCCGGTACAGTTGTATCATTTGAGGAAATGTGTTTGGTTTTGTTTTGACATTGATATAAGAAGCCCACATGCAATCCACACACGACTTGTTAATCTATATTTAAAACAATATATATTTATACGATAACGTTAAACCAAAGTAAGTTTATTCAGATTTATGTATGTATATATGCACTCTTCAATGAATGTGTTCTTGAAGTGTCATATGACCCCTCTGAAAATATTGTGCCTATAAACTGAATCAAGTGCTTTATTACAGATAGGTGCTAATAATGTTTTATGTTTTATATAAAATTCAATATTTATGATTAAGAACTACAGTGCTCAGTTTGAATCACAAAACTCACAAATATGGAAACCTAGATTCAACCCTTCATGTCTTAATATTCAATCCACGATATATTTAGTTAAAGATATTAATTAACAGGCTCTAATAATTTTATAAGCCCAACACTTGAACTTAATTGATGGTTACCACCCACATTTTGTTAAGTGGTCTTCAATCCAATTTCGATGTACTCGCACGATTTTGACACTTATTTTTTTATTTTGGGGTTGATTTTTTGTTTTTGCTTTTTGGGGGGTTTTGTTTTGTTCTTGTGTTGTTTCTTTCGTTTTGCCATGATTGTTTTAATGGTTGGTTGTCAGTCATATATGTCGATTTTTTTTTATAAGCAACCTATAGAATCAAAAGCATTTCTAGCTATAATAACATTATGCCTCCGCAATTCTACTTGTGTTTAGGATATTGGGGCTTGAATATGGTTTTCCTGTTTTGTAATTTACGCTGTATACTTTTATGTCGATTTTTATTGATACATGTATATTGGACTTTCTTAATGCTAACAAGTCATTAAACATTTGCTAAACCTTGGAGCTTTACTCACTGTGTAAACTTGTTTGTTTGAGTATGATATTTGTAATTTTAATGTTTGATATTTCAGGTACTTTGTACCAGAGAATTGTGGTTAATGTAGGTATGATTTTGTCATGATTGTTGTGTTCATTGTCTCTCTTCCCATCTCATTTCTCCTTTTCCTCTTTTGTTCGTCTTCCAAACATTTCAACTGTTCAATTTGTTATTGTATGTTGATTACTAAAAAAAACAATCTCCCTTTCATTCACCCCCCCCCCCCCCCCTCCTCCCCCGTTCTTTTTCTTTCTCTCTCCTTCCATATTTCTCTTGCTCAAAATTACAATTCATACTCAATAATTGTATCAAGAAAAGTAAAAAAACGAATTGTTATCGCAAGTACTAAAATTAAACATGAAATTAAATTAAATTAAGGAAACATGGACGTAAAACACTATTTGGATGAAATACAATGATCCAGGCAAAGAAACATAAACGCAAGTGGAGGAGACTATCAAAAGTATATCTCTGTCTGGAAAAGATTTGTTTTATTACTCTAGATGACTAACTAATAAGGACAAAAATCGCTTACTGAAGCACTAATGAACGTAAATATCAAAATTATTCAAAAACTTGTATTACTTATTTCCCCCTATCATCACTATTAACGCTGCAAAGCTTTTTTTTTATTATCATGTTTGCCACATGTTTTATCAATTTTTTCTTCATTAATAGTAATGCATATAAAAACACCTTGAGCCACAGCCTGCCTCTTCAATAAAATAATGCAATACGCGATGAAATTTGTAAAGCTTTATTTATTTATACATATATATAAAATGACATAAAACATAGTTTATGATCTGCTTTATCGTCAGACTGTTCACCCTGATATCTCGCTTCCGTGTAGTTAGTTTTTTTTATTTAGCAGAGGTTTTTGCCTTCATTGAAAAATCAATACAAAACATTCGAATGTAACGACAGTGCCTACCAAGATAAACGGCTAATCACTCGTGCTTAGACCCAGTTTAGGTCGATTTCTGATATATGGATTGAGAGCTCGGATGCAAGATCGGATCGTTTCACTGCATGTAGGCTACAAGACAGTATGGTGATGGGTATTGTTGCATCAGGTAAGAATGATTTGCATCGAACTGATATTAAGGAGGCAATGTTGGCCTAAAGGAGAATTCCAGACAATGTGTAGAATAATTGATTGTATTGGCTAGTTTATATCTGATGATGTAAAATTTGACTTGTCAGATCATTATATGATCAATCAGAAAACAATTGCAAGTGTCGTCGTCATTTCTCCAAAATATTCATCGTTTTTAACTTCGCAAAACAAAACTATTCTTGCAGTCCTTTATAAATGCCAGTTGTTAACTATTAATCAAACAGTGTTTCTAATATTTTGGAAGAGCGTTAACGTTTCTTGCAGTAAATGCTGTACATAATCGTTTCTGAATTATTTAACACTTTGAGTAATCGGGAAAACAAATTGATAACCGAATATTTACCATGATGGTAATTTCATTTTCATTATATACGGATTTAGATTTAAGCATTGAGCCTGTAGGCAAAATGTCTTTCAAAACAAAATTATAAAGAAGGAGAAGAAAAAAAAAACACTTCGAAAGTATGATCATATTAATACACCTAATCCAAATGATTGTTATTAATTATAATGAGGATTATGATAATGTTGCTATCCGCTACAGGTACTGTGACGTTCATGGCGCTTCGTCATAATTACCCATGTTAAAAGAGAGCCGCCACATTAACTAGCGCTCAAGCATACCAAGTAGGCTCAATCTTTTACACCTGGGTGTAGAGGGACAAATGGACAAAGGGACAAATTCGTGCCTTGCTAAAGGTCATTAGTTTCGGATAGGATGTCGAACCCAGTACTTTGTGATCTACAGTCGAGTGACTATTCGACTGGACTGTAAAATTTGTACAACTCTTTTTTGTTGTTTATGTTTTAGATAAAAGAGTCGGCTTCTAATTCTAATGAGTAGAGAAGTTCTTCCTAAGACTGCGATCAAGTACACAGACCCTATCATCAGCTAGTACGACGGCTCATTATCTGCCAAAAACAAGCACGGTCAATATGGATGAACACCCCCAAAATAGGCCAAATTCATACCGTACTTGTTCACGTATTTTAATAGGTCTTTCTATTTTAATGATATTTGGTGGAATTTTCAACATAGGAATGGGAGCTTTAAGAGGGATTTTTCCAGAAAACAAGGTACAAAGTCATAAACTTACGGAGTCGTGGCATCCTAGTCGTGCAACAACTAATGCTACAAACTATAATGCCAATGCCTCAAACACCGCATTTACACTGGAAGTACAACCACCAACTAGCCATGGACCAGGTCGCCTCCCGACATTCGAATACTCATATCATCAGCAGGTCCAAACCGGCACAAACCAGTACACACCGGCGCTACCCGTTGTCATTCGTTCCACAACGGAGCAAACCGCTGTTAACCACTTCCCAGTGGCTCAACTCTCTCTCAACCAGCTCTCACCGGCTCAACTCTCCCTCAACCAGCTCTCACCGGCCAAACCGCTATCAACCAGCTCCAACCGGCTCAAAACACTATCAACCGGTACCCATCAGCTCATGCTGATAACCCCCCGCCATCCTATAACGAAGTAATGGGGGTTTACGTTAAACCTTATCAAAATATTTAGCGGCATGTATTTAATAATGACGTGCAGAGTAAAAAGCTTCACATTTACTTTTTCTTCTTCTTCTTTTGTATGCAGAACTTCGTCTATACGCAAAGTACCTTTGTTGTGCGCAGTTGCTATTCATTTACACCGCAAAAAACCGCGGAGGTAATTCTCACGGCGGTTTACCGCGTCATATCAGAACGAACTTTTTTGTTATGTTCCTAAATTCTGCTCTAACACAGAGCATGAGATAGGAAAGAAATGTATAGTCAAGACCCATTCTACCTTGTTTATGATCCATCTTATTTCCAGCCCAACTGTTAATCAAAGAAACTCTAAATACTGTAGATTTCTATGCAATAATAAGTAACAAGAGTAGTTACGGTGGAGTAAGTAATCTATTTTTAGAAAATCATAATTAGGATTAAACTCTGATTGTACATATTGCCATTTATGTAGCCATGTATATTAAGTGCTCATATATATTTGGTTATAATTATTTTGTCTCACGTTAGAAACAAACTGCTAAGAATTTTTTCATGCATTTCAAATCATTAGTAGCGAGCTAAAGTAACATGTTATCCTGTGTATTAGTTTGTAAGGGAGCATAGCGAGCAAGCAATCAAACAAAAAAGTTTGAGTCTTTTATTCATATAGCCGGTAGAGTTGTATCATTTGAGGAAATGTGTTTGATTTTGTTTCATCAATGATATAAGAACCCAACATGCGATCCACATGCGGGTCGCCCTGTTAATCGTCATTTTTTTTTTAAATATATAAAAGTATTTATGCGATAATGTTATCAAACCAAAGTAACTTTTTACATGTTTATGCGTAAAAACATATGTATCCATATATGTGTTTTTCTGGTCTTACATCACCCTTCTGAAAATATTGTGCCTATCAACTAAATCTTTATTACTGATTGGTGCTCATAATGTTTATGTCATATATAAAATTCAACATTTATGATTAAGAACTACAGTGTGAATCACAAAAATCATGAAAATGGAAACCTAGATTCAAACTTACATGTCTTCACAAACGAAACACGATATATTTATCGCAAGATATTAAATAATAGGCTCTATTTTTTTAACAAATTTATATTCAATTTGTCCATTCCCAAGACTTAAATGAAATAGATGGTGAACCCCAAATTCGGTTAAGTAGTCTTTATTATACTTTTTGTATTTTGTATTTTTTTTAAATCATTATGACATTTAACTCATGTTTTGTTAAAGATGATTTAGATATGTATTTGTTATTGTTTGTTTCTTTTGTTTTTGTTTGGTTTGGTTTGGGGTTTTTCTTTTCTTGTGTTTCTGCTGTGTGTTGTGTAATGGTTGGTTGTCACTCATCTATGTCAATTTTGTATAAGCAACCTATACAATATAGAAGTTTCTAGCTATCATACTATTATGTCTCCGCGATTCTTCTTGTGTTGAGAATATTGATGCTTGAATATGGGTTTTCTGTTTTTTAATTACGCTGTATGCTTTTTATGTCAATTTTTATTAATATATTGGATCTTTATGCTCACACGTCGTCAAACATTTGCTTTACCTTGGAGCTCCACTCCCTGTGTAAACTTTTTTGTTTGATTATGATATTTGTAATTTTAATGTTGGATATCTACATCTACTTTACACTACAATATTGTAATGTTATTTGTTAATGTAGCTATTCATATACTTGTTTCATGAATTTTGCATTCATTGTAAAAAGCGACATACGTTAGTCTTCAGAATTTATAATACGACCAAAATTGATTGACATATATTGAATTGAAATGGAATCAATAAAAAAGAAATTAAATGAAATGTCCGATTGATTGTAATGCATGTCAATTCCACCACGAACATAAGTAAAGGTATATAAAGTTTTGTGATAGTGAATTAACCTTTCGACTATAAAGCATTATCATAACATAGTGAGTAAAACAACGTTTCATTTGATATAAAAAGCATCGCTGCCAAATAATATCGTCTTGAAGCAAGGGTGTCGATTTGTTTCCTCGGTTGGAGGGGGGGGGGGGGTGAAAGGTACCAAAATATTTTCGGCAATGGATCAAAGCAACCAAGAGGTAGAGGCGTGTGGCAGGTTGCACCCCCTCCCTTCCAAGTTATTAACTTTTTCAAGTAGAGAATATGGGACCCATGTGGGTCCCACATGGGCTTGCTACCTGGGTTATTATCCTCTCAAGCATATAGGAAGGATTTTAATTTAGGGGGGTCGGTAGTGAGCACCTCCTAGGGGTGGGTGCAGGGAGGGAGAGTTTCACCCTTCCCGCGCGAAGCGCGGAAGCACTGACGTTTCATTAAATTATTAAAGAAAGAAGACGATTCGTTGTACCATTCTCGACTCTTAATCCTTGTCTGAATTCAGTTCCCCCCTTCCCGCGCGAAGCGCGGAAGCTTTGGCGTTTCATTAAATTATTAGAGAAAGAAGACGATTCGTTGTACCATTCTCGACTCTTAATCCTTTCTTAATTCAGTCCCCCCCCCCCCCTCCCCCCCCCCTTCCCGCGCGAAGCGCGGAAGCTTTGACGTTCCATTAAATTATTAGAGAAAGAAGACGACTCGTTGTACCGTTCTCGACTCTTAATCCTTTTTCTTCCTACGTCCTCTTCCTATCTTCTTTCTCTCTCTTTTTTTTTTTTTGGGGGGGGGGCGACCGCCCCCACCACCTCCTGGCAACGCGCCTGTATCCTCTCTGTCTCTCATTATCTCTCTCTCCCACTTTCTTCTTCTTTTTTGCACGTTTGCGCTTCGCGCTTAACATTTACTAAGCTCGTTGCTTTTTAACGCTGCGGCTTTGCATTTGGCACCCATGTCTTGAAGGTACGATAAAGAGAACCTACATCGCCATATTTACGACGACATCTGCCCAAGGAAGCTGCCATTTGGTCAAAATTTAGGGTTGTGACGTATCGCAAGGAGAACGGATTTATAGCGCGCGGTGCGTGCGTTATTTGCAATACACGTCACGCATTCAGATGATGCTTTTATTGGCCTACAAACTGAAATGAATCTTTAGTATGAGATTAATTCCTCTGTAATTGTTTATATTATTAAACGAAGGATTGAACAGAGATTTCCTGATAGCACGAGACTTTAAAAGCGGGTTGCCAAGACCTATACAATCAAGAAGTTTCTAGCTATCATAACATAATGTCTCCAAATTACTCCAAATTAGTAAAGTGCGAATTTGCACCATATAAAATTGAGGTGCGAATCTGCAATTCCCTTTGTAGTGCTGCTATAGTAGCAGAGGTCTGCACCCCTAAGGATGCAAATTGGTACCTGTATTTTTTTTTATGTACTCCATTTTCGATGCAGAAAAAATCATATTAATTTATTTCAACTCCATGTAACCTTTTGTGTGCACCTCTGTCATGTCTTCGATGCTTTTATTTTCATTTTCTTTCGACCTCCAACCCATTGCAAGCGTTCTCTGCTTTCCCTGTCGCTCTCTCTCTCCCTTTCCATCTCTACTCTCTTTTCCATCCTATTTACGTCTTTCAACCATGTTAACTGCTCACTATGTTATTGCATGTTGGTAACTGAAAACCCCTTCTTTCTTTCATATCCCTCCCATTCTCGTTCTTTCTCTCCCCCTCTCACTCTCTCTCTCTCTCTCTCTCTTTCTCGAGTATATCCCTGTCTGGAAGAAAAATCGTAGAAATACTCTACATGACTAATTAATATGGACATAAATCTCGTAAATATAACAATGATTAAACCCTTTTTATCACTTAGTTCCTTCCCCCTATCATCACTAATAATGCTGCATAGAACTTTTTGTTTTAATTATTATGTTTGCCACACGTATACTGTTATGTTCTTGACACAAAATAATCCATATAAATAGATGGACCTTGACCCACAGCCTGCCTATTCAATATAATAACACAATTTACATTGAGTGTACATTTATTTTTAATGTTCGACATATATATATATATAATTCTATTAACCATAGTTTATGATCTGCTTTATCGTCAGACTGTTTACTCTCATATCTTGCTTCCGTGTGGTTAGATTTTTATTTAGCAGAGGTTTCTGCCTTTATTGAAAACTCAAATATAAAACGTTCGAATCTAAAGACAGTGCCTACCTAGATAAACGGCTTATCATTCGTGCTTAGACCCAGTTAGGGTCGATTTCTGGTATAGGGAATGAGAGCGCGGATGCCATTATCGGATCGTTTCACTGCATGTAGGCTACAAGACAGTGTTGTGATGAGAATTGTTGCATCAGGTAAGTATAATTTGCATCGCACTCATTTTGAGGAGGCGATGTTGGCCTAAAGGGAAAATTCCAGACAATGTGTAGAATACTTGATTGTACTGGCAAGTTTGTATATGATAAACTGGTATCGAACTGTTTAGATCATGATATCATCAGTCAGAAAAAAGTTGCAAATTTCGTCGTCAATTCAATAACTTGGGGAGAGCATTAAGATATCTTGGAGTAAATTCTGTACATAGTCGTTTCTGATTTTGTTTACACTTTGGGTAATAGAAAACAATTTGGCAACAGAATATCTACCATGATGTTAATTTCATTTTCATTATAGACGGATATAGGTTTAAGCATCGAGCAAAAAGAAACAAACAAAAACATAAAAAAGATAAAAAACAAGCATAACAAGCTCGTGACTTGGCTCAAAAGTATGATCATGTACCACTCATCCAAATAATTGTTATTAATCATAATGAGGAGTATGATAATGATACTATACGCTACAGTTAGTGTAACGCTCATGGCGCTTTGTCATAATTACCCATGTTAAAATAGAGCAGCCACACTAACTAGCGCTCAAGCATACAAAGTAAGCTTACACCTTTACACCTGGGTGCAGTGGCGGATCCAAGGGGTGGGGGGCCGGGGGGCCCGCCCCCCCCCCCCCCCCAACCCCCCCCCCCCCCCCCCCTTGAGCGCCAGGGTGGGGGGGGGAGAAAAAAAATCATGTAAAATCATGTGATTTTTACCTTTTCGGGGGGGGGGGGTTGCCCCCCCCCCCCCCTGGCGCTCAAGGGGGGGGGGGGGTGCAAATTTTGTAATTTTTCGAGGACCAAAAAAAAAAAAAAAAAGTGCTCCCCCCCCACCCCCCACCCCCCCCCCCCCCCCCCCCCCCCCCCCCCCCCCCCCCCCCACTGAGCGACTTTTCGGCCGGCGCGATTTTCAAATTTTCGGGAGCAAAAAAAAAAAAAATTGGACACCCTCCCGTAAGAAATCCTGGATTCGCGCTTGCCTGGGTGTAGAGGGACAAAAGGATATTAGTGCCTTGCCAAAGTACATTAGCTTCGGGCAGGGATTCGAACCCAGTACATTGTGATCTACAGTTGGGTGACTTTCCGACTAGACTGTAAAACCTTTACGAAGCTTTTTTGTTTATGTTTCAGGATAAAAGAATCGGCTTCTATTTCTAACGAGTACAGAAGTCAACTTCTTTCTAACACCGCGATCAAGCACACACAGACCGTGTCATCAGCTAGTACAACGGCTCATTATCTGCAACAAACAAGCACGTACGGTATGGATGAACACCCCCAAGATAGGAAACGTTTGCAGCGTTACTATATTTGTTCAGTTCTTTTATTTTTCTTTTCTTTTTTTATGATAATTGTTGGAGTAATAAACGTAGCAGTGGGAGCTGATTCTGCATCTAGAAGGAATGAGCCAGACTGGCTCTACAAAATAAATCCAGAAGGGGAAAAACAAGGTCAGATCCAGAGGAATCAGGCGCGGATCTACGGGGGGGGGTTAGGGGGTTTAAACCCCCCCCCCCCTTGGGCGGCCCAAAAAAAAAAAAAAGGGGAAAAAAGGGGGAAAAAAGAAAAAAAGAAAGAAAAAAGAACGCACGCTGGAGAGAAACCCTTTCAAGTGCAAATATTGTGAGAAGATATTCAACTCATCTGGTAACTTAACCAAACACTTGATAACTCTGGATATAACTATGTATTAAACTGTTACTTGATTTAAAAAGACGTTATCATGCACTGCTTTTTATGGTCTCCATTGTGTTAATAGATGCCAGGAAAACATCACTTACGGGGTTCAAATAAACACCCAAAAAGAAATCGGCTCGCCACTTCGCGGCTCGTGGACGATGCACCGCATCGTCATTATTTTGGTCAAACCCCCCCCCCCCCCCCCCTTAGCAAAAAGCTAGATCCGCCCCTGGGAATGCAGGAGTAGGAGTTTTAGTTACTGGAGTCGTCGTTCTGATCCTCAGTAGCACATGGGCTTGCTATGTCGGACGTAAACTTTCGGGGTCGAGGGATCCTAATCTTGCAATAATTGGGCCTACGACTTCGAATGCCAATGCCTTGAACACCGCATCTACACTGGAAATGCAACCTTCTATTATCCATGGACCAGGTCGCCTCCCGACATACGAGTACTCATATCAACAACAGGCGGGATCCATTCAACAGGTCCAAACCGGCACAAACCAGTACACGCCGGCGCCACCCGCTATCATTCTTTACACACCGGAGCAAACCGCTGTTAGCCGTTTCACAGTGGCTCGATTCGCGATCAACCAGTGCACACCGGCTCAACTCGCTCTCAACCAGCTCCCACCGGCTCAAACCGCTATCAACCGGTATGCATCAGATCCTGCTGATCAACCGCCGCCATCTTATAACGAAGTAATGAGGGGTTCCAGTTTTATATAAAATTCAATATTAATTTTGTTTTCCCATAATTTTCCCTCCACAGGGATTTTATTGATTTTCATTTGAAACAAATTAACAAATATATATTCAAGGTAATTTACATTTATAACATAAATAAAATTGGCTTCTCAAGATACAAGTATTGTTGAACTGTTGAGTTAACAGAAAACTAACAAATCAATAATTCATTTGTGATACTCATGGAAAGAAAAAAAATACAGAAAAAATATCATTTTATGCACAAAAAAATCCTGAATTGAAACCATTTTCTTGTGAATCTATTATTTCTACAATTCGAATTTGCAATATACTTTTCGTTGTTGAAGTAATTGTTAATCGAAACTCTAATATTATCAAATTCGGGCAATTGTTTCGTTATTTTGCAAGTATACACCATATGTCGCACCACAATCAGTATACAATTAAATGCATAATTATTTGAACCTCTTAAACCAAATAATTTATCTTGTAATGAAAAACGTTAATTTATTTCCGGTTCCAGTATAAATCCAGTGCTCTAACCTCTCCCGAATATGTTTAACATGCGTACAATCACTTAGCAGATGTATAACTGTTTCAATCTGTTCATTACAAAATGTACATTCTTTTCTTGGGACTAAATTCATTTTAAACAGTAGATCGTTCGTATATAATATTCGTTGCAAAACTTTAAACTGAAACCATAGTAAGCCCACATCAATGGTACAATTAAATTCAATAGAACAATATGTTTCCCAACTCTTATCATTCAGGTCGAAAATGCATTTCCATTTAAGAAAACTTGTACATAGTCCTTTTCTTCTCTTTAAAAGAATTGCATAGATATGTGAACATCCTCTAATACGTTTCATAACCAAATTTATTGTGTCTGAGAAAAGAGGTTGTATCACCTCGTTAAAAAATAGTACAATTGTTAAACCCTTGTCTAATTGCATCGCATAATCCACGATAATTTTTTTTTTTTTTTTTTAATATTATACTTTTCTTGGAAATGTTCCAGAGAGAAAGAAATCACAATTTGTCTCTAAAATATCATTTTCAATATTCATAATTAAGAACTACAGAGGTCAGTTTGAATCACAAAAATCATGAAAATGGTATTAAACCTAGATTCAATCTTTAATACATGTCTTTACAATCAATACACTATAGATTTAATTAAAGATATTGATAAATAGGCTCTAAGTTTTTTTTTTATCTGATTCCTTGACCAATAAAATCTAAAGACAGCTTAAAAGTAGTATTTGTTTAAACAATCATATTTAATTTGTCTATGCCCAAGAATTGAATGAAATGAATAGTGAACCCCTACATTCTGTTAAGTGGTCTTTATTCCAATTCCAATGTACTCGCACGCATAATGACATTTTAATCATTCGTGGTTAAGGTCGATTTTGACATTGTTTTAATATTGTTTGTTTCGTTTGTTTTGGTTTTTTCTTTCTCGTTTTGGTTTTTTGTTTTGTTTCTTGTGTATGTTTCTTTTGTTTTGGTATGTTTTCTGTAATGGTTGGTTGTCAATCGTCCACATCATTTTTTGTAAGCAACCTTTCAAATCAAAGAATACTTTTCTAGCTTATCATAACATAATGTCTCCGCATTACTACTCGTGTTTTGGATCTTCGGGCTTGAATATAGGTTTTTCTGTTTTTTAATTTACGCTGTATGCTTTTATGTCAATTTGTATTAATATATTGGATCTTAATGCTCACACGTCGTCAAACATTTGCTTAACCTTGGAGCTCCACTCCCTGTGTAATTTTTTTTGTTTGATTATGATATTTGCAATTTTAATGTTGGATGTCGACATGTTCTTCACACTAAAATATTGTAATGTTATTTGTTAATGTAGCTATTCATATACTTCTTTCATGACTTTTGTATTCATTGTAAAAGCGACATACGTTAGTCTTCAGAATTTATAATACGACCAAAATTGATTGACTTGAACTGAATTGAATTAAAATCAATAAAAAAGAAAATAAGTGAAATATCCAATTTTGTAATGCGTGTCAATTTCATCACGAACATAAGTAAAGGTATATAAAGTTTTGTGAAAGGGAATTAACCTCTCGACGCATGAGATAGAGACTAAAACAACATTTCATTTGATATAAAAAGCATTGCTACCAAATAATATTGTCTTGCCAAGTGTTTAGTTGTGCTTGGAAACCAAGGGGAAATCATTTCATCGGCTTATAGACCTACACAACCGCAATGCAAGCTTTAGGTACAGTGTATATAGCAGATCTGAAGGTGGAGAAATTTCTGGACAAGAATTACAAGTGAGACAGGAAAAACGATGTGATCTGCAGTGATCATTTTAGAGTTTACAGCAGGGAAACGTACGTACACATTAGCAGTTGAATCCATACTATACGTCACAGAACGGGCCGTGCGCAAACACAATGGCGACGTTCTGAAAATTGTCAGAGTCGCGAAAGACGAAGGTTTCTGAAGAAGAGTTACGTCCCCCCCTTTTGTCAAATGTCTGATGTTTTATATTTTCAGATGATGCTTTTATTGGCCTACAAACTGAAATCAACCTGGAGTTTGAGGTTAATTTCTCTGTAAGTGTTTATTTTTATTAAACGACGGATTGAAAAGAGATTCCCTGGAAGTACGAGACATGTAAAGCGGGTTGCCTTGACTGTGACGATAATAGCGTACATACATTTTAAAGACATTAAGACAATCTTTTTTAACCTTCATCACGAATTCTGAAAATTATGTTGCAATATAATTAAGTTTAATCAGATATTTTCTCAATTTTTATGAGATATGTGCTCGGTCACTGACCATACGGTCGATGATATCCTCTTTGCATGGATGAGTTTTCAATGGGGTCCTTCGAGGAAACTGCGTTATGCAAACACGCGATATGATTACGTAAGCGGGGCCATGGGCGAGTCACGGTGGGAACTTGAGGATGATCAGGGGATGGAAACTGAAATGAGAAGTAAGAATGTAAAGAGTTATTGAACTTGAAGACATTTTTTTTAACTTTTTTCCCCTTCCGCGTGGTTAATTTTTATACAATATCCAAAACAAATCGACACATTCGAAAACAATTATTATATCAAAAAATAATATACAAACAATAAAACAAATTATGAACATAAATAAAGCTTATAAAAAAAGATTGTGATCATCACGGCCCAAGACTTTGGGGCAGAGTTGTTGATGATGGGGATAATTTAGTAATATGATATTCGATACTACCCGTATGCAATTCCTAGGAGGTCCATAATGCAATGCACTGCCGTCGGGCCCAGGAAACATGATATGGAGGGAGACAATAATAACCAACATGGATTTGTACTTGTTTTTATTGTTCTATTTTTATTGTTTGTTTGTTGATGGGTTTGTTTTGTTTCGCTTTGTTTTGCGAACTCCATTTGGTCTTTACTTTTAGTTAGTTCTATTTAATCCTATTTTTTTTTCATTTATGCTTTCTGAAAAAAGGGAAGGGACTTGGCAATAAAACTTTAAATGTTTGGGAACTTAATAATGCTCATAATATTCCTTGGCTATTGAGCTTTGCCAGTACTTGGAATAATATACTTCTAGCTTAATATCCACGTATTTACCAACATATTCAGAATCGTTCGGCACCACTCACGATCCTTTTTATGATAAAGATTAGAATCGAATCGAAATCAAAACCAAAATAAAACTACAAATCTACAAATTATTTTAACTTATACACACTAGAAAATGAGGGTGCAATTGGGACAAATTTGCACCCACCTACGCGTATTTGGCAGACTGTGGATGCTGATCTGCTCCTTTTAGGGTGCATTATCTGACAAGCGGCGTAAATGTGCACCCTTTAAGGGTACGAGAAGTTCGAAGGTGCGCAATATGTATCCGGCGTAGTCTGTATCAAGGTCTAATGGTAAATAAATAATAATTTAAAGTCGAATAAGTCCTCACGTTTGTGTCGATATTCCAAGATCCAGATTGAACATGTTTAAAATAAATTATTTCGCAATCCCTCACAATAGGCGGACTGCATCTTTTTAAAAGTTAAACCATGCAGCCATCGTAGGTGCCTTCAACAAGTCATTGTTGGCTCAATCGGGAAGTTCAGTGTACGATAATCCTAGAGTAGTGGGTTCGAATCCCAGTAATTTTCCCTCCATTTTGTACCGTTATGAATAGTGAGATAAAGCAAAAAATAATCAGTCTAATTAGTTTTGACCTCTTTCCAAGCCGATTAGATTGATTAATAAGTTCCTTGCCTATGTTTTAATAGACGCAAGCGGACTCGATGTCTACACCTAAGGGTGCACATCTCCTCCTTCTAAGGGGCAAGTTTGCATCCCAAAGTAGGGTGCCGAATCGCACCTTTTGGGGTGCTGCTATTGTAGCAAACGTCTGCACCCCTAAGGGTACACTTTTGCATTTTGTAAAGTGCGAATTTGCACCATATAAAATTGAGGTGCGAATCTGCAATTCCCTTTGTAGTGCTGCTATAGTAGCAGAGGTCTGCACCCCTAAGGATGCAAATTGTTACCTGTATTTTTTTTTATGTACTCCATTTTCGATGCAGAAAAAATCATATTAATTTATTTCAACTCCATGTAACCTTTTGTGTGCACCTCTGTCATGTCTTCGATGCTTTTATTTTCATTTTCTTTCGACCTCCAACCCATTGCAAGCGTTCTCTGCTTTCCCTGTCGCTCTCTCTCCCTTTCCATCTCTACTCTCTTTTCCATCCTATTTACGTCTTTCAACCATGTTAACTGCTCACTATGTTATTGCATGTTGGTAACTGAAAACCCCTTCTTTCTTTCACCTCCCTCCCATTCTCGTTCTTTCTCTCTCCCTCTCACTCTCTCTCTCTCTCTCTCTTTCTCGAGTATATCCCTGTCTGGAAGAAAAATCGTAGAAATACTCTACATGACTAATTAATATGGACATAAATCTCGTAAATATAACAATGATTAAACCCTTTTTATCACTTAGTTCCTTCCCCCTATCATCACTAATAATGCTGCATAGAACTTTTTGTTTTAATTATTATGTTTGCCACACGTATACTGTTATGTTCTTGACACAAAATAATCCATATAAATAGATGGACCTTGACCCACAGCCTGCCTATTCAATAAAATAACACAATTTACATTGAGTGTACATTTATTTGTAATGTTCGACATAATTATATATATATATAATTCTATTAACCATAGTTTATGATCTGCTTTATCGTCAGACTGTTTACTCTCATATCTTGCTTCCGTGTGGTTAGATTTTTTTATTTTAGCAGAGGTTTCTGCCTTTATTGAAAACTCAAATATAAAACGTTCGAATCTAACGACAGTGCCTACCTAGATAAACGGCTTATCATTCGTGCTTAGACCCAGTTAGTAGGGTCGATTTCTGGTATAGGGAATGAGAGCGCGGATGCCATTATCGGATCGTTTCACTGCATGTAGGCTACAAGACAGTGTTGTGATGAGAATTGTTGCATCAGGTAAGTATAATTTGCATCGCACTCATTTTGAGGAGGCGATGTTGGCCTAAAGGGAAAATTCCAGACAATGTGTAGAATACTTGATTGTACTGGCAAGTTTGTATATGATAAACTGTGTCGAACTGTTCAGATCATGATATCATCAGTCAGAAAAAAGTTGCAAATTTCGTCGTCAATTCAATAACTTGGGGAGAGCATTAAGATATCTTGGAGTAAATTCTGTACATAGTCGTTTCTGATTTTGTTTACACTTTGGGTAATAGAAAACAATTTGGCAACAGAATATCTACCATGATGTTAATTTCATTTTCATTATAGACGGATGTAGGTTTAAGCATCGAGCAAAAAGAAACAAACAAAAACATAAAAAAGATGAAAAACAAGCATAAAAGCTCGTGACTTGGCTCGAAAGTATGATCATGTACCACTCATCCAAATAATTGTTATTAATCATAATGAGGAGTATGATAATGATACTATACGCTACAGTTAGTGTAACGCTCATGGCGCTTTTTCATAATTACCCATGTTAAAATAGAGCCGCCACACTAACTAGCGCTCAAGCATACAAAGTAGGCTTACACCTTTACACCTGGGTGCAGTGGCGGATCCAAGGGGTGGGGGGCCGGGGGGCCCGCCCCCCCCCCCCCCTTGAGCGCCAGGGGGGGGGGGAGAAAAAAATCATGTAAAATCATGTGATTTTTACCTTTTCGGGGGGGGGGGTGCAAATTTTGTAATTTTTCGAGGACCAAAAAAAAAAAAAAAAAGTGCTCCCCCCCCCCCCCCCCCCCCCCCCCCCCACTGAGCGACTTTTCGGCCGGCGCGATTTAAAATCATGTGATTTTTACCTTTTCGGGGGGGTGCAAATTTTGTAAATTTTCGGGAGCAAAAAAAAAAAAAATGGGCACCCTCCCGTAAGAAATCCTGGATTCGCGCTTGCCTGGGTGTAGAGGGACAAAAGGATATTAGTGCCTTGCCAAAGTACATTAGCTTCGGGCAGGGATTCGAACCCAGTACATTGTGATCTCCAGTTGGGTGACTTTCCGACTAGACTGTAAAACCTTTACGAAGCTTTTTTGTTTATGTTTCAGGATTTAATAAATCGGCTTCTATTTCTTATGAGTGGAGAAGTCAACTTCTTTCTAAGACTGCGATCAAGTACACACAGACCGTGTCATCAGCTAGCACAACGGCTTATTATCTGCTAAAAAACAAGCACGTGCAATATGGAAGAACACCTCCAATATGGGCCCAATTCGTATCGTAGCTATATTTGTTCAGGTATTTTAATAGGTCTTTCCATTCTCATGATATTTGGTGGAATAATAAACATAGGAATAGCATTGACAATGAATTTTTCAAACCAATTTAACGAAGGTTTTCCGGAAGATAATATCCAGATGAATGCAGGAATAGGATTTTTAGTTCCAGGAGTCGTCGTTATGATCCTAAGTATCACCTGGCGATGCTATGTCAGACATAACCAGTACACATCGGCGCTACCCGCTGGCATTCGTTATACACCGGAGCAAACCGCTGTTAACCACCTCCAAGTGGCTCAATTCGCGATCAACCAGCTTCCACCGGCTCAACTCTCTCTCAACCAGCTCCCACCGGCTCAAACCGCTATCAACCGGTACACATTAGCTCATGCTTATAAACCCCCGCCATCTTATAACGAAGTAATGGGGGGTTTACGTTAAACCTTGTCAAGATATTTAGCGGCGTGTGTTTTTTATTTAATAATGACGTGCAGAGTAAAAGCTTCGCATTTACTTTTTTCTTCTTCTTCGTTTGTATGCAGAACTTAGTCTATACGCCTCGTACCTATGTTGTGCGCAGTTGCTATTCATTTACACCGCACAAAACCGCGGAGGTAATTCTCTCAGCGGTTTGCCGCGTCATATCAGAATGAGCTTTTTGTCTGTTGCTAAATTCTGATCTAACAAAGAGCATAAAATGGAAAAGAAATGTATGGTCAAGACCCATTCTACCTTGTTTATGATAAATCGTATTCCCAGCCCAACTTTTAATCAAAGAAACTCTAAATATTGTAGATTTCTATTCAAAGATAAGTTACAAGAGTAGTTACGATGGAGTAAGTAATTTTTTTTTAAAGAAAAACATAATTAGGATTATACTCCGATTGTACATATTGCCAATTTTGTATTCATGTATATATTTAAGTGCTCATTATATATATTTTTAAATATTTTGTCTCAAGTTAAGAACATACTGCTAAGAAAATTTGTCATGCATTTAAAATCATACGTAGCGAGATAAAGTAACAAGTTGTCCTGTGTATTAGTTTGCAAGGGAGCGAAGCGAGCAAGCAGGCAAGCAAAAAAGTTTGAGTCATTTATTCATATTACCGGTAGTGTTGTATCATTTGAGGAAATGTGTTTGATTTTGTTTCATCATTGATATAAGAAGCCAACATGCTATCCACATGCGGGTCACCCTATTAATCGCCATTTTAAAAAAACTATATAAAACTATTTATGCGATAACGTTATCAAACCAAAGTAAGTTTAGACATGTTTATGAGTAAAAACATATGTATCCATATATGTGTTTTTCTGGTCTTACATCACCCTTCTGAAAATATTGTGCCTATCAACTAAATCTTTATTACTGATTGGTGCTCATAAAGTTTATGTCATACATAAAATTCAACATTTATGATTAAGAACTACAGTGTGAATCACAAAAATCATGAAAATGGAAACCTAGATTCAAACTTACATGTCTTCACAAACGAAACACGATATATTTATCGAAAGATATTAATTAATAGGCTCTATTTTGTATACAAAATTATATTCAATTTTCCATGCCCAAGAGTTAAATGAAATGGATGGTGAACCCCAGTGGTCTTCATTATACTTTTTTTCTTTTTCTTTTTTTATTCATAATGACATTTAACTCATGTTTGGTTAAAGATGATTTAAATATTTATATGTCATTGTTTGTTTCTTTTGTTTTTTGTTATTATTTCGTTTGGTTTGGGGTTTTTCTTTTCTTGTGTTTTTGCTATATGTTGTGTAATTGTTGATTGACACTCATCTATGTTAATTTTGTAGAAGCAACCTATACAATCAAGAAGTTTCTAGCTTTCATAATATTATCCCTCCGCGATTCTTCTTGTGTTGAGAATATTGAGGCTTGAATATGGGTTTCCTTCTTTTTTAATTACGCTGTATGCTTTTATGTCAATTTGTATTAATATATTGGACTATCTTAATGCTCATACGTCGTCAAACATTTGCTTAACCTTGGAGCTCCACTCCCTGTGTAATTTGTTTTGTTTGATTATGATATTTGTAATGTTAATGTTGGATATCTACATCTACTTTACACTAGAAGATTGTAATGTTATTTGTTAATGTAGCTATTCATATACTTGTTTCATGAATTTTGTATTCATTGTAAAAGCGTCATACGTTAGTCTTCAGAATTTATAATACGACCAAAATTGATTGACTTGAACTGAATTGAAATGGAATCAATAAAAAAGAAATTAAATGAAATGTCCGATTTTGTAATGCATGTCAATTTCACCACGAACATCAGTAAAGGTATATAAAGTTTTGTGATAGGGAATTAACCTCTCGACTATGAAGCATTATCATGAAATAGAGAGTAAAACAACGTTTCATTTGATATAAAAAGCATTGCTGCCAAATAATATCGTCTTGCCAAGTGTTTGGTTGTGATAATGGTTGATTGGAAACCAAGGGAAAATCTTTTCATCGGTTTATAGACCTACACAATCGCAATGAAAGCTATAGGTACAGTGTATATAGCGGATCTGAAGGTGGAGAAATTTCTGGACAAAAAGTACAAGTACGACAGGAAAAACGATGTGATCTGCAGTGATCATTTTACAGTTCACAGCAGGGTACGTACGTACGCACTCCCCCCCCCCCCCCCCCCCCACTCCGAGAACAAACGGACCCCATGCGTGTTACCAAAATGTCCGGTAAAGGGGTACTTTTCGTGCGACAAAGTCCGGCCCGAGAATTGTAAAAAAAAAGGGGGTGTATTAACTTTTCACCCGGAGATTTCTTTAAAAAGTGGGTGTTTTTTCTTTTTTTCTCTCATCTCTTTGGACTCCTGAGAAATTATTCCGAATTTAGGGGGGTACATTGAGCATTTTCCATGATTTAGGGGGTCTCCAAGGCAGGAAAAGCCCGCGAAAAGCCCGCGAAAAGGGGGGTTCGGAAATGTTGGCAGTCCTCAGATAGGGGGTGCTTTCAAAAAGAGGGAACGAGCATATGCGTACCCTAAATAACACTGAATGGGGGGACCGGGGTACGCAATAGCAATCGAATCCATACTATACGTCACCGTGCGCAAACACAATGGCGAAGTTCTGAAAATTCTCAGAGCCGCGAAAGACGAACGTTTCTGAAGAAGAGTTACGTCCCCCCCCCCCCACCCCCCTTTTTGTCAAATGTCTGATGTTTTATATTTGTATATTAGGCCTATGTTTTTAATGGCCTACAAACTGAAACCAACTTGTAGTTTGAGGTTAATTCCCCTTTAATTGTTAATATTGAAAAGAGATTCCCTGGAAGCACGAGGCTTGTATCAAATTTGTTGCCTTAACGATACTAGCGTACATATATTTTTAAGACATTAAGACATAAACAAATTAACCTTCATCACGAATTCTGAAAATTAGGTTGCAATATAATTAAGTTCAATCAGATATTTCTCAATTTTTATGAGATATGTGCTCGGTCAATGACCATACGGTCGGTGATATTCTCTTGGCATGGACGAGTTTTCAATGGGGTCATGCGAGGAAACTGCGTTATGCAAACACCCGATATGATTACGTGAACGAGGCCGTGGGCGAGTCACGATGGGAACTTGAGGATGATCAGGGGAGGGAAACTGAAGTGAGAAGTGAGAATGTAGAGAGTTTTTGAAAGACGGTTTACAAAATTTTAAACAATATACGAAACAAATTCGACAAATTCAAACACATATATCCACAAATAATATACTAATAATAAAACAAATTATAACCATAAATAAAGGGTAACTTCAAACAATGATCGTAAACATCTCGGGCCCCGACTTTCGGGCAGAGAAAACATAAAATACCAAAATTGATCTTTCTATATATGTATGATATTTAATAGAGATATTGAAGATACACAGTGAAATATTTAATTATGTTTTATATTGTCATGCTGCCAACACTCTCAAAACATTTGCTAAAATGGAACCATTCGCGTATTGATATACAAGTAATATATGGCTGCGAGTGCATTAGTGCACGCAGCTTAAAGGCACACTGTCCTACTTGTAGCTACTTGCTCCCTCTATATAGAAAACTTCCCAAATCGGTGCCTGTTGGTCCCCCATGATCCTCTTTTTCTTATGTTAAATGAGAGCTGAGTTAATGAGATAGCCACCTGTCACAGTGACCTCGATGGCTCGCTGTGTGGTCTTATCCCTTCTAGCTGCAGTAGTAACGCCTACCTTTAAAGAAAAAGACTAGTTTGGTCATGCGATTGCATTGTGAAAGAAACGTTGTGGAATCGATCAGAAAAGGTTGATCATCTAGCATATAAGTATTGGTGTGTACTGCAAGGTTCTGGAATCATCAAAATGATAAGAAATTTGGCCCATTCTTCGTAAAGTTACAAGCACTGTACACTGAGAGATGTATATATGGGACTATACGCACACGTGCGCGACATGTGCGTTTATCTCTCACAGACCAATAGATAAACTAATTTACCAAATATATCAATTAGTAGGCGGTTTCCCGTCAAAAATGTTATCATCATGATTGGTAATAAAGAGCTTCCATTTCATTTTTTGAAATTGGGGCGTTTCCAATACTGGTCTTTACCTTTAAGTCACAGTAGGGCAATGGACGAGACTTGTCGAGTTCGTTGTCCTTCTCATTGTGACTTTATCAAGTGCAGTGCATATCACTTATGCACAAGCTAAAACATGTTTTATTGTTTAAATAAGATGGGTCTACAATATGAGTATAAAGTCGCGAAACTGACGGTTGTTATCACCCAAATGCACTCCCCGTGCATATCGTTATTAAAAAACGCACACGTGATATATTTCGACGCTTCACATTGGCTATATCTTGAATCCATTCGATGATTCATTTGTTTGAGGTTCTTTTGATATATTATGTAAGTATTAGTTTATCAGGTTTTTAACAACTTATTCAGAAATGTTGTGGATCATTTATAATGTTATTGATGATTTAAAAAATAGAATCAGACCAAAATCAAAATCAATTATTCTGACTGATACTCTATTCTCAAAGCCGAAAAATTCTGTGTATTCTCTGTTAACTCCATGTAACCTTCTATTTCTACCACTTTCATGTTCTTGATACTTTCAGTTCCATTTTCTCACGACCTTTCCCCCTTTTGTAAGTGTGCTACATGATGGAGTGGTTTGAACAAGAATCGAGAGGTTTCCCACAGCCCCGATCGTCCAGAAATCTTGTCAGCCAGCAATTCTACTCATTTTCATTCCCCGTAAAATGTGTCGCCAATAAGTAGCCGACAAGTCGTCGCATATTTCGTTTTAAAGTAATGATAGGTATCTTTATCCTCTATCGAATTTCTCGAGAGCTTTCTGTTTTAAATATAGTTACTTAACTTTTTAAATTCGGTTTTCCAGCTTACACGACGGTTGCCAATTAGAACATGAGACGGGAAAGGGTTTTTGCCTCTCTTTATATGCCCCGACTTCTCTCTCTCTCTCTCTCTCTCTCTCTCTCTCGCTCTCTCTCTCTCTCTCTCTTCCTGAAGTATGTATTTGGCTAATACAATCTAATGTTCTTCTTGCTTTCAACATCGTGAGTATTTTGTCTATCTGATTGTGACTCGCATGTTCTAGCTATGGACCTCATCGTAATCGCATTTCGTTTTGATATATTTCGTATCTGAATGTGGTCTTTAATCTTTCATTAATTTTGGGATCGATTCTCCCGTTTGGAATATGAATCAAATACAAATTTTCTCGTCTTCTTCTTCTTCCTTTTTTCTTCTTCTTCTTCTTCTTCTTCTTCTTCTACTTATTCTTCTTATTATTATTATTATCATTATTCCTCCTCCTCCTCGTCCTCCCTCCTCCACTTCTCTCTTCATTTCTTTTCTATCTTTTAACTTATTTTTGTTTTCGATGAAATCCCCAGAAGAACTTCTGGTCTCCAAAACGAGTTTACGAGGCGGTTGGTGTTTCGACTGGACGAAGCGTATCCCTTGGCTGTGATCGATCTCCCCCTGATATCAATGATCGAGCAGGTGGTCGTGTATGAGATGATGGCGGCGTCCTTTCATCTTCGAGTTCCCGTGTACACTGCTCAAAAAGAACATGACACAGTCACGTGACTCATGTCATTGATCAATGTCTTCACATGAGTTTCCAGTTTAATTATAGATGGAGATGGGATTATTTACGTAAACGTTTACCTTCCAACATAGGCTATGTAGGCTATCACATTCTCTTTCTCTCTCTCTCTCTTTAATTTTTTTTTATCCCTTATTCTCTGTTTAATTTCCTTTCACTTCTTCCCATTGCTAACCATTTTCACAATATACGTCTCATGCTGGCGCTCATTTAAACCGCCGTTTTCGTGGTGAGAGTATCATTCATTAATTCACTACATGTTTTAATTTGTCATTTGTAACTGTTTACACACCACTCTATTTGCGACGTTAATAATGATATGAATAAATAAATAAGTACCGATTTGTAACTAAATGTTTAACAATGGGTCTCTTGAAAGTCCGAAATTAGGCTTCAATTAATTGGTTTGAATACATCATGTATATCTAAAACTCTTGTGTCGTTTAAATTTCGTCAAAGAATGGTATGTATATATGTGACAATTTTTATTCTAGTGGATAGTGCCCTGTGGCAGTGATGATGACGTTTTTTAAAAGAGAATTCGTAACATGTGAACTTGCTTTCCAACCGGATGTTAACATGCTGCCAAGGTCTCTCTCTCTCTCTTTCTCTCTTTCTCTCTCTCTCTTTCCTTCTCTCTCTCTCTCTCTTTCCCTCTTTCTCTATAACTTTCCCGATGTCTATTTACTTTCATGCTACTCCTCATGGGAAAAGTATATTTTTAGCCGACCCATCTATGTAAATCGATGTAAGTCAATTCCGTCTCGCTCTCCGTGTCCTTCGAAACATTGCATATTCGAGGCAACAGCCATGTTCGCATGGCATTGTCGTAGTTTAGTCTTTGAGTTATCAAAACCTAACAGTTTTAATATACGACACACTAACGATGCCGCAGCTTCACAAGGTACTGATGGCTGCTCGAGGTCTTAAACTACGTCGTGGGGTTTATTAAAGCTACAACCTGGCTTCTCGCTGCCTTAATAATGGTGTGTTTTTCTCTCCAAGTTACCATACATGGTAACCATGGTTTCAAACAATGATAATTTCATCGAATTTCATTGTTTGATACCGTGGTTATCATGGTAACAATGAATGGTAATTTGGACAAAATACCGTGGTTACCATGGTTCTTTTTTAAAAGGGGTCAGGGGACGGAAAAGAAGGATGACGAATTTCAACGCAAACGACTCTTCGGAACCACCATCATATCGGAAGTCAAGGTTGCTAGATTATGTTGATATCACTCAGAAGCATGAACTCTACATCATCTATAACGTCGAAAGAATAGGCTGCCAGAAGTGTATCTCGCACTTGATGTAAATTCGCCATGTTTACGGGAGAGGGAGATTCCCAAGCGGTGACGTCAGCTCCTCCGTACTATACGTAAGCGTTCACTGAAAAGCGAAATCGCTTATTAAGGCCCGGTCACACAGCCCTCCACGGGCGTATCGCGGCCGAATCACGGCCAAAAATTTCTGCCCGTGAAGCAGACGCTGTTGGACGCGTTGAGGTCGCGATAAAGACGCGATACAGCCGTACTTTACCCGTCGTTACACGCGGTAAGAAATTCACACGCGGTTGGCCGCGCGAAAAAGTTTTGGGCTGCCCAAAAATTTAGACCGCGGGTAATCGCGGGCGGTACACGTGGTACACACGCGGTAAAGACGCGGTACAGACGCGGAACGAACGTGCTAGGACGTGCTACGGCCGCGGTTAAGACGTGGTTACACGCGGAATTGGACGCGAAATTTTAGCGGGTAATCGCGGGTGGAGCACGGTCATAGCACGTTTGTTCCGCGTCTGTACCGCGTTGTTATCACGTGCATTAGCGTGTGTACCGCGTGTAAGCGTGGTAGGCCGCGGTACCGCCGCGCTTCACCCGCGATAAGGACGCGGAACAGTCGCCGGCGTCTGTTCCGCGGGCATACCACGGGTAAACCGCGGGTAAGCCAATTTTGCACATTTTCCACCACGGGCAACCGCGGGCAAAAAAAAATCGCGAAATTGTACCCGCGATACAGACGCGAAAGGCTGTGTGACCGGGCCTTTAGGGACTTTTCGATTTGGACGTCGGCATAGTGGACTGCTACGATGACGTCACACGTAGCAGTCCACTATGTCGACGTGCAAATCGAAAAGTCCCTATTGCATTACGAGGTCTGTCCGTCGTGAGTCGCTGAGCGAAAACTCGCCATTGTCACAAGTTAACGGTGCAGTGCATTATATTATGACAGGTATCTTTCAGCAAGAATCAGAAAAAAAATCGAACTTTTTTCGTCTTTCTTATATATATTTCGTAGAGCTGCGATGGCCGAGTGGTTAAGGCGTTGGACTTGAAATCCAATGGGATCTTCCCGCGTAGGTTCGAACCCTACTCACAGCGTAATATGGTTACATTTTACTTTTATCTCTGTCAATATCATTTTGACAAATATTTCTTTTTACGATGACTGCTACTGTTAGATAAACATTTTTGGGGGGACGTGATAATAAATTGTGTTCACCAAGTAATATACATTCCTTAGGGTTTTGTTGCTCTAATGATTTACAAAACCTTTGGCATGTGTTCGAAGAAGAAAAAATCCAATGTAACATTTTGTTGGTAGTGCAATACAGGCTCATTTGGTGCAATATAGTAAATAATTATTAATTAACAGATATAAATTTGTATTCGAATACGGTTGTACTCTTTTACGTAGAGCTGTGATGGCCGAGTGGTTAAGGCGTTGGACTCGAAATCCAATGGGATCTTCCCGCGTAGGTTCGAACCCTACTCGCAGCGTGATTTTTTTTCCTTCTTCTTTCCCTTTTGATACCCCTTTTTAATATCATTATTTGTTATTTGTAATTTTTTTATGATAACTTTTATTGCAAGATAACTATTGTGATGAAGATTGGGTGGTAGGATACGCTTTTTTCTCATTACAGGTTTCATTAATGGTTTTGTTGTTTTAGGATTAACAAACCGTTGTAATTCAGTTTGTTATTGTAATGATTTACTTAAAAATTGAGTTTTTTAAAGCTCAACGCGGACGGAGAATCTGCGGTTCCTCTGCAAAATCGAGCAGCTATTATACAGTGCGTCCCAGAAAAAACGAAACCGAGAATTATCAATGTTTTATCATAACTTAGTCACATTTATAATGCGTTTTCACTGGCTGCCTGCTGTAGCAACAAGCAGAATCGACAAAAGACTTAACTCCGTTTCGTTGACAAGCAGCCATGCATGAAGTCTTTCGTCTACGGCTGATTGTCAGCGAAACGGAGTTAAGTCTTTTGTTAATTCCGTTTGTTGCTACGGCAGGTAGCAAGTGAAAACGAATTCGTTTGATAAAATTATGGAAATGCAAGCACTACTTTTAAAGGTACTATGTCCCATTTGCAGGCCAAAAAAATGAAAAAGTTAAATTCCAACTGCATTTGAAAGATAATACTAATTTAGAACTTCCCTAAAAAAGGTGGGGCTTGAAAACGTCTTTAAGTGGGAAAATAACTACTATTAGTTGTCAAATCGACTTTAGGGCTATAGAGCCCAAAAGTAATAGTCTTGATTTTCAGACAATTGTACCAAATGGTCATACGTTTTATGCTGCGCAAAGATTCAATCAGTTTAATCTTGGCCATCACAAGAAGTGGGTTATTGATGAAGACAAATGCTCATGTACCCTTTACAACTCTTTTCATGTATGTTATTACCAAAGAAGAAAAAAGCCAGTCAGTCACTCAATATTGTCTGACAGTGAAGTCTAGCAAGTAAACGGGTTTCCTTGCATAATTTGAATATGAGGACACTGCTAATGTTTAAATTTCACAGATAGGACATACATGACATATTCATAATTCCTGCAAAGTTCTACAGCATTTGAGGTTGGCTGCAAAAGGGACATAGTACCTTTAAGAAACAAAACTTTGTTATTCCTTGCTCATTTTTTCTGACTGAGGTGTCATATGAAAGGTCAGAAAATCGGCTTTCTAGAAATGTGATTTTCTCTTTGAAATTCAGATACCGTCCGCCAAATTACTTTTTGGTTTCCTCTCTTCAAATTCATTTTACTCACTTATGCGTGAAATGTGCATCATTTGAGTTGCATCAAATGAAAGAGGAGGATCTAAGCTTTCCAAATATGTGTCTTTTATTGATTATAAATGTGACTAAGTTATGATAAAACATCGAAGATTCTCGGTTTCGTTTTTTCTGGGACGCACTGTATAGTAACCGCGGAGTGGCCGCTGAGGCACGGGCCTCGCTATAGGGAGGTGTGTGTGGTGTTTAAGCACATCGCTCTTGCCGATCACGCCACACCGAAAATGTGCAAAAGATGGAAGCACATTTATTGATATAGCTACGATGCTGACTAGTCTTGACGAAATTAAGCGTATATTTATGACGTCAAGGAATGTGCGCATGAGCAGGTTTAGATAGTTCTTAGGAAAAAAAGCACCGGACCCCCGGCCCCGGGTTTAAAGAGTTAAATTTGTAGACATTGGCACATTGATGTATTTGTCGGTAATCGGTGGCCTCTACACCCCCCCCCCCCCCCGCGACGCCCCTGCATAAATTTAGGCATAAATAGTCAATTTTGACTGAATTGTCTTAAAGTATAAGCTAAGAACAACAACCTGTGATGAGGTACTGAAATCCAAAATGGTTTTGGTCCAAATCTACGGGCATTCTCAATGATACCCCAAGTGAATCGACGGCCGCGAGCTTGTACCAAAGATGGTATTGGAATGTCATCGTTTTAATACATGCGATGATCACATCCCTCATGAAAAAGAACCATGGTAACCATGTTTTTTGTTCAAATTACCATCCACCGTGGTAATTTGCACCAAAAATTGTGGTTACCATGGTTCTTTTTTATTAGGGTGGTCATACTTTTCGCATTAACCATGACATATCATGTGGTGTAAAAATTCGAGTAAACCCAGGATTTCCGAAACCACGGGTACGTACGCAAGATCCTCGACTCCAGGGGCGGCGATCCCGGGGGGACGGGGGGGGGGACACGTCATGCCCCTTCCCAAAAACCATTTTTTTTGTAGGGAGGGATCGTCCCCCCCCCCCCTCAAAATTTGAAAAAGTGCAAACAAAAATGTATAGGAAATACTGACTAAAGACTACAACACACTTTTAGGCTCTGGAGGGCCCAAGAGTGCAGCATTTAGACAAATAAAAATGCGAAAATCTTCTCATTTGGTGATAGTATATACCGAGAAAATTGAAGTGTGAAAGAAGTATATTGCTTGTTTTTATATGTTTTTATATGGCTTCATGTTTTTATAATATAACTGTAATTGTTTAATACAACAAAACTTCAATACCCTGTGAGGGGTAGTCATGTCCGTTACCCTAGCCCCTCTCATTCAACTATGCTCCCCTGCACTTTCGTACGGATAGGGGGGGGGGGAACTTTGGGGGGCAGCTCCCCCGAAATGAAATTCAAACGTAGTTAAAAATTTCTAATGCGATACAAGTGATTTACAAAATGTTGTTGAAATGGCATGATTTTTCCCTGAGCTTCCAGGGGCCCTGCCCCTGGTTGCTCATCTGACCGTAATTAAATGCCTAAAATGACTGAGCTTCCAAGGACTCTGCCCCATGGACCCCACCAAGGGCCCTAAGGCGGCCCCTGGATGCTCATTTGATCGTAATTTAATGCCTAAAACCCCTGAGCTTCTGGGGGCTCCGCCCCTGGACCCCACTCCAATAAGTGACCTGCATGCCAGTGTCACAAATTAGATATCAAAATATGCTCATCTGACCGTAATTCAATGCCTAAAACCCCTGAGCTTCCGGGTTCTCCGCCCCCAGGATGCTCATCTGACCTTGATAAATGCCTAGAACTCCTGAGCTTCATGCGGCCTCGCCCCTTGACACGCGCCGGGGCTTTGCCCCTGGACCCCAAGCCAATTTACGCTCCACTTTGCTTTGCTCTACCTGATCGTAAATACCCCCCCCCCCCCCCCCCCACTTTGAAAAACGTTCCCAGGACCTGCGTAACATGTAAGAGTGGTGGTGATGCGGATTTTTTTTCCGCCCCCTAAACGTTTTTGCTCATTACACCACTGCTCCCTCGTCCCTCGCATTTCGTCCCCCCGGTCATGAAAAGAAATCGCCGCCCCTGCTCGACTCACAGGATAATCCATCTCGAAGTTTGAAACCTCGAACTAAATTTTAAATCTGTTTACTGTCGTGTGAACGTAGCTATAGTTGCTGTTCTGACTCCGCCGTTCTCTTCCCAAAATTCATGCCGGATTAACTGGATACCATGGCGATTAAGATGCCTTTGTGGGCTCTCGCCTAACAGTTACGCGTGACCATTCCAGCTATGCACTCCTCGCCCGCCTCTTCTAAATCGGATCCGCTTTCGGAACCGAGGAACGTGATCCGGATTGCCGTCCGATAACTGATCCGAATTGGAGCAGCGCGCTCGAGTGGTTAATACGTATGCATAACAAATCTCTTGGGATATGTATATCACGTTGTACTCGAGTTAAATGGTGTTGTCGGTAGAGTTGCAGTGGGTACGAGTTAACGTAATTGCACAAAAATGTTTTATAGAGAATTGTAATGTGTGTGCAATTCAATTGCAAGGGCTTAAAGTAGTCTCTCAAAGAATCAAAAGTGTTTTGAATTGATGCAAAATTCATATCATTGCGAAGGAGAAGGGGAAATATAACAACTTCCCTCTTCAAAATATGTTTGGGGCCTGCAGTAATCATCTCTCAAAAATGTTAATTTTGAGATCCAGATTTTCTGTCTTCACCATCCTCCGTAGAGCGTCAAGATTCGTGACGTCACATACGAGACACAGCTAGCCACAAAGCATTTTACGCCTTTCCATGATATCTATATGATTTTTCAGAAAATTATTCGTGTTTTTCAAGAGAAAATCTTTTCATCCATATATAATTTTTCCATAATTATCAGTTGCCGTGAATTTTCTTCGGGTGACTACTTTAATGCAAACGTAAGTTTAAAATAGAAAGCAACTATTATGGATAATTGAAATTGAACTGAATTGACAATGATGATGATGATGTAGACGTAGTGATAATTGATTCATAATACAGAGTACTGTGATACGAATTCATATCAACCAAACATGAAACAAACTGTGCACAACTTAATAATTAACAGGTTACCTTGACCAATTTATGCATTATCATTGAGAATGGATGAACCTGCTTAACCTACGAAGCAATGCTTACGTAATACATGACCCCCAAATCGTAGTGATGTCATAGACTGATTTAGTCAATGAATTAATAATAATGATGATAAATAAGGGCAAACATTGAACACAACAAAGTGACGATATTCCAAACTATAGGTAAATAGGGAACGGTACAGAGATAGACAGTGTCGGAGAGCAGGAGACGAGAACAAAGAAACAGAAAAAGAACATGAAAAATCAAGACACATCCGGGTTCGAACAACTATTACATGGGAAGATAGGTCGGTGGATGTAGAACAAAGTAAATAAGAACACTGGGTATTGGCTAAATAAAGACATGAGCCTGTTGATGCTCGGTAAATACCCATCCGTAGCCTTTTGTTTTCCTCTTAAAGTGAGTATCACTATGAACATGACTGACAATGAAAGCGGACAAAATATACAGTTCCTCAGGTAGACAAAGGAACATCCCTTCACTGCTATTATGTAAAAATGTGTAGAACAGGTGTCGCATGCATATTCAGCTTTTTACATAATAGCAGTGAAGGGATGTTCCTTTGTCTACCTGAGAAACTGTATATTTTGTCCGCTTTCGTTGTCCGTGATGTTCATAGTGTATGGAGACACCGGTCACTCGAGATTGTTTCAGATCAACAATAATACTCTGACACATCCATTAATTCCCTGGATTTTCGAACGAATCGTTTAGTCTAGTTGTGTCTAGATGATATTACCCTCGAGACAGACAGGCGAGTGAGATTTCGTTCGCACTTTTGGGGGGCTCCGATTGTCAGTTTGTCTTGTCTAGACACTCCTAGTTTATGGATGCCCCTTGAAAGAACAGGAAATTTAGGCTTGAAATCGCTTGTAGGAAGACGTCGAAGAAAGATAGCATTTATCGACGGCGAACCTGGGTCAGGCTAAACGTCTACAGCTGTAATGAATGTTTGGTGCTAAAGAAAGACGGACTTACGACCACTATGAGAATTCATCGGCGTAGCTTCGGCGGAAAGGGGGCACGTGCCCCTTTCTAAATGGCGAACAAGGGAAAAGAAAACAGAGAGGAAATAAGAGAGGTAGGAGAGGTAACACGAGAGAAAAGACATTGAGTTACCTTCCTCACTCCTTCTAAATTTGCATTTCTCTCATCAGGTAAGACTGCTGCACCCCCCCCCCCCCCCACGATGCCGGTGCCTTCTGGATGTCTAAGACCAATGCTTACCTCACTGTGAGCATCACAACGATAGCCGTCGACAGCCCAAATGGTCAAAAACGAATTTTGATAAAAGTCTAAATTGTTCCCTCATAAAACTCAATAAAGCAGGTTCGAACATAAAATAGGCATACTTGACCCTCTCTTATCCTGTCCTCTTCCTCTCACATATCCCCCCCCCCCTTGCTGCCCACCCCCGTGTGTGTGGTGTCCTCTCTCTATCTCTCTCTCTCTCTCTCTCTCTCTTTCTGTCTATCCTCTTTTCTGTCCGTCTCTCTTTATCCTTTTCCCACTCTCTCTCTCTCTCTATATATATTCTCTTCTCTCTCTCTCCCTCTTTCTTTCTCTCTCCCACTGTCTGTCTTTCTCTGTCTGTCTGTCTGTCTCTCTCTCTCCCCCCACCCCCACCCCCCCCCCTCTCTCTCTCCCAACCACCCCCTCTCTCTCTATCTATCTTCCTTCCTCTACCTCCTGCTCTCCCTCCCTCCCTCCCTCGCTCTCTCACACAATCAGATGAAAAGCGCTGCTAGTGGCCAACACGATTCTGTGCCGACCCTTCCGGTCTCAAGTGGAGGCGGAAGCCGCTGCCAATTTTTGATCGGTCCAGTTTCTCTCGACTGCATTCACTTCTCGCCAAAGATTGACTAAACTTTCTTTCGTTACAAGAGAACTCGGGTCCTGAGCAAGGAAGAAAATCCTAGAACAAAATGTATTATGGATAGGATTGTACTTCAAAAATTTCTTTCATTAAAGCCTATCTGCACTAGTTTGGCCAGGAGGAATTAGACCTCCCTGCATGGTTAGGCCTACTGACAGGTGGTTATCTCATCAAATCAGCTCGATCTCAATTAACTTAAGAAAAAGGGTACCATGGGGACCAGTGGTCACCGATTAGGCATTGTTTTCTATATAGAGGGCGCAAATAGCTATAAGTAGTACAGTGGTGCAGTGTGGCTATCGGGTTGTGGGAAGGCTGAAAATATTTGTTTGGCTTTTTCATTCCTTCTATGTTAAGTGCGGAAGAATGTCCTAGAATAAAATGTCTCTTCAAAGGGCCCATTCTGCAAAACTGTCAAATGCCCTCATAATCGGTTATGACAAACGAAAATACAACTATTTCTTTTTAGGGAAATAAAACATTTCATAAAAACAAAAATATATTAAGTGTTTGAATAAAATGTGAACATTTCTTATCATTGTAATATTTCCAAAACCTGGCAGTACATACATCAATGCAAGTGTGCTACATTATTACCAACCCTTTCTTCAACCGCTCCAGACGCGACCAGAGCTGAACTTTATCTTTAAACTTCCCCTATCTTCCATTTAAAGTCCAAGCGGCGTGTCAGACGATCGCAAGTACTTACGGAAAATCTAACTAAGAAATTTGGATGGCCTTGTACGTCGCCCTTTGAAACATGACGAACATGACGAAGACGTATAACGTAAGCCGAACATGATTTCGATAGGACATACAATATGCGAAATAAATTCTTCGCCTAAACGCTCATGCGCAAAAAAAAGGTACACACTGCCCGTCATCTCGTCTGACCGGTCAAGATCGATCGAACGCAATCGTCGGATTTTTGTTGGCGGAGTTTCGCGCCAAATCCAGACATCTTGATGCCCTTAATTGACTCGAAATCGTTTCAAATTCGGCAAGTGTTTGGCTCCCCCGGTGCTTGACCGATGTGGGGAAGCGGGCCAGGAAAACAACAATGTGTTACCGGTCTTTTTTCTTCTTCCTTTGGTAGCTTCAAAGCTTTCAAGCTCTCTCTCACTCTCTCTCTTTCTCTCTTTTTCTCATTTTTCCTCTCTCTCTCCCTCTCTCTCTCTCTATGTCTTTCCCTCTGTGTCTTTCTCCTATTGCGATCATTCAGAAAGAGAGATAGAGGAGAGCCCTATAGTTTTGAAGAAAATCACATGTATTGTATTGTATCTATTAAACTTCACTGATGTACATCAATATTCTGTTTATAAACATATAATCACTTTACAATGTAATGTAACAATCAATATTCTGTTTGGGAACATATACATCATATAAGTCAATTTACAATGTAATGTAACATAGCAATATTCTGTAAACATATATACCGTATAAATCAATTTACAATGCAGTGTTTATAGCAAAACATGAAGCAAAGTGGAACAAAACTGTCAGAGAGAGAGAGAGAGAGAGAGAGGAAGAGAGGGGGAGAAGAGAGAAAGAGGGGGGTGGACTCAGGGAAGTATATATTACTAATAAGTGCAAGGATATATTTGTAACTGGTGACACTTTCCAGGAAGGTAGGAATGGCTAGTTCTTCAAAACGTACGACTGTTCCATGTTATTAATGCACAATCCCAGAATACATTTCGACTGATTCACCAAACAGTGCCGAAGCTTGTATACATTTTCTTTCCATTCTCTCCTCTTTTTTTTTCTTGTAAAATCGCCCAAATCCCGCCATTTCATCTTTGCCAGCAGACGGGGCAGAAGGTTTTACATCTTCATTCAACCTGTATCAAGAGTGCAGAGGCCTGCCCGAACAAGCGATGAGCCCCGGCGATGGGAGCGAATGAAATTGCTACTCGGATCGGAGAGCCAAAGATAAATGTACAAGCAATACGCGGGGTTAGCTGAAAGTACCGGCAAGAAATCACTTCAGGTCAAATGCATCAATTACGGTAGCCTTAAGGGGAACTTCCTATACGTCAGTGTCTTCAAATAACACACGGGTTGGCGAAAATAACCGTCGGTTAGACAGGATATAGAGAGGAAAGAAGCTCAAATCTTACGATTGTTATGTTTGGTGTCGGTTTTCACGATGCAAAGCAATAAAAACCTGATGCTCCTTGTTGTCGCGAGAGCCCAATAAACGTCTGGGGGTTGGCGAATTTTAGTTCCAGTAATTATCACAAATCTTTAGCTTACGGTTATTATTGTCATACTATTTCTGTGCTTGCTCTTTTAGCTCTAAATATATTTTTAATATAGAGGCAACATCTTGTATCCGCTTTTGTTAAAGAGTATAAACAGGTAACGATATAGGTATTTTCAAAAGTAATTTGAAAATATGAATGGCCTTGTTTACTGGTTGCGGTATTGTATTTTGTATCGTTTTTAAACAGCAGGGGCGGCGCTAGAGGAGAAGAAGGTAGGACAAGCCGGTATGACACTCCCTCCTGTAATTTCTGTCAGCAAAATACTTAATTTCATACCAAAGTATGTAAGATTTTGAACGAACCTTCTGTTTTTTCTTCGGCAAAAGAGGATCATTATTATCTTGTGTTAATGAACTACACGGAGGTTGGTGACAAGCAACAACAAAAAGGGTTTTACACTTTTTAAGGTGTTTGAAAGGGGGAATGAAGAACCTAACTGGGGACACATCTGTGTGTGTGTGTTTGCGTGTGTGTCACGTCCTTAAGTTATTCCACATTCGCTTTAAAAACGGTAGCACAGGCTGGCTGTTCCCCCTTACCTTAACCTGGTTTTGTTTTTCAGCCTATTTACTGATAATCTGAGGACCTATTTATTTGGAAATTGACTTCTCTCTCATCAAGCGTGCCTGGCAGCTTTCTTTTTATACATTTTCTCGCGACGTCCCTTGCAAATAAGAGGAAGAAGGCGTAAACAAAATTGGGCGATATTCCAAGTAAATACATGAATCGGGTTACAGTGACACACGTAACTATATACAAAGCGTGTATAAAACGTGCGAAAGAGAGAATAAAACAAGAAAGGGTGCAAAACGAGATAGGTAGAAAACAAGTAAAATAGAAATTCGCTCTTATTTAACAAACAAAGACGCAACGGGGCCTAGGGGATTGAATCCCCAATTTGTAGAATAGGTAATCCCATGACCTTTTTTACTGATTAGATATCTAGCTTGAGGGGTGTTGGTCAGACGACACTTAGACACTTGAGAGAAACAGTTCACGGTGTATCGTTTTGAACACGATATCAAACATCGATTGCCAAAAGGCGCCAATTCCACATTTTTAGAAGCCACCTTGCCCTTTACGAGTGTTCAAAGGTTTTTGTTCTTGCATTTTTGGTCTAATTAAAAGAGCAAAAATCGAGAGTTGATGGATTAAGTTCTTCATCGACAGACGGTGTCATGTACGGTGCATATTTTTTATGCATTTTTAGAAAAGGTGAATCTTGCTTTAAACCGTTTTGAATGAACTATCTGATGATTGCAATTGTGGTTAAATTTGTAATAACAAACACAAAGCTTCAAAGGTTTTGTTCTTGCATTTTTGGTCTAATTAAAAGAGCAAAAATCGAGAGTTGATGGATTAAGTTATTCATCGACGGACGGTGTTATGTACGGCATTTTATGCATTTTAGAAAAGGTGAATCTTGCTTTAAACCGTTTGAATGAATTATCTGATGATTGCAATTGTGGTTAAATTTGTAATAACAAACACAAAGCTGCGAAAAGAAAACAAAATACTCCCATAGGCTATGCAGAAAACCTCGATACCTTTTCAGATCTTCTTACAAGACTAGGATGAAATTACATGTCAATGATGGATTATGAACTTGGAGGCACATTTCAATTACTAGAAGGCAATTCGGGTGTTATTCTCGAATACTCACAATTGTAAACGAAAGGATAGCACTTTTTGTAATTGTTATTCAACTCACCAGTTTTTGTATCATTGAACGGATAGGTTAAGTTGTATTTCTTGAAGCTGTAGGTTATTTTTGCCACACCTTACATGCGATTCAACAAGAAAAAAAAGAAAAAGGAAAAGAAAGCATACACGTATACATAGGGCATGAACTGTCAATTTCCGATGCATTTGTATTTTCATCCCCTACCCTCTTTCTCGCTCTCTCTTTCTCTCTCTCTTTCTGTCTTTTCTCTCTCTCTCTCTCTCCTTCTTTCCCTCTCTCTCTCGATTTTTTTTTGTACACCAATTGTCTGAATGCAAATTGCATAAATAATTGGGGCTCTTCTGGGATGAAGGTTTTGTTTAAATGCAATACATTTTTCAACTGCTATACTTTAGTATTTTCAAATGAATTGGTTACAATAATGTTCCTCTGTTATATGTTTTTCACTGAATATAATTTCCATCTTTCCGGTTATGATTTTTCCTCATTGAAAAGCAACGGTTTTGTTATTGATTTAAAAAGTATTTCCAACCAAAGCTTGGTGCATGACATAATTATGTACAACCTTCAACTGTTACGTCGCATTTGCAAGAAAATAGCGGCGTCATTGACAGGCTAAAATGCATCACATCATGCCAAGAATGTCTTCATTTATATATCTCTTGTACATTTTCGTAATGAATATTATACATCGAAGGGCAGGAATATATTTCATTTTTCAGAATACCTACACTTATTCTTTGGGGTGAGGTTTCCTTTAAAAGCATCGTTTAGCCATGTTAAATCTGAGATGCGTGGCCCTACGTGTTATTAGTGTCTGTAATATTGAAGCCCTCAAAAAATTGCGATTCAAAATGATCATGAAGTGCGTAAAAAATATATATATATCTTTGAGTGACCGGTTTTACTATACTATTTTTCTCCAATAGACAGTAGTGTTAGGAAAACCGTTAGGAAAAAAAAAATGAAATTTTGATTTTCAATCATGAATATCTTGATAATCAGACAACACCTTGTCCAATTATGTCAGCACTGAGTAGGGATCGAACCCAGGACCTCGAATGAGAGCCAAGAGCCTTCACCGATGCACCACAGTGCACCCTATTTCCTCATTGATGTGTTCTAGCGCGACCTTTCTTGACCCCCGGCAAATCCACCCCAAAACTTGATTAAAATCAAATGTCGCTTCGAAAACGAATAAACATCAACTAGTTATTCTCCGCGATGCCCGATATACTCCCAGGCATCTTATTTAGTCAAGCAACTTGAGTACATCAATAACTATCGCACAACTGTGTACAATTGATGTAGCTAAACGCATTACAATGTCAGGAAAATGTCACAGAACTTGAATAACTTGATCAATTTGTTTTTGTTTTTCTTTCTCTATCTCCAGGCTGACAAGCGATGTTTTCTGAGGGCATTCTACTCCTCCCTTGCCGAGCCGCTATGGACAAAATTGCTTTTGCCGAACTGTACTAGGCAGGTGGATAATGAATCCGGGGGTAGTTCATTCTGAGTATTTCTCTTTTTTTCTTTATAATCTTTCGACTGCTGTCATATATCCTGAAAATTTAACAAGAACATTCAGAGAAATTGGAAAACAGAGGTCATCAGAAGGTGTATATAAAGGGCATAGAGCTAGCTAGATAAATAGAAGGATAAACGTACTAATATTGTGAAGTGAATGAAAAGCCCTAAAGTAACATAGAGAAATAAATATACCAATAATTAGTATGTACTAGGTAGCTAAATAGATAAATAGTAGATAGATAGATAGATATATAAGTAGATATATAAATAGATGGATAAAACGTATAATATTGTGAAGTGAATGAAAAGCCCTAAAGTAACATAAATAATAATACCAATAATTAGTAGGTAGCTAAATAGATATATAGTAGATAGATAGATAGATAGATAAGTAAATAGATAGGTGGAAATGGATAGTTATATGGTAAATAGATAAACATATTGATGGATAGATGATATATAGATAGATAGATGACGTTGGTAGACAATTGACCACAAAAATCGTATTGGTCTACATGCACATATAAATACGCACACGCGCACCCACACGCATAGGAATTATACACTCACCCACACACTCATATACAGACAAGTACGTAATATGTGCATAGATTAAATGACTTTTTAATAGCATTGACAGGTAATCGTACAGACACAGATAAACACATTTACACTTCTCGCGGGGCTGACACCTCTTCCCGAATGATACATTTACAGTGTCGAGATTTATGAAGTAGAAAGTTTGACATAACAAAAATAAGATATTAGTTTGTCACCAAAATAATAAAATACAAGATTACTTTATAATCGTCCACCTCGCAGACCAAATATGGGTTGTCGATTGCCTTAATATTGATATTGCTGAATTCTCGGGGGTGGTTAGCTCCTCGAACTCATCTCGTCGTACGCCTATACAGATAACGAAGAAATTGCAAAATTGTAAAGATAGCAAACTCAAATCAGATATTGGTCTTTAACCCCTTGCCTATTTTAACTGATGGCTACTTTATTAATCCTCTGGACTTGAGGGTTTCAGTAGTTAGTAGGTTAATATCGCATTTCTGTTCATCGGTCATAAAGATACCTCGAGTCCTTGACATACCTGCCATAATGGATATAGTGATCAAGTGCCTACCACACGAAACACTTCAATGAGAGGGAAATTTAGACCAATTCTCAACAGTATCACTCTCTTTCAATTTCCATCTCATGCAATATATGCGTCTCAACCGTGCTACCTGTTACCGAGCCGATTACTTCTCTATGTCATCTCTGTTTCCGCAAAGTTACAAGTGCGTGGTTTTAAATGCAGGCTGAAGCCTTTAAACGCTGCTTCTTGATATTTGAAGTGACAGAGTTGACCTGAGTTGAAGGCTGAGAAACCGCAGCCTTTTGAATTTCACGTCGGGAACCGACATAGCAATTATACTGTACAATTTCCTTTTTTAGACGTTATAATCCTGAAAACGGAAGTAATTGGGACTACACAAAACACGATCGGAAGGGCCTATAATAAATTAGCTTAAGAGCGATATCAAAGCCCAAATTGTATTGCTTATATAGAAATCATGATCCGATGCTTGTACGTTTCAATACGTGATGCACGAGGCTAATACATTGATATTTAAGTTGATTTTGTGAAAGTCTCTGCAATTGTTTTAAAAATGGGGCATCATAATTGGTTCAAAAGTTGTATATCATGTCTAGGTTTGCCTGAAATATTTGTTTAAAGAATTATGGCACATTGATAAAACAGCTGAAGAAGCTCAAACATTAATTTTATTTCCATCACGTTTATCCGAACTAAACAACATTTGCTTTCAACTTCAACTGCATAAGTCCGAATAATTTGTGACAAGCTAGATTTTTTTAAAGAGTCATCCGTTTTGGTAAACCGTTTAGGGTACATAATATGCAACATAGAAACCAACTACAACAGCAACTAAAATTATCATCAACCAATGATTCTTATCTTTTGTCCTCCCCCTCCTTTTTGACAGGGGAGGGGGGTGCTCCAACCTCGCTGCCCTTCCTCATAGACCCGCTCTGATAACTGTAGATGTCATTGCATTAACCTAAATTTTGAATCCCTTCATCTTTGCTCTGTAATGTGTACTGGTTGAGTCGTGATATTTTCCTGTCTGGTCGTGTGTGCACATCAATCATGATCTAACATTTCTACTTTGAGATTGCGTTGTAGGAGCTTTGTTTGGTCGGTCTACAATTTCGCCAAAATATTCAGATGTGAAGCTAAAGGTTTGCAAACAGGCAGATTTCGCTCGCACATCTCCTCCGTGGTTACCTCATAAGATATCTACAGGCAAGTCCCTCTACAATAATGTGGTGTTAAAGGTACACGTAGGAACTTTGATTTACATATTTGCAACTGAATTTATCAATCGTAAGACAAGACTTTAAGAGCCGAAACCTCCCGGGATACGAACATGGGATATGGCTGCATATTGTTTGACCATTTGATAGGAAAAACAGAACCATGTTATTGATGGCTCTGAATAAAATTATCAGCTTTTGTCGCATAATTTATGAATTACATTTGAGATACGCATCTGATCTTTAAATAGAACCAAAAGATATCCCATTATTTCTAGGAAAAAAAAATCCACGAGAGTTTAAATCACTATCATCGAATTGAAAAGATTTTAGGAAATAATATAAATAGTGTTGGCTGTAGCGTGCTTGGAGTAACTATGAACTTTGACAAACCAAGTGATTCTTCACAAAGATTATTAAAGTGTAACCTACATGTTATTACAACCCCAATCAGTAAAACTATCCCGTATCGTGCTTTATGAATTCAAGAACGAGAAAGAAAGAGAGAAAATTCATGTATGTTTTGTAGAAATATGCATTCGAAAGAAGGCCTGTTTTCCCCAAGAATTTGCTATACAGTAAATATTCCATTGGTATTTTTATATCTAATATAGATGATTATTTGACAAAAAATGTAGACAAAATCCAAAGTAATGATTAGAGACCAAGAGAGATGCATACAATCAGAGAAATAGTTGGGGAACCGGTACAGATCAGCAAAAAGGTATAATATAACTCCTGTTTTAAGCTAAACATTCCAGTATATCTCATTATACTTTTTTTTACTAAGTTAATATCTATTGTAGATAAAGGGTGTTCGATGTAGTAATTATAACAGTATACATGAATTAAAAGTGCAAAGTGTGGTTTAAGATGTAAAGACAGTTAATGGATGATTAAACAACAACAAGAGAGATTAAAATAGAGAGAGGGGGAGAGTGGGGGAGAAGGGAGGAGAGAGAGGGGAGGGAACGTAATAATAGGAGGTAGGACGAGAAAGAGAATGGGGAAGGAAGAATAAGAGATAGAGAGAGAGAAAGAGAGAGAGAGGGGGGAAGAGAAGAGGGGGGGGGCAAGGAAAAAGAGAGGGAAAGACAGTGGTGGGTGGTAGCGGGAGGTCGAGGGAGAGAAAGAGAGAGAGAGAGAGACGAGTTGCGTCTGTTCCTTTTCCCACAAACATCCCGCTGGCAATAATACACCATACTAAACGAAAACAGACGACACCGCTTCATACATATGGGACTACAGGCGGGAGAGAGGCAGACTATGGCTAGAATAACAAAGATTGTTATCTCTTCTCCCATGTCTGACCTGTGCTCATGCATGGCAGCGTAGGATGGGATATGGGATTGGTGACAAGTCTTTGATGTCTGAATTTAGGCATGATTCTGATCGAAAGTTGATCGTGGGCTTATGCGAGATTCTAAAAATAAAACTATAGATTCCTTAGATAAAATGAGCAAGGAACGCTGTCTAAATATTGTTAAATACCGTGCTAGTCACGATATTTTTTCTCGGGGCGTACCCGGAGTTTAGTCTATGACTTATGGTTACTTTTCAAATCAAAGAAATAGTTTTGTGCAAATTGCCAGAGATTTATTCTCATTTATCACTCAAGCAATGAAATGCTATGGCAAACTAAAGTTTATGTACATCAAGCAAACATTTAAGGTGGAACAATGCTTCCTGTGTGGAAGCTTTCTCTCTGTTCTTTCAGACACAATAATTAAATATAATTAAGTATTATTAATGCTAACATGTGAAGAAGAAAAAATAAGTGTTGCATTTTGTCGCGAGCCGGAAGAAATGAGGGTTTGCAGTAATGCCTATGTGGTAAAATTACTATGTAATTCTAAATAATAAAACTATGGAATCTAGATGTTAGATTCATCTTATCTATCTTAAAATTGTGGAATTTATGCGCACAGTTCTTTGTATTTGTCATTGTAAATGTAGTGTGTAGTTAAATGAAGCCAATTCAACAGTGAAACAGTACGAATTGATACAATTATCGTTTTCATTCTCGGGAATATAAAGTAATTAGTGTTAAAAACAGGGAGTTTTGTGCTCAGGCCTACACCTTTCAATGACTTTCGTAAAGCATTAAATGTATTGCTCTAAATGTCATTTACCCTATGAAATATAGGGGGCGGTATTCTTCTACACGAACTGGTCTTCCGTCATCACAAATGACATAACACCGACGAGCAAAAGCATGCCTGCTCACTCTGCTTTTCACCGCTGAAAATGCAGGAAATTGCACACCCTCGCGTCACCTTTAAGATATCCACCGAATTACAAAGCCTGCGGGATTTAAGCATTGTGTAACTAAATTAAAAACCATTGTCATCAAAAACTCGAGACGTACATGTATTTGACTTGCAGGCAAATACGCTTTGTTTGATTAATACTTGTTTCCCCATATTTCCCAAATAAAAGTCTTTCATACATTCCTTTTGAGGTGAATAGGGAGTTTCCCTGAACAGAAATGTATTCCGGGCTGATAAGGTTTTCTTGAAATTTATCGAAGTGTTATTAAGTTTTGAGTAGCTTCATTTCATATCACCCTAAAGTGTTATCCAGCAATTCTATCAGAAATCGTTGTTTAAAATATTTTGCGATGCTACCCTTTTTAGTAGTAGCAGTATTGGACTAGTATAGGGTTGTCGGGCTGTATAGCTGAGCTGTCGATCTCGTGGAGTATCAGTGTCGTGGGCTGTCGGTCGCGAGGGCTGTTAACCGTCTGAACTGTCGGTCTCGTGGGCTATCTGAACGGTCTACTGGGATGTCCCGGATCTATGTGGTTTGAAAATTGGATTACGCCTCAGGAGCGCCGTAACTAATACGAGTATTCTGAGGGAGTTATCTTAAAAATCAAAGGGGGTATAAAATTACTGTACAGGCAAGATCTTTCATACACTCATGTTAATAGGGGTTGGCAAAATAATAGAGTGGTGCACACCGCCTTTTAACCCCCTCCCCCCCCCCCCCCCCCCCCTCCCCTTCTCCCCTCATGATTCCTCAGTATTCCTGTTTCACGCTCAAAGACACCGTCATTTGTTTCGGCTATCTGGAACAACTAAACATCATGCTGTCACTTACAATAAATGTACACAACCTAAAAAAAATATAGGCCATGTCGTCAAATATCACACGTTTCTGTGTCAGAAGTGGATTGGTTTTTTGCACGACTGGGAGTTGGGTTTTGCTTGTGGTAGAAGGCTATGTGTTAGTCATTATTAAACAGAGCGTTCCGGGGAATTTTGTTCAAAAACCTTGACAAGAATGATTTCATTATTCAACTCTCTCCCTTTATCTCTCCCCGCTTTCTCTCCTCTCTCTCTCCCTCCTTTCTTTATATATCTCTCTCTCAATCTTTTCCTCGATATCTATTGAACCTCCTCTCCCTCGTTCTATTTTATTTTATTTTACTTTTCTAGCTTCCTTGCTGTCTCCCGCATCTCTTTTCATCTCACCCCTTCTCTCTCTTTCTCTCTCCATGTTTTCTCTCTTTCTTTTCCTTTTCCTCCATAAACTGTTGTTTTTCTCTTTCCTTCCATCTCATGCTATTTTTTCTATTTTTTCTTTTTTGTATTAGCTCCTCTCTATCCTTATGTCATGTATCTATCTATCCCTCTCTTTCTCTTCCTCTTTCTCTCTCTCTCTCTCTCTCTCTCTCTCTCTTTATCTCCCTTTCCTGATATTTATTTCCTCCCATGCTACATCTTCTCGAATGTTTGATTTTCGTCCGCACTAGTCTTATTAGTGGTGGTAGCTAGTGTGGTAAAGTGTTGCAAGTCTTGGCAGGTGTTCTCTGTTTACTGTGCTGTGATTTTGAGGTGAAAATCAATACTGGCAGTTCACAGAGGCCCAGTTATCTCAGAATGTGGTATAGAACTTGAACTGTGATGTAAAGAGCATTTCTTTATTATGTATATATTTTCTGGGGGTGGGGCCTTATAGAGACTCTCCGTCTCATTCTCACTCTGTCTGTCTCTCTCTCTCTCTCTCTCTGTGTCTGTCTGTCTCTCTCTATCTCTCTCTCTTTCTCTCTCTTTCTTTCTCTCTCTCTCTCTTTCTCCTTCTTTCTATGTACCCCTCTCTCTTCCTGTCTCGATCTGTCATATTGTTTTCCCTTATACCTATATGTCACTGATAATTTATGTACAGTATTGTATATCCTTGATCTATAGTAGATGTAAACATGGCAAACTGGTTCAACATTGCTATACCAGACAAGATGCTACTTTTTGGTCTTAGTGTTTTTCCCACCACCGTCTCTAGTTTCGACTTGATACATATTTGCTTCCTGAAAAATGCACAACATAGAATAGTACCTTAGATCTAAAGTAGATGTAAACATACCGAATCAGATAGCGAATCATAGGTCAGATGGTAATTTTGTTTGTCTTAGTGCCCCCCCCCCCCCCCCTTCCACCATCGTCTCTAGTTTTATTTAGTGTTAAGATTTTGCTTCCTGAGTATGGGCACAACATACATGTAGAATAGTACCTTAGATCTAAAGTAGATGTAAACAAACCGAATCAGATGGCGAATAATAGATCAGAAGCTAATTTGTTTGTCTGATTGCCCCCCCCCCCTCCAATCATCATCTCTAGTTTCGATTTGATACATATTTTGTTTCCTGTAAAAGGCCCAACATAGAATAGTACCCTAGATCTAAAGTAGATGTAAACAGAGCGAATCAGATAGCGAATCATAGATCAGATTTCAATTTGTTTGTCTTAGTGCCCCCCTCCCAACATCACCTTTAGTTTTGTGTTTGATTCATATTTTGCTTCCTGAGTATGGGTACAACATAGAATAGTACCTTAGATCTAAAGTAGATGTAAACATAGCGAATCGGAAAGCAATCTACAAATAGGACAATATTCACTACCTTGGATGAATCTTACCTATACAAAAATCTTAATTTGTTTTGATGCAATATTGTTTATTGTCAACAATGCCCTCCGTCCATAACACTCTGTCTCTCTTTCACTCCCCCCCCCCCTCTCTCTCTCCCTCTCCTTTTTTCTCTCTCTCTCATTCTCTCCTCCACCTCCTCCTCTTCTTCTTCTTCCTCCTCCTCCTCCTCCTCCTCCTCCTCCTCCCCCTCCTCCTCCTCCTCCTCCTCCTCCCTCCCTCCCTCCCTATACCTGCTTCTGGCTTTGCATTATACCTTAAGTTTTGTAACAGAGCAGAGAATTACAATTTATTTTCCATTGCTTTTGCTCTGTCTCTATCTCTACCTCTCTGTCTTTCTCTGCTCGGCTGTCCTTCTTTCTCGTCGTATGACGCTCCGAGAATAATAAAGTATAAGTGGGTCACTGGGTTCTACATTTTAACACCCATTTTGGGCTATAAGGGGAGAGGATGAAATAGAATTCGAGTGGTTCATGGTCCTTCACCTAAAACACTGAGCTTGAATATAGATTGATTTATTGGTCATGCGCGGTCCATTTAGGTCGGGCAAAGGAAACACGCATTCCACTACACAGGTCCTTCATGTTCCCGAACTCTCAAACCTTTCCCCTAAATCAAATTGACGAGTTTGCTGTGTTTTCTTCTATTTGCCTCGCCAAAGACTTTTCGTAGTTGTGCCTAACGGTCAAGATAACGATTAATCAACATATTTTCGATTTTGTTTTGTTTTTGTTTACTATTGCTCGAACGGAGCCTCGTACGCACTTCTTTTCTCTTTAGCTTCAGATTTTCGACATCATAGGTCTTTGAATATGACTTCCAATCCGTCGATGATCCTCGATGATAATTTCCAACTTCTGATTGGAAGCCTACGTCGGACATTTTTGGCGGTTTCTGTCGATCTGGAGTGATAACAAGGCGTTTGACCTCGTCTGTTTGTACACCAGATCACACACAGGTGGCAAAAGCTGTGCTAACTGACATCAATTTGTGAACATAGCCCACACTTATGGGTGGCGACCCCTGGGGAGATGGGGGACACCCCCATCATCCCCCTCCCTCCGCCTCTCTACACTCACACACGAGTGGCAACTCCAAAAATGAAAATGAACCTTTGTTTGGATTGTCGTCAATAAATTATGAATATGAATTAATTTTCTCGGTGGAAAGAAACGTCCCCTTCCTCAAAAAAAGAGTAAAATGTTATGACCTTTTCTTTTTCTTTGCTCGTCGGAAATATCTGGAGTACAATATTAAAATGTCCCAACCGCTCCACGCTTAAAGACAGATTTCCGCCGGTTCAAACATTGTTACTTTGGCCATGCATGTAATACGCTCGGAGCGAGAGATCTATACAGTCACTAGTTTTATAACGGCTATGGGGTTGTATCTTTTAGGAATTTTAGGAGAGCGTATAGCTTACATAATATGCTTGTATCTGAAATTTAACTCTGCTTTGGCGTCATCCAAAAGGAAAAGGTTCGAGTTAAAACCCGAAAAAAAAAGTTTAGTTTAACGATTCATTCATGCTCAAGGGCGATTGATTTTGCCGAATAAAAGATTTCCAAAATATTTAGTGACACACTCCAGGTGTGCTAGTTTTGTAAATGAAGCTTAGTATAATACTAGTTCCGCAAGCAGTGTTAGTAGAATTTCATGAGCAAAAGAGAAACATAATGAAGGAGATTACTTTAGAATGTGTAGATGATTTCCCAGTTGTATAAGCTGCTCGGGGATCCCTCCACTTCCGTCGTCCTTTTTTATTCAAGAAACTTATCGGACAGTTTTAAATCCACTATTGTTTGCATTTAATTCATGTTAATCATTAAATTATCTTTTCTACACGGAATTCGTTTCTTGGAAAATTGAAAGGGCATTGTGACCAACCTTTTGAAAAACCCAAGTGTGCTGGCTCATTAAAAGAAAATGTGCATGATTTTCCTGTAATTCTTTCATCTATTCACAAGCTGGTTAATTTGTCTGATATTTCGTTTGATGTCTCTTCTCTTTCCTTCTCTCCCAATTATATTCAAAACTCCATTTCAGTCCTCTCATCCATACATGTGAGTTAATTAAAGAAATCAAGAGTTCAACCAAGTTTCTCATACTTATTCCACTTTGTTCCCCACCTAACTCTCTTTCTCACACTCTCTCTGTCTCTCTCTCTCTTTCTCACTCACTCTTTGTCTTTACCTAACTATCTATATCCGAGACTCTCTTTGTCTCTCTTTTTCTTTCTCTCGTGATCTCTAAATCTATCTCCTTCTCTCTTTATTCCTCGCCCTTCCATCCCTTTCTTTTAACGTCTATCTATGGTTCCCTATTACCCTCCATCATGTCTATCTATCCCTCTTTCTCTATCTATCTTTCTCTCTCACTTATTCCTCTCCCATCCTTTTCATTCGCTCTGTATACCCTTTTTTCTTCTGTTTTTCTTCTGTTGGCACTTTTTCCATACCTTTTAATGCTAAAGCCGAATGATACCTAGACGTTTCTTTTTAGGGGGGAGAGGGCATCAATACTTTTCATCCCGTTACCAAATTACCATCAAGATTCAAAATAATTCCACTCTGGGGTATTGAACATTCAAAATATTTCCAGATAAATTGACAAAGGGGAGTTGTTTTCGACCGTAAGGCATGACAATTTGATGAGAATAAAGACATGATAAATAGGATCCCGGTATGTGAACTCATTAAAGTGTTTTCTGATCGCATCTTAATGGTGCTTCATCTGACCTTAAGACGCCGGCATCGGCACACATTGCATCAGAGAAATATATTTACCAGGCGATACATAATCCCGGACATAACCTAATAGTCATTGTACGTCAACTGTTCTTCCTGTTCTTATTAAGTTGTAAAGGCTATCCATGTTCTCGGATGGGAGGGGGAGGGATTGAGATTGTGTAGGTTTTATGCAGGGAAGGGTAAGAGGAGAATGAATTCTTTTCATTCCTTATATTCTAGGGCTTTAATTTAATTTTATTTTCCTTCCCTTGTTTTTGCCTTCATTTTCTCTCACAAAACAAAGGTGTTCTCCACATTATTATAATTAATTTCTAAAATCAGACGATTTTTTTTTTTTTTTTAAATCTTGATGATTGTACTAATATTTTATTCGCATTGTAATGGTTTTATATATTCTAATCGTAAACAATTTCATTATATTAAAAAAAGTTAATGATTTGAATCTTCTGTTTTGAGTGGAAAATCACGTCGTGTATTTGGTGAGGAAGCAAATATTAATATAGTACTTCTTCTTGCTTATAGGGATTTATAGATTTTGTTTAAAAAGAAATAGTGATTTCTAATCGGAGTCGATGTATATCTCTTTAAAAACCAATGAATTAATACTGTATTTCTAAAAAAAATCCAAGTGAAATATTTCTTTTCAAAGATATGGTTTAAAATACAATTTAGTTTTTCCAATGAATAGATCTGCATTGTTGTTGTTGTTTGTTTGTTAACATTTTGCTGGAAGCGATTCAAAAGAGATACAATAATCGCATGTAACGGCATACGATTACGAGGCAGGTAGGGGGCTTGGTCTACACATTCGTTCACATTAACCATTAACCCTCCCCCCCCCCCTACAATTGTGAAATTACCCACAATCAGGTAGCCGTCAACTCATGCTCAGGCATCGAGATAGTTTACATATATTTTTACATCTCATCTAGTAAACTAATGACGAAATTTCATTTCTCGCAAGAATAGGTTTTCATAATTTTGCTCTCTCCCTTCGCTCGCTCCAAATATTCGGAGATCGGAAATTTGAATATTCTGACACGAGTCAGTCTCCAGGCAAGAGTATGCCCGTAAGTCTAACTGCAACAGGCTTGCCAGAAAGGAACAGTGTTCATTCATATCTCTGTCATTTTATGAGCCCGAAATAGTCATGAAATAGAGCTACCGCGTAACTTCAGTCCTTCCAAAAGCATAATATAAAGACACGTGGCTATAGGAAGGCGATCGCGCAGGACGCGTGCTACATTACTTTGGCAAGGTGATCTATCTTCTTTGGTTAAACATCATCGTTATGCTCAAATCTTTGTAACACCTTGTCTATGGAATATTGACGTATACGTGCTACCATTGGCGCCATCTCGTATTTATGATATATATGTGATACTGGTAGAAGTAACCTATCTTTTGAAGCATGCTCCCTCATATCACCTTCCAAAATGAATCTCCTTCGTGTTCCAACAGCTATTCTGATCTAAAGGAGTTAAATTTGTTGTGCCTTTAATAACATTATGAAAACACTTCAAAAAGCTCGTGTGGTTAGTAGTTGATTTAAATGCAGTATGCACTGAAGTGTATCGCTTTCTGGGTAGCCTCGGATATTGTATTCCGTATTTTATTTATTTCAATACCATTAGTATTACATGTATATTCTGTAGATCCAGTTCAAGTGGTCAGATTTCGGAGATTTCCATTTAGAGAAAAGACCACTGCTGAATCTGCATTATTTGTAGGTGTAACAGGGTGCTAAATGAGAGCAAAGCATATAAAAAGAAGAAGAAGAAGAAGAAGAAGAAGAAGAAGAAGAAGAAGAAGAAGAAGAAGAAGAAGAAGAAGAAGAAAAGGGAGAAGAAGAAGAAGTAGAAGAAGAAGAAGAGGAAGAAGAAGTAGAAGAAGAAGAAGAAGAAAGAGAAGAAAAAGAAGAAGAAGAAGAAGAAGAAGGAGAAGGAGAAGTAGAAGAAGAAGAAGAAGAGGAAGAAGAAGAAGTAGAAGTAGAAGAAGAAGAAGAAGAAGAAGAAGAAGAAGAAGAAGAAGAAGAAGAATAAGAAGAAGAAGAGGAAGAAGAAGGAGAAGAAGAAGAAGAAGAAAAGGAGGAGGAGGAGGAAGAAGAAGAAGAAATAAAAGATGAAGAAATGTTGAATAACGTTATTTAAAGTGGGGCACATAGAGAAAGGAATACAAATCGTTGAAACTTTCTGTGGTATTAATGGGAAAAGAAATTGTCATCTTCGAAGGTTTATTTAGCGATTTTATATGCAAACGCACGTTAAGCCTTTTGAATTATCGATTATAAAGATGTCTGCCATTTCAATGCAAATCACGTATATATTCCCATTATTCACCGACTTTTAAAAGGATTTGGACAACCCATAAACTCATTTTCATTTGACATTAATTCTTTATAGATAACGTCAAGCCGGTGAAAATGCAAGTGGCTCTTTTTTTATTGTAACTTTACCCTTGCATTCTGTTAAGATTTAAAATCTCAATGGAATTCAAGAGTTTAGAAAAGTGTTCATGATATACTGATAAAATGGTTTTATATAGTACTTAATACATCTATACAAATTAATGTATCATTACCACATTCATCAGATTCAGGGTTGCCCCGCACACAATGCGTGCACAATCTCCACTCCCCGGGGAGTATTCCAGACAGGCGCAATTTTACAGATGCGTCCACTGCTTTTTATTGGATTTGATCGGGGGGGGGGGCTGTTCCTGAATGATTTCTCTCTTTTGCAGTTTTCAAGTTTAGCAATCACCTCTACATAAAATATCTTGAAACTGTTTTTTCACTGAAACATTATGTTCAAGGTTGCCTGTATATCAAAGACTACCTTCGTATAAAAACATCTTTCCATGCAGATTTGACTGTATAGGACAAAGCAAATCATTATGTCATGTACAAGAGCAAATTGAATCACGTTGGGTAATATGGCAAAAATGAAGTGACATAACCAATAATTATTCCTTTCTATACTGCGGTGGCCGTCAAAGAAGGTCGAAATAGAAAGGTCTTGTGTCCCTGACCATCCGAAAGACTTCATAATTGAATCATACCTAGCGATTACAGAAGTGACGGGCAATAAAGATGTGACATTAATTTCATATTCATTTTATATTCAATCTGCGCCCTCCTGGATTTAAAGAGAAGGTTGTGTTATGGTAAAAATAGAAAAATATGTTTTGTGAGCTTTTTGTGCTGTTGTTAATTCGGAAGAATATCACGGTCAAAAAGACTCCTAGAAAGGATTGTTCTCCTAATTCAAAATATGACGGAAACTAGATCTAAAGTTGGAATCAAACGTTCATGCCAGCCATGTGTACATGTAATTCCAAATACCCGCACCTGTTATTGTGTATACAATGACTATCAGCGAGATTTAGTAAACTGCATTTTCATTTTGAGTGTTCAAAAACCTCAAAGTATACATCAATATCATTATAAAGTACTTTGTTACTTAATCAACGGATAACCTTTCCTAAATTCTTTTAGGCGTTCTTTTCAAATGCAGTCGCATTACCAGGGACGTGTATGAGTTGCGAGTGACCCGGATTGATAACCAGTCCTCCAATAAATCGCAAACTTACAAACTCCTATCCCTTTGGGTTCTGGAACAGAGTTGCGATTGATATCAAGTCTCAACCGATTTGAATCGGTCGCAACATACTGTTTATCAGACGGCGCCCAGTCAACTCTATCTTTAAAGAACCGTAATTTGCATTATCGATGAACATGACATTCTTGCACAGAGGTCGGCTTTGCGATGCGGACTAAGGCTGATTAAAGACCGGGGGAGAGGATCGATGGGGGAAATAGAAAGTGAATGATTTTGAAAGTGCAGTAGAACTTTTAACTTCAACATAATGAAGGTCACAACTCACAAGAACAAAAAAGGAACCTTTTTCATGGGTTAGAAGGTTAAGAAGGACGGTTACCCTCTGAAGGTGAAGGACATTTATTGGTAAAGGGCACACAGTCATCAGTTGGAATTCACATGCTTTTATAAAGGATATCTGATTATAACAGAAGGCCAATTCTGAAGATTTACCATGTTTATCGTCCAAGGTAGAAAAAGCACACCTGAACACCTCTGTAAAACAAAGGATGGTGATGACGAGAAATAGGAGTAGAGGGAGGTTGAAGATGCGGTTGATGCTAAATAATGATGTTGATGATGATGATGATGATGATGATAATAAGGTGATAATGATTGTTGTGATGAAGATGGTGATGATAGTGATTATAATGCTGAGAAGGTTATACAGTTAACAACTTAATTATGCACATGCTTCTTAGTTTTGAAACTTTAAGTATGTAAAATATCGAGTTGTCCAGAGTTACAGAGTGACATATTAAAGCTTACATCTGAAATTATAAATTGAGGGCCCTAATTCAACCAGTCCCTTTCATTCTTGAGTTGCGAAAAACAAAAACAAAAAACATTTAACGTACAAAGGACATGAATAATATAGTTATGAACTGTATAATGATGGTGATAAGTATGATGATGAAATGATGATGATATAAAGAAGAAGATGATGATGATAATAATAATGATGATATAGATGATTGTAATGATGATGATAACATGGTGATGATGATAATGTTGCCAATGATGATCGTAATGATGACAATGGTAACACAAATTAATAATGATGGTGATGATGGTGATAAAAATGATGATGGTGATGATCATGATGCTGATGATAATGATAACGATGATGATTCTGATGATGATAAAGATTGTAATGATGATGATGATGATGATGATGGCGACAATTATAATATTGATGGTGATGATGACGACGACTTTATTGGCTAATAACTGATGCAGAGTATAAGGTCAAAAGTTGAGACAGAGCTGGGAGCACAAGAAAAACTCGTTTCAGATTTGAAACAGGAGAACATCATCAAGAAATGAGTAGCAAACGACGTACGTTAAACATGATAAAGATTATGGAATTGCACGACTACTTTGAAGTACTTCGTATTGAAATTCACACCGTCACATTTTCGTTAAACACCAAATTGGACGGATTGATTGGCGAGGCATGTGATGGAAACCACAATACCGCGAAAATGTGCTGCTTTGATTTTCGAAAGCTCATATCTTTGAACCCCCGGGCCATTTTTCTTCTCGATCTGCATTTCCGAAAACATCCGGACTTTTTAACACTCGACAGCCCTGGCAGGGTATTTATGGTTGGTTTATGTTTTCACGATGCCCGCCCAGCGGAGATAGCGATAACACGACGGGTGGAGTGAATAGTACACGTTCGGGTGAGGTGCATTACGGATGATGTGAGAAAGGTGTGAGAGACGGAGAGACGGAGAGACATAAAGAGAGAGAGAGAGAGAGAGAGAAAGAGTGAAAGACTAATTAATCACGAAAGGAGGGTGGACAAGAGAGAGAGAGAGAGAGAGAGAGAGAGAGAGGGGAGATTTAAAAAATGTTTGGGTGTATGCGTGTGTGTGTCTGTGTGCGTGGAAAGTAAGAAGGGGAGGGTGGAGAAAGAAAAAGGGTATGAAAAAAAAATAAGAAAAGGAGAGAGAGAGGTGAAGAAAAGTTTGTGTGCGTGTGTGTGGAAAGAGAGGGGTGGAGAAAGACAAGGGGGATGGGAAACAAGGAAGTGAGATAGCGAGAGAGGAGAGAAAAATTAGAATGCGTGTGTGCGTTTGTAGACGGATGGTCGTGTGTGTGGGTGTAAATAGATGTAAAACAAGGGATAAGAAAATACGAAAAGTGAAGGAGAATGAAAATAAAAGAAATGTATTTTAAAAAGAACAGGAAAACAAAGTGGAGCAGGTCCTTTGAGAACGAGGAAAAATCATATTGAGAGCATTGCATGCATAGAAATTTAAAATAACTGCCGACGTGAAAAGGAAAGTGAGGGGAGGGAGAGAGACAGGAAAAGAGAGGAAAAAAAGGGGACAATGAATTTGAGATCCGTAAATGATTCAAAACAAATCACTTTCTAAAACAAAATCATTACATTATTCGCGTTTTATAACTCGGGTTTGATGATGCCAAGTGATATTTTAAATATGAATGCATTAACGTATATAGGCCTACAATCAATCTATTTTGGTGATTACTAATTCTTGCTAGGTCAGTGAATTTTCTTGCAATCTTGATTAACACAATAGTAAGAATAAACTAGAAAAACATTTTATTTTCTATCCAGTCCGCATTTAAAGAGTCATCTCGTGAAGACAGAAGATCTAGAGGAAAAGAAAACAACAAAGATAGAAGAAAAAATGATGCCGTAAATCGTCGATTCCATGAAGTAAACCTCCCAATTTCGATGTTGATTTTATCGCGAAACGAAACCCGAAAAAAGGAATTAAAAGCAGATGCCCATCTTTTTCTCCGAAGTAAGAAAAGATACTTTCTCCGAAGGGGAAAGGGAAACAATAAGAGCTGCGCTGAGGGAGGGAGAAAGAAAGAGGGGGAAGAGGGGGAGCGCGAGTAAAAATGGATATCAACGTTATGGATACAGAGTCGCAATGGGGTTTTCTTTGAAGTATTGTTGACAGATGATAGACTCCCTTACGTGAAATAGACAAGTAAGAAGTGTTTCTTAGAAGTTGGGGAAAAAACTCGCATTTGCATTGTTCTTCGTAGGTCATGACCGATTCTGTGCCAATTTTCAAATGCAGTCTACTACCCTGGGACGTCGGTTGACAAAGCCACCTGAAATAACTTGAAATCCAATACTTTTAACATCGCACTAGTTTTTCACGATATATATTTTCAAGCACAATTAAAATAAGAAAAGAAAAAAGTTTAGCTGATATCTTTCTTTATAATCCTGCATTAAGGCCCGGTCACACAGAGGGAACGCATGGGGAACGCACAGCCAGCGCATTGGAAATTTGCAATTTTGGCCAGTGCGTTGTCGTGCGCCCAACTTTTGTCGTAGCTACAGCGAGCTGACACCAAATGCATAGCGTGTTGCTAGCGCGCTGAGCGCATACAGGGCGCATACAGTGCGCATACAGACCGTACCCAGAGCGCACATGATAATAACTTCTACAAATGCACAGCGTGTTGCTAGCGCGCTGGACGAATAGTCCACGCATGCACCGCGTTCTACGACGCACGGCCAGCGCATTGGAAATCAGAAAAGGCCGTGTGCCTAACTTTTGTCATGATTTTGGAAAAAACTAGCGAGCTGACACAAAATGCACAGCTTGTAGCTAGCGCGCTGTGCGTATACAGGGCGTGTGCTCCGCGTATGTCTTGCGCTGGTCTAGCGCGCTCAACGCACGTCTGGCGTGCCTTTTATCGTCGAGCTCCGCGCACACTTTTGAGCATGCTCAAAAAATCCCGACGCACACAACGAATGACGACGCATGCATAGCGTGGGTCCAGCGCGCTCGACGAACGAGTAACGAGTGATGACGCACGTCTAGCGAACGACAACGCAGTGGCCAAAATTGCAAATTTTCCATGCGCCGGGCGTGCGTCCCCCATGCGTCCCTTCTGTGTGACCGGGCCTTAAAGGCCCGGTCACACAGGGAGGACGCATGGGGAACGCACGGCCAGCGCATTGGAAATTTGCAATTTGGGCCAGTGCGTTTTCGTTCGCTAGGCGTGCATCATCATTCGTTACTCGTTCGTCGAGCGCGCTGGACCAACGCTGGACCAGCGCTATGCATGCGTCGTCATTCGCTGTGTGCGTCGGGATTTTTTGAGCATGCTCAAAAACGTGCGCCGAGCTCGACGCATGAATATACACGCCAAAGGCACGCCAGACATGCGCCGGAGCGCGCTAGACCAGCGCCAGACATGCGTGGAGCGCGCTAGACCAGCGCCAGACAAACGCGGAGCACACGCCCTGTATACGCACAGCGCGCTAGCTACACGCCGTGCATTTTGTGTCAGCTCGCTAGCTTTTCCAAAATTATGACAAAAGTTAGGCACACGTTCTTTTCCGATTTCCAATGCGCTGGCCGTGCGTCGTAGAACGCGGTGCATGCGTGGACCATTCGTCCAGCGCGCTAGCAACACGCTGTGCATTCGTGGACGTTGTTTTCATGTGCGCTCTGTGTGCGCCCTGTGTGCGCCCTGTGTGCGCCCTGTATACGCCCTGTATGCGTCCAGCGCGCTATGCATTTGGTGTCAGCTAGCTGTATAGCTTCGACAAAAGTTGGGCGCACGACAACGCACTGGCCAAAATTGCAAATTTTCCATGCGCCGGCCGTGCGTCCCCCATGCGTCCCCTCTGTGTGACCGGGCCTTAAGGTAGAATGACCGTGAGTTGTGACTTCAAGGAAAGATGCGTTTTATGCAAGTGTCATAATATTATTAAAATTGACAGATGCATGTATTCCCATTTCTGTCTCCAAATCCATTATATTTATGACCTAACAAACACACAGTCCTCTATGACAATTCATCGGAGTAGCTTCGGTGGAAGGGGGGCACGTGACCCTAGCTAAATGGCGAACAAGGGTAAAGAAAAGGAGAGGAAATAGGAGAGGGAGGAGAGGGAACACAAGAAAAAAGACATTGAGTTACCTACCTCACCTCCTTCAAAATTTGCATTTCTCTCATCGAGTAAGATGGCTGCCCCCCCCCCCCCCCCCCCCCCCCCACGATGCCGGTTCCTTCGATGTCTAAGACCAACTCACTGTGAAAATCACAACTATAGCCGTCGACAGCCCAAATGGTCAAAAATAAAGCAGGTTCGAACATAATACTGACACAAATTGGCATACTTGACCCTCTCTTATCCTGTCCTCTTCCTCTCACATATCCCCCCCTGGCTGCCTACCCCCGTGTGTGTGGTGTCCCCTCTCTCTCTCTCTCTCTCTCTCTCTCCATCTAGTTTTCTCGCGTTTAATGTATAATACCGTGTGAGTAAAAAAAAAATGACACCTAGAAAATTGCTAATTATTTTAAAAATCATCCCTGAACAGTAAATTATTATACATCTTATGAAAGAGTGTTTTGTGGTATATTTTCACGCCAAAATTGCTTATAATTATGATGTTTGATCCGCTCAAATTTCAGTAATGTCTTTTTTTCGGAGGTGGGAGGGAGGAGGGGCGGGCGATGTACCATTGAAAGACCAAAAAAATGCGCTTTGTTGTGAGCATACCAATGACGTCACTCGTAGTCGAGGTCGTTCGGTTTCAGAATCTAAAGCTCGCTAATTATGAAGCGGAGACATTTACGCATTTACGCAAACATTTCCGGAATATAATTAATTCAGAAAAATTGGAGACTTGGTTTCTTCGATACTAAAAAGACGGAAATACAGAAATCCTCTCCTTCCGACTTGTATTAATATTACCAACTGACAGTACTAATATGAAAATGAAAGGGATATCTTTCACCTCAACTGAATACAACGGTGGTCGAGCCTACAACCAACACACTTTGATATACCTATCCTCAATTCAATTTCAGAGTAGTATTGACTTTACAATTTGTACAAAAATACCAATTCATTTAATAAATTTTATGTATTCGTTTATATTTTAAACTAACATCATATTTCGAGTAAATATAACTGATATGTAAGATGAAATATGATTTTTTTTTTAAATCGAAAATGAACTTTTTCAGCTCGCATTTTGGTAGCATTCCCTTTCTTTTCGTCGATTACAATTCAAATTTAGAATAGGCTATTAAAGAAGAAACATATAATCCTCATCTTGTTTGCCATATTTTCGAAAACTATTGCAAGTTTTCAAATACAGATTTCGCTGAAAAATATGAAACCGAACCTGAAAGGAAATCTATAAATATTTACAAACATTGGTCATAAAAAAATGTCATATGTCATAGACCTTACATAAACACCAGCAAAATCTTACTGAAAGGAAGTCAGTACTAAACAGAAACAAAATTACGTCAGCTATTGAGATTTGTACGTGTGTTACATGATATTTGTTTGTCATGATGCACTATTGGTTCTATTTTAGCAACAACTTGAACTTTTGTATAAATGTGTTTTATGTTAGCACTAATTAAGCTTTTGCAGTAATTCATTGTTTTGTACATTATGTATAGTTTGTATTTCATTGTTTTGCCTTGCGCACTTTGTTTCATGATGTACCACATTTTGTTGTTATTCATAAACTTCAAACTTCACTATTTTACGTTCCGCCGACTACAATATGAATATGATAATCAAAGGTATCTGAAGTAACTATATAAACATGAGCGTTAGTAGTAGACATCAATTTTTAATATCTTACTCCTAGGATGATGTTTATGTCTCACCTATTTTATTCATTTATCATCTATCTGTTCATCTATTTCTTATTTGTATCATTACATTTTTTATTATCATTATCATTATTATTTTTATCATCATTGTTATCATTATAATTATTATTAGTATTATTATTATTCTTGCTACTACTACTATTATAATAATTATTATTATTATTATTTTCTTTTGGATATTATTATTACCATTCATCAACATCGTCGTGAACATTATGATTATTTACCTCCACAGTGCATTCAGGAAAACACACAGAAAACAAATAATCAAACTTAGAAGTTATTCTTTCACTTACAAATAGGCTTTCCGTCTTTGAAAGACATCTATTAAATTATTTCATTGCCGAATATGGAAGCATGATCATGAAAGGAAACGGTTACTGCTATCCTAAAGTTTGACAGGATGATGTAGCAAATTTGTTATTTGAAACTGAAAGAGGAAAGTTAATTTCAACAAGCCCAGAAAACAAAACAGAAGTTTCCAAGTTTGTTTAAGGTCATTTCAGCGCGAAAACGTCAACGTTAATTTCTCTTCGAGTCCATGTACATGTACATACATTTTGAAATTCAATCATAAATGAATAATACCTGTTTCTGATATCAACTCCCATCTGTTTTCTGATTTAATATGAAGTTCACCTTCAAGGAGACAGTGTTCGTTATCGCCATTGTAGCCATCGTTTCTTTACAAGGGGGTAAGAATACTTAGAAAAATATCAATGTTCATCTTAACAACTCATCGCATTTTTGTTTCTGTTTTAATTTGTTTTGTGTGCTTTACTTATTACTTTTGAAATATTATTCAAGAACGATTGAAAAGTTTCAGGGTACTTTTAAAAGACAGACCGAATACCATGTTACAAACCTTAATGTATCCACTGTTACGTGCATATGTTTGATTAATTCTCAGTTTAATCATCTTTATTCTTCTTCCTTTTGAGTACAGACCTCTTTACAGAGTATTGTCGTACTATACTGGGGGTGTGTGCAGGTGGACCACTACACCGGGGTTGCCCCCTACTCTTATACGAATAGTGCAGTGGGTTCTTAACGTGCAAAGGTAGTGACTCTTCTCTACACGGGGCCTCCATTTAACGTCCTATCCGAGGGACGAAGTGTTTTCCACTTGACATAACCTGCGTCTGTGAACAAGGAAAGGGGCACGTTAACACACAACGCAGGCTTCAGTCATCCGCCTGGGCGGGAGTCGAACCCGGGATCTTTAGTTCGACAGACGGACGCGTTACCGACTGAGCCAACTCGCCTCATCTTGGGAAACGGAGGTGCTGGGGACGCTGTAGCTCCCTCCCTCATTTTTGTTTTTCGGGGTGCACTTCATCCCCTGTATTGGATGGTGCTGGGGTGGAGCTGCACGAGGTTGGGCTACTAAGTTTGGAGATAACTTACAAATTAACCTACATTGGGGTGCTGTTAATTATATGTGCTGGTTCAACATTCCGCTGCATCAGGGATTCCCATATGAATGCTCGGGCGCTGCAGCCGCCCTATAATGTCGAAACTTTCACTTTTATATCATCACACAGTAACAAGTCAGTCATCCTCTCCTGAATGGCATCAACTGGATGACGCAGTCTATCTAGTGGATAACATCACCCGAAAAGACTACGATGAGGCGCAGTCTCACTGTCAAGGTTACAAAGCGGATCTAGCAAAGGTTGACTCAGACGAGATCCAGGTATAAACACGATTCAAATAATGGTCAGATGTTGATGTTAATGTTTAATGAGGGTAATAATTATAATAAAAAAGAATGAATGCAAAATGTACAATGCACTGATAATAATTGCCTTATTCCTGGCGCATGCGACAATATCTATTTAACACGAGGATTGCCCATTGTGGATTGCGTCATTACCTACGCTTGTAAAGCTTACGAAGGCAGTTAGTTTATGGGCGGGTAATATAATGTAATCTGTGCATGATTTATTCCTTGAACGTTTCTCTCACAGCAATGACGCCTTATATCCAAGGAGTAATATCCATTAAAAGGAAAAATGTCCGATTCTTAAAAAAAAAAAAAAAGAAAAAGATTCTACATCATAGCACATGTTGTGTACGATTCTTCATTCGAGTGATGTCACGTATAGAGAGATGTGGAGAATGTTTCACTTTTAGTTGTTGAATAGTTTCTAATCAATATCATCTTACGCTCAGTCTATAGAACTTTGTGTGATTTCTATTCTGGATAATTGGTTTTAGGAGTAGGAAGTGAGTTTTATGTTTTGTATTTTTCAATATTAATGCAGGCTTTCTTGAAGACTTTCCTCACTCCGCCCTTAGAAAATACGCGGTGCTTTTGGATTGGTTGCAATGACAGAGAGGTCGAAGGTCAATTTAGATGGCTTGACGGCACATCAGTGACGTAAGCACTATAATCACGCTATCGACAGTAAAATAACTGCAGTTCTTTGATTAATCTTGTAGGACTAATTCATGTCATTTGACAGTTATTAGTCATTTGACGTTGGACCTCCATGTCTAGTGATAAAGTTTGTCAGAATTTATGAGGAATAAACGTTTCTAGATTTATCTCAATTAAAATAACAGCAAACACGAAACGTTCTAAAGACGTTCACAAAACTTTCCAATGTCATTAAAACGGTGATGGTATTATGGTTATTTATGTCCTATAAACCATTATTTAAGCGGCATTAGACTTGTAGGAGTGAACAGTCTACAATACCGTTAATAGTAGGCCTATTTGCTCACCTTCAAGCCTGGGTATTTCATTGTTATCGCAATTGTAATGCATTTAACATTTCTTTATTTTATATTAGATATCATGGTTGGGCGCAAGATCAACCAGACAATAAATATAAAGGTTCAAATTGTGCTTGCATCTGGTCGAGCACAATGGACGACAGACAGGGATGGGATGATGACCTCTGTACAGGCCGTACAGGGGACAGACACTTTATTTGCCAGAAAGGAATTTGTGAGTCAAATCACATTTATTAATAGGCTTATGTGTCTTCAAATGTTACTCTAGTCTTATGTCCATTGCACATAATGCGTCATTAACTTTGCCAGACGCAAGACTGCGTCAACTTAACAGTGCAGTATTATATTGCGCATGGGTTAACTACTTAATTCACTGACTTGTTTAGCGCAGGTAATTAACGCAATCAAAATTAAGTCTCGTGTGCAGTGGGCTTTACATTTGAAATCATTTCAACATCGAATTTATGTATTCATAAACATTTTATCATTTACTGTCATATAATATGTTGCTAGATTTGGTATTATGTTGCCTTTCTACCACGCTCATTCTTTCTTGTATCTCATCCTACAGATAATTTCCATCTCACGACCCCTAGAACTAATCCCGGGTTCGCTAATGTCTACTGCGCCGTCGACGTCGAAATCGAAGGAGAAACGCTGTCTCCTGATAACGTCACGCTATCCATCGGCCAAACCCTTTCATCATCGAGACCGATTTCCTTCTCATCGACGAGTCTTGACGGTGAAGTCCGTAATAATAGTTTCCTTCTTGACAATGTGAACGAAGATGACAAAATCTTCTGCTACGCAGGTAAACTGCCGGACAAAGATAGATCCTTTTCACTGGCTACTTGTTCTGCTGTCTTTGATTTTTACGGTAATATTATTTTTTCCCAAACATTTCTCACCATATTCAAACTGATTGAGTAATTTTGTATAATTTAGTTAACTATGAAATAATTAATACTGTTAACAAGTTTGTTTATGAATCGATTTGTCTCGATGTATTTGTCTTTAGAATGTGACATATTAAAGCGTACATCTAAAATTATTACAGCTAATCCCTCTTATATTCTTGTGTTACGAAAAACATAAAAAATCATCAAAATCATCCAATTTACAAGGAGTAGGCATGATTCAGTTGTTCACTGTATGTAGTTTATAACAACATACATAATGTCCATGCATGGATATTATACGTACTTGGAGGTTTAACATGTCAATTTAAAGTAGGCCCTAAGCGAATACAGATCGGGGTGGGTTTTTTTCACTTATTTTATTTGTTTGTTTCTCTTGTGTTTTTTTCATAACATGAAGGTAATTCACACATAAACGACTTATTAACGGGACAGCTTTATCATTTCCAGCTTTACCAGAGCTGCCATCCGGCCCAACAGTTCGAGAGATCAGCTCGTCATCAGTCACTGTCTTCTGGAACTCTTGGATACCTTTTCTGGACCCCGGTGACGGACCAGTTGTTGGTTACCTTATCTATCAGCAAACTATGGGAGAGGAATGGATAGTGGTTGGTAGAATCGGATCGGGCGTGGGAGAGGGCGATCTTCAACGAAGAATGGAGTTTTTAGTGACTGAGTTGGAACCAGGAACCGAATACAATATCAGTGTGTCTGCTGTCAGAGAAGGTCCCGGCGGAGAAGGACCAAGAAGTCCACTTGTGACTGTTACGACTCCAACCCTCGGTGAGTGGTGATTAGACCAATATTAACAATGATGATTTCGTATACGGATGTCTACAGAAACATCCAACCATCAGATAAAAACTCAAAAGTCTTGGCCTCAATAGTCCTATGTCGGTTGGCGGCTTTGGCTGTCGGTCCTGCGTCCAATAAGCCAGTTTGTAAATAGCTCCGGACCGCATGACCCCCAAGTATCCACAGATCTTTGACACTATGGATACGCCCTTAGTGATGGAGGTGCTTCATGAATACCTTTTGTTTGCCCTCTTGAGAAGAATACTTCCACCTGTGTATCAGATGTCGGTACATAAATGAATACTAATTACATAACTTTCATGAGCACGATACGAGTATTCGTCTCAATGGTTTTACAATTTAGGTACGAATGACTTTTATCTGCACATGCGCAAATCCTAATGACGAACTCGCTTATAAGGGAGTTTACAGATAGCACATGGTACAAATGACCCCAAATATCCACAGATCTTTTACACATGGAGAAGTTCCACTTTGAGCATATTAGAATAATAACTGCCAAAGTCCTAGATGTGCTTCATGAATACCTTTTGTTTGCCCTCTTGAAAGGAATACTTCCACCTGCGTATCATAGAATGTACCGTTGGTGTATTCAGTATTCATCTCTGTGGGTTTTACCTTTTTGGTACAAATGACCTTTATCTGCCCATGCGCAGATTGTATATGTAAACTCCCTTATTGACATAAGCCATTATCCCGACTATTACCCTTACACTATTGCCCCTACAACCCCCCCCCCCCCCCCCCCCCCCCCCCCCCACTGCACTGAGCGAGGAGCCGGGGTGGGTAGGAGGGCTGTGGGACTTTTTTTATAATTTCGTCCAGTAAAAATGCCGGATCTTTCAATAATTATTGAATACAATGTCGCAATGCTCCTACAGTTACCTTCGCTCTTATGGCAATCATGGAATTGTCCGTGATAATTAACACAACTTTTTTTTTTCTTCGTGTGTTTTATTAAAGCAAACCATGAGAATCAACTTCTTAATCTGGTCCAAGAACTACCATAGATACCAATTATGCGTTGCCTAGGATCTATGACTTAGGGAACCAAAAGGACGTAGGGCCAGTGATATCAAAATATAAAATGTCTCTAATAACATTTATAGAATTCTTTTTTTGTATAGGCCTATTCTGCAATTAGCACTGAACTGACAAATCTTGGTGATTAACGCTTATTTTTTCAATGGTGCAGAGAATCAACACCAGAAGAAAACTAGTGCTGTTTGGATAGTTGTATTCGTGATATCATTCTCGGGGATCATCATACTTGCTATTGCCATGGTGATTGTATGGTAAGAATAAAACCATTTTAATTTCTCGCATAAGAGTAATGCCCTTTTCGAAAACGTTTTAACTGCAGAACGTGGAATTGCAATATTTTACATTGTTTTTTTATTGTTTAATTCCTAATTTTGACTAGTTTATACAACAGAGCTGTCTCCAATCTATTCCTCTTGTACAGTCTGCATTGCAAAAAGACATTTTTAGGTAAAAGAGCAACAACAATCATGTTAATCTCATCATTTTATCATGAACCTGAATATTTGCACATATAATTATGAAGTAAAATACCATTATTGTATTCCCTCAAAGACCTTAAAATGAACATTCATTCAATTCAATTCAATTCAATAATGGTTTTATTAAAAAAACAATGCCTCGCAGCCAACATGCTGAATTGTGCATGTTTACATATACATGAGCTTAATTACATAACATTATATTTCATTTGTTACAATCATTCATTCAAACAGTATTGGTAACATTTAACATCATTCATGTGTAGCTATTTAAAATCAATCACTATAATAATAATACATATGATTTATAAGGCGCCAAATCCACTTGACAGTCAAATGCTCAAGGCGCAGCTTGTGCAAAGGATGAAATACATACATGATACATTTATACAAAGTGCGATAGGAAAGGTACAGACATGAAAGGTTATGGTAATCAATTATAAGCTAAATTAAACAGATATTTCTTAAGATTGTTTTTTATACAGTATTTACATCTTAAAAATCTATTAAAGTTCACAATAGTAATAATAATAATTGATCAAAAGCAATACAATACATAACATACAAATAAGTTAAAAAGCTAATACTGAAATGATTGCACCTGTGTCCTTGACAATTCATATTCATTGAAAATTAAAAGTCAGCAAAATATTGCTCTATGTTGCCAGTTCATCAACGGTAAGTACATAATTATAGATTGATGTCTCTGTAAAAAGATAAACATATTCCAGAGTGGGTTGTGAAACATATAGTTTCCTACGTTAAAACTAAATCATACTTGGGTACATAATAACATTAGATAATGATAACAATATTTATCAAATATTGTTTATATATACATTATGTAAAAATGCATTTCAATTATTCATTATTTAGAAGATCTATAAGGTATGGTATTGGACTCTTTCTAAATCTGTTAGTTGTACTTGGTGTACTTTGTTGTTCTCCTCAAGCAGTAGCGACTTTCCTGTTTTTTAACTAGCCAATTCGATGAAAAGGGACTTTCTTCCAGATTATGAGCAAACGTGAGACATAATTGTTTTCTTCTTTCCTCAAGAGTCACTAAGTTACATGTTTCTAATGCAACATTGTATGAGGTATAACTACTACCCAGAATTATTCTACATGCTCTCTTTTGAATTGATTCAAGTGCATAGATGTGCTGTTTTGTAAGAGCTCCGTTGAAAACAGGGGCACAGTACTCTACAATCGGTCTTATATGTCCTCTAAATATGGTGATCAGATCTACAATGGGTAGTTTGAATGATTTTTAGTCTCCCGAGTATGTACAATTCTTGTTACTTCTCTTCAAGAGGTCAGTCACGTGTTTATTCCATTATAGGTCACTCTGTACGATTAAACCCAATATTTTGGGAGATTCTACATTACATAGTTGGGTATTATCAATAAACAAGGCCGCCTGTTGTACAGGTTGCTTACAAAAGGAGATCTGCATGACTGAACATTTAGAGGCATTTAATTTCATATCATTCCTATTAGACCATTCCTGTAGTTTGCGAAGTTCATCTTGTAATTTCGAAGCTTTACATATACTCCTGCTTTCTACCATTGACAAACCGTCTACGTATTTGAAATACGGTATAATGGAATCTTGGCATGCATCATTCATTAGTATCAAAAATAATAAAGGTCCAAGTTTTGTTCCCTGTGGAACTCCTGTATTTATGACATTCCAGTTTGATTATGTTCCATTATATTTGACACACTGCAATCGATTATCCAAAAATCTCATTATCCAGTTAATAAGGCATGGTCTGACATCGAGATTGAGGAGTTTTTTAACTAAAACATTGTGATTTATTCTATCGAAGGCTTTCGAATAATCTGTAATCAATATCGTTGATGTAAATTTCACCCTTTCTGCATTCTCTAATATCTGGTGTATCAAACCAATGAGGTAATGTGTCGTCGATAAGCCTTTACGATTTCCAAACTGATTAGGAACAAGATTTTTGGTTATATCTTCTAACAGCCACTTGGCAATAAAGTTACGATTCGGCTATCTTAGCAAAATAGCTTGTCAGGGCTATTAGTCTACAAGCTCCAAAGTGTCGGTGGGTGCACCTTAGGAACAGGAACTACTTCTGCTTGTTTCCATTGCAAAGGAACCTCAGATTGTTGGAATGATACATTAAGAATATCTGTAAGTGGGACTGACAATTCATAGGCAAATTCGCGAATGATCCGAACAGGAATATCCCCAGTAATTCCGGCTTTACCTTGACTAAGAGAACGTAGGTATTTATACACTTGCCATGGTTGTACTGGGGGACAGTTGTATTGAGCAGGCAAAAATGCAGGTAAGTGTGATATCTGAAGCTTTGGTAAGTCTGCCGCTATAGCACAGAAATGTTCATTAATGAGGTGTGCAATTTCAAATGAACTAAAATGGTTATGTTCCACTCCTGGTATTGTAATTGGGAAATAATTTTTGCAACTGTTGGTAAGTATCTTGATTCTCCTATACCAAGCTGTGGGATCGTTAGCCTTGAGGTTGCGAACTCTTGTGTTGTTATACTGCTTTTTGGCTGCAGCTATGGATCGGATAATCTTGTTCCTCAGATATTAAACGCCAAAGATTTTCTTTCTTATCTGTAAAAGCCCGTTGTCTTTGACGTATAAGTGACTTAATCTCACCATTAATCCACGGTTTGTCGCTTTCGTAAAAACGGATAATCTTGGGTGGGAGATGTAATTCAAGATGGGATTGGATCTCCTTCAAGAACATATCACACTTTGTAGATGGATTATCAGCTTGCAGGACATCCTCCGAAGTATGATTAGTTATCCAACTACCGAATGCCCGGAGGCCGCTATCTGGTAAGGGTCTTACAATTTTTTCCCAAATAGTATTGCGAGTTTCAGTATTTTTCACAGGCATCCACATTACACAATTATGGTCACTGGAGGTGATGGGTGGTAGAATTATTGTGCTTTCATAGACCCTAGAATAATTCGTGATAATTTTGTCCAACGTCGTATGGCCTCTCGTAGGTTGGATGACTACCTGCGTAAATTGTTGGTTGTTGAGAATTTGTTGTCATTTAAATCACCGACTATGGATATTCCTGCTTCCGGATACTGCAAAAGTAGGGAATCTATTGTGGAAACAATGTGATCGATATAAGCTTCAGCACTTGGATGTCATGGTGGATAGTACACAACACAAATAACCAGGCATGCCGCATGAGACTTGACGAGGAAGTCTACATGGTCTCATGAGGACCCATAAAGCTTCAATATCATCTGGGACGTCAGCGGGGAGCTGTCTTGGTTTGAATTCATGCTTAGCGTATAAGGCAACTCCTCCACCTGTATGGTCTTGCCTGGCTCTGGAGAACAAGAAGAAACCAGGTATTTTTAAAGTTGAAGTTTTCCGATGAAGTTCGGGGGCCAAACCACGTTTCTGCAAGTGCAATGTTATTCAACTTATAGGTATTGGCTAAAATCATCATGAATTATTCATCTATTTTATTGTGTAGTGACCTCACATCTGTGAGCAAAACTACAGGTAAATCATGCTCACTTGATGAATTTTGTCGTCTTCCATGCAAGGTATGCATTGTTCTTAGACACTGTGTACGTTTTCCTTTACTCTTTGGGGATCTTCTAGTATCAATAATCACAGGGATTGGTTGTACGATATCAGGTATAGGGTCACTGATAGGTTTCTCTTTGTGTTCACTCTGTACCAGTTGAATTTTTTTCCTATAACTTGGTTCTTTTCTCTGCAGCCTATTCACAACTGATCTTGGGCGGACAATCACCGGGATATTGTAAGAAGCCGGAGATTCCACTGGATAGGCAGATCTTCCCGTTGAACGTAAGGCGTCATGTATTGACTTAGGACTGCGTCAACGACATTTTCTTAAACTTATTTCTTTACTATTTGAAAATTCCTAATATTATATTAATAATGAAAGCAATAATGCTGGTATGACGAAGATGATGATGATAATGATAAATGATTAATAACCACTTTTTCTGTCTGTCATTTCTAAATCAACCACCAGCAAGCGGAAGCAGAAGAAGGCAGACCTGTCTCGCTTACGTGTTGACCCAGGAGGAGCAGGCGACCCAAAGAGCCCTGATTACGAGCTGCCTCAACCGAGTGTAGTCAGGCAACATGTCTACCAGGGCCTCAAAGGAACGGGGTTCAGCGACAGCAAAGAAGTGGTTTACGATGATATCGCTGATCCAAAGAAATTGGAATACGTCAATTTTTCATCTCAAGTTCGAAAGTAGTTATTACCGTTGCACGTGAGGCGTCATCTACTGACTTAGGACTGCGTCAACGACACACGTGATCTTTGACGCGCAATAAGTGATATCACAAAACGAATGGATGTAAAGCTAGCTTGCAACTCATACAGATACACAATTTGGAGAAAAAACTAGAAATAGCAACAATTTTCATTTGGAATCACACTAAATTGGCACTTACGACACATTTCGTATGTCACACGAACTCCCGGCAACTTTTGGGTAAAAAAAGATCGCCTGGAGTTCGCATACATTAAAAAAAACTTTTTTATAAAACCCAATAGTGCTGTCGCAAGTTATTCTCAATCGATTCGCAATTTTGTCGCGCTCACAGGGGTTCACGCCTCTCTCGATCTCGGAATGTCCGATTCTCATTTTCAAGAAGGGTTCCATGCAGACGGGTTCGAGACTCCCCATGTATTTACCCCCCCCCCCGGCCCCCCCCCCCCTCCCCACCCCCCCCCCCCCCCGCCCCCCCCCCCCCCCGCCCCCCCCCCTCTCTCTCTCTCTCTCTCTCTTCTCTTATCTTCTCTTCTCTTCCTCTTTACTTTTGTCTCTCCTTCCTTCCCTCTTTGTATTTTCAGATACTATGTCCCTTTTGCAGCCAACATCGAATTCAGTCAGTATGCTTACAGAATAACATTTAGATTGCATATATATCACGTTCATGCATCACAACGAAATGCCAAAAACAATTTATGGGACCATCTTTACATTCTTAGGGGCAAATAAAGAAATTTGATGCCCACCTACATACTTCCATTTCTTGTGTTATACATTACCATACAAAACACTTTGTAATACAGGAAAATGTAATACATGTAGACAAGTTACAGGACATAACACCATGTATTTACCCCCCCCCCCGGCCCCCCCCCCCCTCCCCACCCCCCCCCCCCCCGCCCCCCCCCCCCCGCCCCCCCTCTCTCTCTCTCTCTCTCTCTCTTCTCTTATCTTCTCTTCTCTTCCTCTTTACTTTTGTCTCTCCTTCCTTCCCTCTTTGTATTTTCAGATACTATGTCCCTTTTGCAGCCAACATCGAATTCTGTAGAACTCTGCAGGAATTATGAATATTGTCATGTATGTCTCTGAAATGTAAACATTAGCGGTGTTCTAGTATTCAAATTGTGCAAGGAAACCCGTTTACTTCTAGATTTCCCTGTCAGACACTATTCAATTGTTGAAAGGTCCTGAAAGGTACTCTGACCCACTTCTTGGAAAAGTACACACTTACCCGATCATCTGCATTTGGACTTCTATGAAATTTAAAAAAAGACAAACAAAGAGTTTACCACCTTCTTGTAAGTCAACTGTGGCAAATACTGCTTCTTTGAAGCTACTAACAGAAAACTTGTATAGACCTCTGCTTTGATGCTCTTACATATATATATATATATATATAAACAAACTCAACGGCCATTTTCGTGGAGATTATGAAAAATATCGAAACCATCTAGCTTCACTTCAGCTAGCTACTTCAACATTGTAACGTAAGTTCTTTGGCTTAACTTCTGTAATGCCAATTATTTGTGGTTTATATAAATTAATAATTTATTTAAATTCATCTCTTTTATTTAATAACGTATCTACATTTGCATAAATGCACTTGAGTTTACTAAGTTTACAACCTACTGGTTGATTTCTGGGAAGTCTTCGCGGCTCTCCAGGTCTTTTACTTGTTCTACAGGATGTCTTGTTCATCTTTCTTCTCCCATTTGTTTCCATTCTCTTTGCTTGTGCTGCTTCTATATATGTCCCGATGTTGGTCACCCTTACCCTCCTTTTCACCTACTGTGCGTTCATATCCCCTTGATGGGCTGACTCTTCCTTTTTTCCTGCAATTCCATGTACACGTTTTTTTCTCCCTCTCTTTGAATCGAGGTTAAATCTTTACGAATAACAACTCGCTTTGTGTTAACAAATTGCTGATTTTATGATACAGTCCCTTTCTTTACTTGTTTCGGTGCTAACTCTGCTAAGTCAAGGATCTGAGACATGATTTAGCTAGACTGTGTGTGAAATGTAAAATAAGATACATCTTTCAAAATAATATGCGGTCTTTTACTTTTAAAAGTATGATAAATATGTTAGCGATTTTCGTAGTCACCCCTAAAAAAAGGGAAAATGATACAGATGTGTGCATTTTTTTCTTCACTTTTTTGTGTATTTCATTCGTCACTTTTGATGTAAGTCAGTTATATTATATACTGTTATTGTTATTTGAATATTTTGTATTTGATATTTCAATAAATGCAGAAACATCTGCTTTAAAAAAATTGTATCATGGTTTAAATTAACGTGTGTGTGTGTGTGTGTGTGTGTGTGCAATTTGAATTGAATTTATTCTTTATCTTTTATATACATGTGCAATACATTTTAGTGCTGCAAAACGTCTAATAAACCAATTATTTTGAATGAATTGAAACTCTGTATCCTCCATTTCTCTCTTTTTCTGCATTGTTCTGATTCTGTTTTCTTCAAATCACTCTCCTTTCCTATTTCGCGTCCCCCCCCCCCCCTCTCTCTCTCTCTCCTCTTTCTCTCTTGATTTTGTGTATACAACTACAGTACCATCTTATTGTTTATGCCAAGTTCTGTTTTTAAAAAATCTATTTCAGTTTCACAATGCAACAGCTCTTCTTATTCCCTTTTATCCACTTCTCCCACAGTACACTATACAATAAATAAGTGTTAAACACACATATTGGAATTTTACACATTTTAATATCCCGTTTTACCAAAAATACACAATCTACATGCATATCCTGTATCCTACACTCCTGTACACTACATTCATCCACCAACGATAACAACAAAATAAAACGAAAAAGATTAATGCCACTGTTATCAAACAAAATGTTCCACTTATGGCAAAGACAATTGCAAATCCTACATATTGCATGACACAAAAATCCATTGCTTGATGATTGACATATCAACTAAAAAGAGCATGCTTTCTGGAATATTCAATGAGGAAATATTATGTCAAGCATGCAATACTCAGTGGCGTAAATTATGGAGGGTTTTGATAGCTAAATTAAGTCTCATACATACACACATGAAAACATATAACAGATAATCAAATAATAACACAACTTGCACAATTTACACTTAAATAAATGAAAAGAATATCATTTGTCATGCTAAATGGGAAATGACAGAAAAAATAATGTTGACAATAATTTAAAGAAATGTTATTGGCAAATTAAATTTTGAATGCAGTCATATCTTTTTTCAAATTAATCCAAGAAAATCCCCCCCCCCCCCTCCTTGTAATAATCCCCTAAGATATTGGAACTTTTCATCTCCCAAAAATATGAATTTTCAAAGGAGAGTTTGAAGAAAAAAGATATCTTAGCTGTTCTCAAAGCATTGGGTATTTAATCCAGAAGAGCCTCCATGTTTGTTTGTTTTTCTATTTAATCTCAAATCATCTTCAATCACTTGTTCAGGCAATGCTAAATGGCTTATTCATTTTTAAACGTCATAGAAAGGTAAATTGCATAGCATTCTACAGTGAGTGTGTAACTCTCTCAAGGTGAAACAAAGCAAATTCATTAATAAATCTTAGCGAGAATTTTAACATATCTTTGTATTACATTACATAACAACATTTTTGAACAATATTAGGCATACATGTGACCATCATTTTTTTCATGTCGCATCAATATATTTTTAAGACAAATCATTGCCAGAACAATATTTAAAAAGAGTGCCTAAATTAAGGAATTAGTCATACTGACAAATTCACAGCAAAAGTTTTAACTAATCTTTCTGTTCTACATAAATAATTCATTCAGTGTAATTTAATTAACTTGACAGTGCTTAACATAAATCTTTCATGGTTTAATGAAAGAATAGAGAGCAAGCAAATTTTTACAGGGATCCAGGTTGCAATTTAAAGGGCCTATATGAATAGCCCCCTGTTGACCTTACAAGTTTTGTTGGGGGGAGGCGTCTGCAGCTATAGGGGGGAGGGACTTGTTCCACATCCCTTATAGTATCGAGCTGTGCTGAAGGGCAATTTTTCTAGAAGAAGTGCCCTTTGTGACCTATATCTCATCATACGTTTTTTTTAAATATAGAGAGTTTGTTTACATCATCAGGCGAAAATGTTTAGAATGGTCCTCAGGAAATTCCTAATTTTCGTGAGGGCAGACATGTCAAAATATTATCAGACAACCATTTTTTCTTCCTAATCATTAGAATCTACTCTTACTCTCTACAAGTTGGAGAGCCTGCTTTCTATTGGTAGTGTTCATGTATGCATTTCTAATCACTAACAGGCAAAATAACAATGCAAGAATTATTTGTCTATAATCTGTGGTGTAAATCCATGCAAAGTACATACAGAAGATAGGTGTGATGCAATCTATGCTGAGGACATGCTTAAATACTCATTTTAGGGCAAAATCTATGGTAACAAAGTCCGTAAAACATGGTTAAACATAACTATACATGCAAGTATACAAAATAATTTTTAGGGCTATCTTCAGCCTTCGAGGCAAAAAAACACCTCAACGCACATACTTTCATTTCTAGTTTACTACATTACCATACAAAACACTTTGTAATACAGGAAAATTTAAATAAATGTAGACAGGTTACAGAACATAACACTTTGGTGAAGGACAACATCTTTGGTACTTAGACATTTTGTTACAGTGGCTTTGTTTTAAGGGGTATTTACCAGCACACTCTAAACTTTTGAAGAAAAGCATGGTATAAATATTATTAGCAAACAATCTGATCACCACAGCACCTTGCATAAAACATTATAATATCACATAATGATTACGTAGAGAATGAAATTGGGATAAGTTGAAGATGCATTAAATTTACTTTACCAGTAAATATGGTATATATGCCAGTTACCAATTATTCAAAGTGGTTACAGTTAGGCGAAGGCAACGGATGAAATGAATGAAAAGATCCCAACTTTTGAAGAAACGAAAATGACATGAAGAGATCCCCTACACATTTATGGCATACAGTAATAATGCAGAAAGACTGAATATGATTACACTTATTTATTCATTTATTTATTAGTCTTGTTTTAGTAGGGTGGCTCCATCAGTAGTTAAATACTGTTTTCTGTAGAGGCCCTACTTAGCCTCACATGTTGAATATAACCTGGTAGATCAAACTCTCTTTGACAGAATCTACTCTCAGATAATAATTTTCATCCTTCTGTTCATCAGTCTGTCAAAGGTTTTGCTGAAGGAACAGGACTACCGGGAGAAGGAGTCTACTGGATCAGAGTTAAACTCCTAGCCACTTTGTTTAGTGTTCTAAGACAGAAAAGAACTCCTTAAAAAGGGTTTCCATAATTCTCATTCTACTGTTCATCAGTCTGTCAGAAGGTTTTGCTGAAGGAACAGGACTACCGGGAGAATGAGTTTACTGGATCAGAGTTTAACTCCTAGCCACTTTAGTTAGTGTTCTAAGACGAAGAACAACTCCTTAAAAAGGGTTTCCATAGTTTTCATGCTTCTGTCTATCAGTCAATCAAAGTGTTGGTAGAAGGAACTGAGGAGAAGAAGTTTACTGGATCAGATTTAAACTCCCAGCCACTTTGTTTGGTGTTATAAGACAAAGAAGAACTCCTTTAAAAGGATTTCCATAGTTTTCATTCTTCTGTCCATCAGTCTGTCAAAGGTTTTTCTGAAGGAACAGGACTTCAGGGAGAAGAAGTCAACTGGATCAGAGTTCAACTACTAGCCACTTTGTTTAGTGTTCCAAGACAAAGAAGCATCCCTTCAAAAGGTTTTCCATAGCTTTCATCCTTCTGTCCATCAGTCTGTCAGAGGGTTTGCTGAAGGAATGCGGCTGCTGGAAGAAGAGGTTGATTGAAAGAAGGATGGAATGATGCCATCACCGACTGTAGTGACACCGTCAGCTCGAGTAACCTGCCAGGAAACAGAACATGGAAAGCATGTCAACCCAAAGTGCAAATTCACATTAAGTTCATGGGGGTGTTTCACAAAGATCACAAAACTTAAAGTTGGACTTAGACATTATGGAGGCCATTTGTAGCCTTAAAATAAAGTATATTCAAAAGCAAAAATTCAAGTATTTTAGACTTTTTATAAATTCCACATCAAGAACATGAAATCTCCTTGATAACAGAAAACATGAAGGATTTGAATTAACATTTTATGCCTTTTAAAATAACTTTTGCAAATTGTTTTCATAGATGCTAACGCTTTCCATAATTGTTTAGTCCAACTTAGAGATGTGAAACACCCCCCATATTATGTTGGATTGTAAACACATGAGTTCATATGAGCTTTTGTAATCAACTCTTGTTATACCATCACTACATCATCATCATCATCATCATCATCATCATCATCATCATCATCATCATCACCATCATCATTATCTTACATATGAGGGCATCATCCACATCCTTAAAACAATAAGAGTACTTATCTTCCATAAGACAGTCACTATACCGTCAGCAGATACTCTAAAAAATCATGAGTACAATCTTATATTCCTCATGTTGATAAAAAAACAGTAGGGTCAGTGGCCTATGTTATTATTGCCCATCATTCTACAGCCTAAATGAAGTATATATAAATTTTGAAAATGTACATGTAATTAATTAATGGCAGTGAGATGATACAAGGTACTTTTTTTGCGGGAAAGAAGGCCAATTTGAAACAGATGCACAATTTGCAAGAAGTTACAATTTTGCAAAGGTTTCTTTCCGCCATGGAATAATTGAATAGCAACCGACACAAAACCATATTTTTTTCCGGCAAATAAGCAAAAAATTTATTGATGCCAACATGGCTGTAGTTTACAAAATATGAAAAAAACGCTGTGTCTTGTAAGATTCTGGTTTCTCTCTCTCACTTTCTGTCTCTTCCTCCTCCTCGCCACCTCTATCTTCTTCTGATGTTTTGAAGTGCAACATTCTTTAATTATCTGCTATTCTTACTGTGACCTATAATACTTAAGCACTTCCAATTGTTAATGTGCAATATGCTTATACATGTACTGTACTCATGTCACACTTGTGATTAGCACACTGCCAAGACTCCAATTTTAATACTTTTTAATACTTTTTAATACTCATTATACCTACTGAATTAAATTTGTATTGCATTTTATCACAGTTTTTCCTATGTTACAGTTAATTGAATTCATGTACATGTATCCGGATACATTTTATTTGTTTTGATTTTAAACATTTATCCATTCTTGCTAGCAATATTTTATATCTTGTATTTTTGTGTATCTTTTTTTTTGTTTTTTTTTGTTGTTACTGCTTTGATGTAAACATTTATTCATTTTTATATATTTTTTCTCATTTGCTATGTTTTCTTGATATATATATATATATATATATATATGTTTTTGAATGCTTTTTTATATGATTGTATGTTTGATGTTAACTTGCATTTTTAGTCTTTGGACTTTTTGACAAGTCTTGAATAAAACCTCATTTGAATTGAATTGAATATCCAGTCACAAGTGTAATCAGTAAACATATTTTTCTGCACCTGCAGCGTAAATTTTAGAAGGAAGGAAATTTCCCCATGTTTTAATATGCAATGGATAGTGGGGAAGAGGGGGTGTAGCAGCATCCCTAATAAAGAATATATATGATAAAAGAATGAATTCTGATCTACAAAATCTCATTTGAAAGATTCCAATCTACAGAAGGGATTAGCATCATACGTAGACAATTTTCTCTTATTATATGAGATCTGTCACTAGAAGGTCTGTTATAATCCACATGAATTTTGATTAGCAAAAACTAGTTCGTGAGAGATACACCCCAAAACAAAAATGCCAATCCTTTCCCTTTACATTAAAAATAGGGGAGTTTCGCTCTAAAAATGGCAGCATTTACTAATATCAAGGAATTAAGGTAACATAAAATTCTGCATTCTACACAAAAATTTTACTCTATTTCCAAAGGCATTATTTAGGTGATTTGTCTTGTTAAGTATTGGCCTAATGGCCTTAAAAGGGGGAAAAACTAGTTCTTGGCATATTTCACGCTATCTTTCCATGATCATACTTTACAGTTCTTGATAAAATGCCCTTAGGCATCAACATAAATTTGGATTACTTGAGTATTAAATCTGGAACAGGAAAGTCTCAGGTAATACATGGAGAGGATATCTCGAAAGAGGATATTAGACCTACATGTACAGTATTATGTAGTAGCCAACCTTTACCTACTTTTCTTTTTGACCAACTTTTATATCTGGGTCTCTCTCTCGTCCCCACTCTTCTTTCTTTCTCTTTCTATGTTCTCTTCACTATATATCATTATCTCTCTCTCTCTCTCTCTCTCTCTCTCTTTCTCCCTCTCTCTTTCTATGCTCTCTACTCTCTTCAGGATTTTGATCACTCTCTCTCTCTCTCTCTCTCTCTTCTCTCTAACACCCTTCCTGCTCTTTTTCTCTAATCTCAATCTCTCTCTCACTCTGTAGCTCTCTCTCTCTCTCTCTCTCTCTGCCCCCCTCTCTTTCTCTGTCCATCCCTTCTCTCTTTATCTGATCTCTCTCTGATCTCTCTCAATCTCTCTGTTCCATCTCTACCACTCTCTCTCTCTCTCTCTCTCTGCTTTGCTCTACTCTCTTTCTTCTCAGTCCTTTCTCTTTTTCTAACAGTTTCATTTTTAGTAAAGATTTTTTTTTTTAAGCCACTATTATATACCCAAACCCCTTAACTAATAATCAACGTCAATTATGTAGGTTATTGGCTGTGAACGACTGCCTGGCTAAAGCAGGCATAAATGTATCAATCTTGATGACAAGAAGTTCTAGATTGATCTATCAACGACTGCTCCAACAATAGAGCAACTAAAAGATTCAAAAGCTCTTGCATCAACCTATACATGTCATGAGCTCATTTGAGCTGTGATGCCTCATTTACGTGGACATTCTTGAATACTCTGCTTAATTTTGTCATATCCCATCTCTCTGTAAATGTACAGGGGGGTGTTTCACAAAGATCCTAAGTTGAACTTATCTATAAGTTGGACGTAACAATTATGGAAAGCCATTGGCATCTATGAGAATATTTTGTAAAAGTTATTTTAAAAGGCATAAAATGTTGATTCAAATCATTAATATTTTCTATTACCAACAGGGATTTCATGTTCTTGATGTGGAATTTATAAAACATCTAAAATACTTGATTTTTTGCTTTTGAATATATTTTATTTTAAGGCTACAAATGGCTCTCCATAATTGTTAAGTCCAACTTAGAGTTAAGTTTGACTTGGGATCTTTGTGAAACACCCCCCAGGGGTGGAAAAAACACTTTCCTGAGCGATTCAGCTTAGATAGGGATCCCATTGTTTTGGAGTAGTATTCATGCACAAATAGATGGAGTCCGCTCTCACTTCTACATCAACCTATTCCCGTCATGATTTATGTGGCTCCACCTTGGAAGAAGCTCATTTTAGAAAGAGCTTATTGGTGGGGCCACTCCCAGCTGATATTGCATCCACAAGGGTACTTCAAGTTACTACTTTGGATTGGTTTCTATTTGGGTTTCTTGGTGGGAATTCATCTATAAAACGAAATAATTACAAAGTGACCCCTTAAGACTAAGAGTGGATTTCAGCTATTGTACATTAGGAGAGTGGTTATGATCAGTCATGTACATGTAGCTGCCCATGGAAAGAAGATCATTCTTTAAAAAGCTCATTCTAAGAATCCACTTCCAGAGGATATCGCACTTGTCCCTCCAAGTGCAGTATTCCTTGGACAACTCTGACGGATGGCTAATCTTTTAAAATGTATTAATTCCCATCACTGGGCTCCCAAAGAGAGCAAGAGATTCCAACAAGTACATTCTCCCGGAGGATATTGCACTGCTCTGTCTAAGTGCAGTATTCATGGACAACTCTGACAGATGGCTAATCTTTTCAAATGTATTAATTCCCATCACTGAGCTGACACAGAGAGCAAGAGATTCCAACAAGTACACTCTCCCAGAGGATATATTGCACTGCTCTGTCCAAGTACAGTATTCCTTGGACAACTCTGATGGATGGCTAATCTTTTAAAATGTATTAATTCCCATCACTGAGCTGACACAGAGAGCAAGAGATTCCAACAAGTACACTCTCCCAGAGGATATATTGCACTGCTCTGTCCAAGTACAGTATTCCTTGGACAACTCTGACGGATGGCTAATCTTTTAAAATGTTTTAATTCCCATCACTGAGCTGCTGCGCTCAAAATACACGGTGGCGGTGGGCGATTCGCCCCCGTGAGCTACATAATCGCCCCCGTCAGGTTGCTCACGGGGGCGATTGCAAAATTAAAAATCGCCCCCGTGGAATTATAAAATAAAGATTATCTTTTCTGTTATAACTTTAACACAATATTGAGTTTAATTTTCAAACCTTAAAGGTACTATGTCCCTTTTGCAGCCAACCTCAAATTCTGTAGAACTTTGCAGGAATTATGAATATGTCATGTATGTCCTATCTGTGAAATTTAAACGTTAGCAGTGTCCTCATATTCAAATTATGCAAGGAAACCCGTTTACTTGCTAGACTTCACTGTCAGACACTATCGAGTGACTGACTGGCCTTTTTTCTTCTTTGGTAATAACATATATACATGAAAAGAGTTGTAAAGGGTACATGAGCATTTGTCTACATCAATAACCCACTTCTTGTGATGGCCAAGATTAAACTGATTGAATCTTTGCGCAGCATAAAACGTATGACCATTCGGTCTGAAAATCAAGACTATTACTTTTGGGCTCTATAGCCCTAAAGTCGATTTGACAACTAATAGTCATTATTTTCCCACTTGAAGACATTTTCAAGCCCTACCTTTTTTAGGGAAGTTCTAAATTAGTATTATCTTTCAAATGCAGTTGGAATTTAACTTTTTCATTTTTTGGGCCTTCAAATGGGACATAGTACCTTTAAGGCACTGCCAGTGCTTAAAAGGACGTCACATGTGACTGCCAGTGCCGTAACACGTCCACGTCCACGCAAATCTAAAATTCCCTATTGAGAAGAAGAGGAAGACCAAGATGTCGTGGAATGAAATGGTAACATGGGCAGATCTACGGGGGGGGGGGGGGGGGGGGTTATGGGGTTTAACCCCCTCCTCCCTTGGGCTGCCAAGTGAAAATGTGATATTAAAGCGGGGGGGGGGGGGGGGGGTGCTGGAGAGGAGGACTACTAATCTATTTTGTTTCAAGGGGGGGGGGGGAGTGAAGCGCCGTTTTAGCATGACTTTCTTTTTAACTCTTACTTTCACCTATCTCAGATGACCCTAAGTTTTTGGTTGCTGCTTTATATGTAGTTGATAATGCATGATTAGAATAAAGAAAGAGAGAGAGAGAGAGAACTACCAGCATTTTGCAATGGTTCAGGGTTTGTGTAAAGTACATTTGAAACCATTTCTTAGCGTCTCAACCCTAAAAAAATAGCAAAACTATTTTTGAGGAAAAGCATTACACTGAACTGAATACGGGCTAAAGACAATGTGGTATTTGTATAGGTTTTCCAAAATGACATTCTGATCATCAACATTTGTTCTGGTATCATAATGTATATACGCATAATACAACTGATCTTTATGATTTCTTAACGTGACATAGCTTCTTCTCCCCCTGCAAACAAAAAAGAAAACAAGGTTATTTAATAAAAGGATCATGCGACAAATAATCATTGCGATTCAAATTGATGCAAGGATTTTTTTGAATAAGCAATGCTTTTCACCAGAATCTTCTTTGTAAAAAACGACTTTTACAAATCTCAGCCATGCAAATCTGCCACTGTGTTGTAAGATCACTTTCAGATTAGGAGTATTTTACATTGAATGGAACGTCTCAACTCAGTAAGCATGGCTGAGATTTGTAAAAGTTGTTTTTACAAAGAAGATTCGAGTGAATAGCAGTGCTTATTCAAACAAATATTCGCATCAATTTGAATCACAATCATTTTGTCGCTTAATCCCTTTTAATGACCTTGTTTTCTTTCTCGTTTGCAAGGGGAGTTGTATGCGTATATATTATATACACAGGCCCCGCGGAACGTTTATCAAAGTGGGGGGCTAAAGTATTTACGATCAGGTAGAGGGTAGCGAGCGTAAATTGGTGTGTGTGTGTGTGTGTGGGGGGGGGGGGTCAGGGGTTTTAGGCATTTAATTACGGTCAGAGAAGCACAAATATTTTGATGCCGCATTTGTGTCACTGGCAGGTCAGGAGGGGGGGGGGGAGCATTTTTTTTTTCTTAAGGTAATATTTACGTTACTATCCTATTTTTTTTACCGGTTTGGGAGGCTAGGAGGGGGGGGGCGGTAGAGTCGGCCCGTGGATCCGCGCCTGTCCAAAATAGCACACACACACCATCGCTTTGCCACTATGCGGCTCAGTAAAGAAAGAATGTAAAGGTTGCTCCGAATAATGTCATGAGGAGGAAATAATGTGCAGAACGGAAAAAATCGAGAGAATGTCATCAGGGGATGGGGGTCTGTAACAGCTATGTAGCTTGTAAATTTGTAAGAGGGAAAATGCTGATATAGCAAATAATTGATGAGTATCATAGGTACCAATTCAATGGATATTTGTATTAAAAAAAGCCCCCGTCAGCACTAAAAGAGCCCCCGTGAGAAGGCTCACGGGGGCTTTTTTATGGGGGAAGAGCCCCCGTGGACAAAAAATTAATTTGAGCCCTGCTGAGCTGACACAGAGAGCAAGAGATTCCAACAAGTGCAGTTTCCCGGAGGATTTTGCACTGCTCTGTCAAAGAGCAGTATTCCGCGGGACAATCTTGACAGATGGGTAATACCCTTAATGCAGTCATTCCCAATCATTGAGAGAACATAGAGATCATAATATTCAAACAAGTCAAGCCTGACGGATCGTCCAACATGTGTGCAATCCCGTGATTAAAGATCATTCTCAAAAACATTCACCTTCCCCTAAGTTTTTTAATGCAGTCGTTCCCAATCATTGAGAGAACATAGAGATCAGTCTGATGGATTATCCAACATGTGTGCAATCATGTGATTAAAGATCATTCTCCGAAACAAGCACCTCCCCCAAAGTTGTTAAGTGGTTCATCAAATTGTTTGCTTGGGTGCTACAAGCCTAACTGACAGCACATACATACATCTCCTGCTTGCCCTGTTAAGCATGATAAAAAGCAAGCAAATTTTGTATAGCAGTTCATACAGGCTTCTTTTGTAAACCAGTTTTTAGATATTTAATCACTTTTTTAAACAGGTATTCAGGTCCCCCTTTTTACCAGGTTAATCATTGCATACCTGGTCAAATTCACTGAAGGTTCTGACTGGCAACTTTAGTAATTGTGGGCGCTAACCTCCTGGTTGCTTTTAACAGGAAAATTGAGACTACACCACAACTATCAAATTAAAACTTATGTTTGAAAAGAGAGTCTTTATCATCATTTCATTATTCTTTTTAATCCTCATCACCATCCTCACCAGCATGTCTCTACTCCTCTTTCTCCTTCTCCTCTTCATCCTCCTTCTGCACTCTTTTCCTCATTTTCCTCTTCCTCCCCTCCTAATCATCACCATCGCTATCAACATCTTCATTATTACCATCAACACCATCATTATCATCAACATAATTAACATCATAAAAACTATCACTATCATCATCATCAACATCACCACCACCACAATAACCACCATCATCATCACCACATTGGTCATCACCATCATCATCACCACCACCACCACCACCATCATCACCACAATAACCATCAAGGTAATCACCATCATCACCACCACCACCACCCCCACCACAATAACCATCATCATCATCATCAAGGTAATCACCATCACTACCACTACCACCACCACCACCACCACAATAAGCACCATCATCATCACCACCAAGGTCATCACCACTATTACCACCACCACCATTACCACCACAATAGCCATTATCATCATCACCACCACCACAACCACCACCACCACCACCACCACCACCACCACCACCACCACCACCACCACCACCACCATCATCATCACTGTCATCAAACTTACCACTGCTTGTATTCATCAGGAAGATGAGGCACTGAGTCTCCTGCTGTAGCTGTTAATTCTAGTGCAGCCTTTAGCTTCTTGAACATACCTTCAATGTTATTGCGATAGCTCAGGAGAGCCTTTACGTTGCCAAGTTGATTTACAGATTGCTGCAGGAGAAAAGAAAATTTCTAAAAACTTGATATGGAAGCTTCATTATACAGTGTAAAATAAATTTCCATTCAATTAAATATGCCTCAATCATATTCACTTCCAGTTTGGTTAATTTTAGTTCAGTAACTAAGTTTGTTTCAGTTCAGTTTGGTACACTCCAGTTAAATTCAATGTGCTTCAGTTTTAACAGATCAATTCCCTTTTATCAAATTCAGCCAAGTTCAATTACATTAAGTTCTTCTCTGTTTAGGGCAATCAAAAGTCAGATCAGCCCAGGTCTGTCCAATTCAAATGAATTGAACTGGATGCGATGACCCAATGTTTCGAAGTAAGTAAGCCACTGGGCTGGTTCAGTTCAATTCAGAAGGAAAACAGAAGTAGTTGTTAAATTGAAAATACTTACATATAGGAGCGCCACTTGATGTGCGATGTACTTGTGGTTGGTAAGAGTCTGTACATCATGATGAAGCTGTTTGCAGAGTGTGTTGACCTGGTTGATAACTGCTAGATGTGACAAGTAACCTGCAAAAAGACCCAAACAACATCAACATTTCAAGTACTATAAACGCTGTTATTTTCATGTGATAAATTTTTTGCGCTGAGCGACTCCAAAACATATTAACGGTTTCTTAATACATTAGCGTTGCACGCAATTCAACTCGTTCAAAACACGCATAAGAAGTCGTACTTATATTTTTTGCGAGTTCTCAAATTCGCGCTTGCAAATCTTAGCATGAAATCCGCGAAAATAAATGTACTTGAATATTTCCGCGTTTGTCTGTTCTATGAACAAATTAACTAGGAACAGTTTCATAGTAATCAATAATAATACTTGGTATTCTTTAACCCATCAAAGTGCAACTTTATCACAGCATTTGCCACACAATTGGTTTTAGAATGCATCAAGGAAAATAAACAATTTCTTTCTAGAAACTCTAAACGCAAGCTATATCATCCATACATGAGGTACCAACCATTATATACTAGCAAGTTTGTGAGAAGATGAGTCTATTCACCTTTTTTTCACAGGTGTACTGGCTTAGTGAGGTTCTTTAAAATTTGGTCCGGAAGAAAGAAATGTCTTCTTATGAATATTTTCCTTGATATGCTGCAATGTTTGTGTTTCCAGTAAAGTTGCATGACCATTGACCACATGTTTGGTATACAAATAATGTGTATGTTTGGCATAAGAATTGTCATTGCTTAGGGTTGGTACATGTGCATAGAAACTAGATGCATGTTTGGTAAAAATGTCATTCTCATTGTAAACAAATTTACTAAACCGAGATGACTTAGGATGCGTTCAAGCAATTTTTTAAAGCTAGAATCACAAATCGAAACGCCGTTACAAAACACGGTTACTGCGGGAGATCGTTTAAACGATTTACCATCAACGCTGATTTCCCTCATTTCAAGCCCAGCCACTACGCAGTTTGACCCAGGAAGTATAGGTCAACTTTGGCGTGCGCTTTTTGAATTTGTTTACGGTTGACTGTCATAAAATCATGATTGAGATCTCCATTGCGTTCAAGCAATCTCTAGCAACCATGATTCTGCAGAATCACGTTACAAAACAAATCGTTCTCAGTGTTTCATGTTTGCTTTTGAAACATGTTTATATTTATGACTCACAAAAACTTGCTTGAAATCGCTTGAACGTAACCATGTTTTTAACTAAACGTCTTTGAAAACCACATTCTAGGGTGAAAAAGTGTCGCTTGAACGCACCCCAACGAGCAAGAGGGTGCTAACTTACCGTCCATAGGAGATACCTTGGGAGCTTGGGACTTCCCCCGCAGGCCGTCAAGATAATGGGCTGACCGAGGATACAGGGTTCCAAGTCCTGTTTGCGAGAGGTATTCCTGGAAAGACACAGCAGAGAAGAAACATGGAATTTAACAAAATTGTCACTAGACAATTTCAACCCCAAGTAGTTCATTTCTGCGAGTTTCTTACCTTTGTGTTATGGCTCTGCAAGGCGCAAAGCATGATAGTGATTGTAACTAACAGCCTATGAATAACTGTAAATCGACCTTAGTTAAACAAAAATTGATATGATTGGGCATATATGAATACTATGTGAATTATGGACAGCACATGCAGGATTTTCGTTTCAGTCTCTTTGGTACATGTGATTAGGCAACTAGATAGTAAATGGATGGCTCAGTGGTAGAGCAGTGGTCTCGTAAGCGGAAGTCTCGGGTTCAAAACCTAGTCAATGTGCTAGTGCCCTTTGGTAAGGCATTAATCCTTATTACCAAATCCTTTGGAGAGGACTTAAAACTGTCAGTCCTCTGGTAGCTTACTTAGCAGACAGATAGAACAAACCAAACCACCAAACCAATCTAATCTAATATTAGTATTTTTCCAAACCCTGGATTAGACTGGGTGCTAAGTAATTATACTAGTATGAAAATGTAGTCAAAATAAAGGCACCGCAACAAATTATGATAATGCTGACCTCACGTTACAGCTGAAATAGATAAGGTGGTGAATAACAAGAGCATCATACCAGTCTTTAATATCAGAAAGCAACTTTATATAATGGTCATATTGAGTGATTTTTTTTCTTTTCTGGGATGAATTATAAGAAAGAGTAAATGCTGCAGAAAACTTTTCATAGAATCACCCTCCAGCATCATTTTCTTGAGATCAGCATTCTACAATTAGAAATATTCTTAGAAATATTCTATTTCTGCTGGTAACATTTACCCGTTACCTATATTTGCTTCACAAGGTCACATGTAGCTTATACCTTCACGATTGAGAAACGCCTCGGGACAGGTGTACGTTTCATGTATACTTTACACAAAATGGGCGCTAAATAGAAGCGTGTCCACACACAAACATTTTAATCCTGAAACTCTATAAAAAAAACATTGTATAAAGAATCATCGTATGAATTCCAGGGCGTCCACACACACAAGAAAGTAATCTCGAAACTCTACAGCGAAACATCGTATAGGTGCGCAGTTTGCTATGAAACGGAAGTGTAAACGAGAGGTCAGGTCTCCTTTCGCGCGCAATCATGTTAAGCCCCGCCCAGTTATACCGTTCTAGTTTGACCAGTTATACTAGTTACGTCCACACTTTATCTTCTTTATCGAGTTCTAATTCGAAACGATGCCCAGACCTGCGTTTCGTTATACAACGTTTCATTATACAACGTATCGTTAGTTAAAGCGTACACACACACACAATTTCATCGTATAACTATCCAGAAAACAGTATAACTAAACCGTTTCGGGATAGTTATACAATGAATTTGTTGTGTGTGGACACGGGGATATATGTCTTGATACAACTGCCAATCACAAGGCCTGTAGCTTATACCATCTGACAAAATTAAGCATTAGGAAAATTGAGGCGACTCACAAACAAAATAAGAGCTTAAATAGAAGCATCAGAAGACATACAGTTTGTATGACTCGATACAATTGTCAATCATGCAGCCTAGAGCTTACACTATCTGACAAATTTAAGCGTTAGGGCCACATGATGCGACTCACATACTGGACAATTGAGTTGCCGCGGGCAACACTTTAGTTTTCACCACTGATGATGTCATGGACAAGGGGTTTGGCAAATCAGCCCAGAGTTAGCATACAAATGAACTCTGCGTAAACCTTGGCTTTTACCACAGTTCATCATTGTCATCATTTTAAACCATGGAAGGAGACTTGATTTGCTAGATCTGTCTCCTTTTCTCTTATTTTTTTTCTGACCCCTGTTCACCCTTGCTTTTTTTTCCAGTCTCCAACTCTTTATCTCTTTCTCTCTATTTCACATCTCTCTCACTCTTCTCTCTCTCTTCTTTCACCCACCCCCTCTCTTTGCTGGAGTTCTAATCTCTCCCCCCCCCCCCCTCCTCCCCCTCTCTCTCTTTTTCTTTCTCTCTCTCTCTCTCTCTCACTCATATACACACACATTCTTCTCCCCTTTTGAAGGGCAAGGACTCAGCAGTGTGAACATTTTCATGCACATTAACATTCTGGTAAAGCCATCCACATTCCAAAACAGGAAACAAATATAATGTCAAGAGTCACAGTACCTCCGGCACGTTATTATCACTCTCTAAAGAAACAACAATAGCCACATCTGCACCATGCTCTCTGTTTCTGTAAGAACTAAGCTTGTGCAAATACAAGACAGAAGAAAAAAATTATATTGTGCTCCCCTGCCCTAACCATTAAAAAAAAAACGAAAATGAAGTTCCTGGGGATATGAAGAAATTACAATAGTTGTGTCTGCACAAGAGATTTTATATGTTCTAGAACTTTGCTTTTGAGGATATTTTTTTCTTTCCTGACTTATAGTACAGAAAAGTTCTGATAATAGACATTCCTGAGAAATGGTACAAGTTGACGCAATGACAGTAGCCACATATGCACTTTAGACCAAAGATTCTTCCCAAACTTTGCTTTCGTGAAGATAGACTGCAAGAAATGTCTCAATTGTTCTACCCTAACAAAACTTCTCAAAATTCATGTTCCTAATGAAGGTTTCACAAATAAAGAAATGGCAGCTACAAAATATTTTCAGATTATATCAGAACTAAACCTTCTTTAGACTACACACAGCATAGCTACTAATTCATTCAAAGCAAAGAACATTGCACAGTATTTGCATGTCAGTAACACACTAATGTCAATGCAGAATCAATCAGGGAATTCCCCCAAGATGCTGCACACAAGATGGCGCAAGACACCCTAAATTATCGGCCATGGCCTTTGAATATGTACAAGTGTATGAGTGATGTGATTGAAGAAGGTTCAGAATTTCAACAAAAAACAGGAGTTCAATTGGGTGAGGAGTTTACATGTAAGTGCTGAAGTGTTGGGTTTCTTAATTTCGAGACATATACATGTATGCACAATGGGAAACACTAATACTCTAACTTGGTTATGTTCAATGGTGTACCATTAATGGACACACCTGATTCATTTCAAAGCATTTCCTTACTTTTAAATGTAAAATTTACAGTAGCAAGTGAACAAACTGTACATGCTTTATTTAAAGGGGAAGTCCACTCTGATTTTACGTTGGTTTTAATAGAAGCAGAATAATGACAGGAACAAGTCAGTGAAACATTGAGCAAAATCTGTTTGAAAATAAGAAAGTTATATTTTTTTAAAGTTGTGATCATTAAAACACGAATTGGCAACTCTGTGACGTATCTTGGGAGGTCCCCTCCCATTTGCCTTGTAGTAAAAAAATTTTTTTTTAAATCAAACATTTTTATTTTCCCTCGAGAAAATTTTCAATCAAACATTTGACAAGTCTAAATATAATTATTACAAATATGTTTTTATACAACTCCTGTATAAAACAAATCTTTTCTTTGATCATTAACTAAGAAAATTAAAGTTTATGAAACTTTATGTACATAGCAAACTGGAAAGCACCTCGCAAGATAAGTCACAGTGTTGCTAATTTGTGTTTCACTGATTACAACATCAAAAATCATAACTTTCCTTCATTCAATCAGACATTGCTTAAACTTTCACTACTTTGTTTCTCTTGATTTTCTGCTTATATCAAAACCAACTTAATATCAAGGTGGACTTCCCCTTTAAGCAATGTCTGTATGATTAAACTTTTGTATGTTAAAGTCTACACTATAATGTCATTAAAAAATCCCTAGGGACGTACGCACTTTGTCTAAAAGTGAGCGTAACTGTGGTATTGACATTTCCCTGTAGATACGGAACATCTGTCTTCCACTGCTTACAAATCTAATCAAGCATAAATTCAAAATTTGACCACTATAAGCTATAAAAAGGTAATGGATGGAATTAATGTGAAAACATGTTGATTTTAACCATTTGTTGTGATAAAAGCATTTGTTATGATAAGACTGAAGTCTCTTCTTCAAGAAAAATCAACATACTTATGTCTGCAGAAAAGAACCCCAAAAGGCTCGCATCTACGCCCAAGCACTCAGAAATTTGTCGGTCAGAATAAGAGAGATTTTAGGCTGTGTTCATAAAATATTTCTTCAGCTCAGTATAACAGTTTTGAAAGAAATTTAATGCAAAACATGTTTAGTGTCATGAGATGTTTCACTAGGAGTAAAATTTTAATATGTTTGAGATCACTGTTCATCAATTTCAAATGGACAAAAATATGCATTTGCAATATCATTCTCTGAAATATATAGCCGGTAGAGGTAACGAAGCTCAAAAACATATCTACAATGCATCTCTATAGCAAGAACCCTGTATATACTGGCTCTGAACTAATTTGGTTACATCAAGGTATTGAAAAGAATATGTTTATAAAATATTTACAACAAATAAAATAATATTCAGTTGTAAATTAGACTTCAGTACAGGCAACAGACAAATTAGATCTGCACTATAAACTATCCAACAGTATGATGTGCGATGTGAAAATGTTTAAAATCAGGGATATTGGTCAGTGTCTCTTGCTCCTGATTCTAGCTTCCAAAAGTGTTATGAATACAGCCATTGAAGGCAAGCCCATGTCTCTCTCTCTCTTCGTCTCTGTCTCTGTCTCTCTCTCTCTCTCCTCCTCCTACCCTCAGACTTAGTGTGTTTCTGCTTTGATGCATTATTCTTTGGCAGAGGAGAAGCGATTTGTGTGTGAGAGGAAACCTTCCCTCAAAAGCTGGATTACGTCTCCCAAAATTGCCAATGCCAGGAGCAAAAATAGAAACAGAGTTTATTCAGGACTTGGGGGAAAAGTAGGTGCCTAAAATATAACCACTTTGGCAACAGGGAGAGAAAGAATGTAAGAGAGAGAAAATGAGAGAATATTAAGATGTATGAGAGATAGGAGATATAGGGGAAGGACGTTGTGGGGAAAGAGGGTAAAAGAGACAGTTACCGACAGAGAAGAAGAGAGAGGTATAAAACGAGAGGGAGAGATAGAGAGAAAAAGCAAGAGAGAGAGAGGGGGGGGGGTAAGAATGGGTGATAGAGTAAGGGGATGAAAATGAGGGTAGGAGAAGAGAATGAGAGATGGTGGGAAAGAAAAAGAAATAGAATTGAAAGAAAAAAGAGAAACAGAGAGTAGAGACAGACAGAGACAGGGGCAAAAAAGTGGATGAGTTAGGAAAGAGAGGAGAGAAATACCCACAAAACAAAACCGAAAGACAAAGAAAACAGATCAAAAACAATATTTATAACAGGGGAGACAAAAAAAGTGAAAGGATGGGTCAGTCACTTTGGACAAATCACGGCAACCGTTATCGAGCCTTTCACGGCACCATTCCATAGAAGGCAAACCGGAAAGAGAAGGAAAGAGAAGGCAAGTACGTTGCCCTGCCCTTGGGTTTCCCACCGCCCACCTCGTTTCATGGATGGGTGAGAGAGGAGGAGGAGTAGGAGACAGCAGGTGAAAATACTGAACCGTACAAGACATGATTTTGAAGTAGAAGAGAAGGGAAGAAGACAGAAGAGTACAGAAGACAGGTGAACCCTAAGGTCGGTGGTAAGGATTTTTTTTTCTCCACCAACCAAAAAATGGGGTTGACTGAGAGGTATGAATGATCCTCAAGAAAAACTACACAATTTCAAAACCAATAAAAAAAAAGAACTTAAACTTTATTTACACAAAACTTGAGGCTCTGCTAGAAGAAAAACAAAGAGGTAAAAATTTTAAGTATTTATTGTGGTCATTGTACTTAAAACAAGGAAGCTAAATTTTAACAAACTGCACAACCTATCTACAAACAGCATGATTGCCAAGACTTTGAACAGAAAAAAAAAATCTCGACCAAATTCAGTACTTTAATTCTTTTCTTCTTTCATTATTTTCCTCCTCCTCCTCCTCCTCCTCCTCCTCCTCCTCCTCCTCCTCCTCCTCCTCCTCCTCCTCCTCCTCCTCCTCCTCCTCCTCCTCCTCCTCCTCCTCCTCCTCCTCCTCCTCCTCCTCCTCCTCCTCCTCCTCCTCCTCCTCCTCCTCCTCCTCCTCCTCCTCCTCCTCCTCCTCCTCCTCCTCCTCCTCCTCCTCCTTCAAATACTACTATCATTATAAGCAATTAATAATATCATCATTAATATAACAGATATTGAAGAGCGACAACAATGAGATTCAATCATAACTCAAAGGTATGACTGATCGTTAAAAATGTATCTAGAACAACCACAAGTTGTCCAGGCAATAGAAATTCAGGGGGTGGTTGTCCTAGTAGTTGTTCTAGCATTGTTTTGAAAGCATGTTTGTATACTTGATGGTTAGGGGTCAAATGAAGTTTTCGAGCGGAAAAAACGGGACAGACAAGAGGCGGAGTTGACGCTGAGAGTACATCCAAAGTGGAGTAAAGGATTAGAAAAATGGGTTAAAAGGAAAAGGGCAAATCTGAGAACAAGTCCCTCGAGAGATGATGCAAAGTACAGGATCGTATAAATACATATGTTTGCAGTATTTAGGGAATGGTCAGAAGAAGTTAAATGTTGAAAACAAAATAAGTCAATTGTGAATGACGCTGATTTGTAGTTCACATGGCTGATTTTTTAGAGTGCTTGTACAGTCTATGAAACAGTTATGATGCATGAATGAAACGTAATAGTAAAAACGCAAGTACAAATTACATGTTTTGAGTACCAAGGGGATGAACAAAAGAAGTTAAATGTTGAAAACAAAAATAAGTCAATTGTGAATGACGCTGATTTGTAGTTCACATGGCTGATTTTTTAGAGTGCTTGTACAGCTATGAAACAGTTGTGATGCATGAATGAAATGTAAGATCAAAACATAAGTACAAGTTCCATGTTTTGGGAACCTAGGGGATGGACAGAAGAAGTTAAATGTTGAAAACAAAATAAGTCAATTGTGAATGACGTTGATTGTTCACATGACTGGATTTTGGGATTGCTTGTATATGGGGCGCCAAGTGTTACCCTAGTTTTTCGGTATAAAATCACCTCATTTTGTTACAAAATTTGTACCGAATTAATTTTGTTACAAAATGATTTGTACCGAATTTATTTTGTAACAAAATTTTATTCTGTTAAAAACTTTTGTAACAAAATAAATTTTGTTACAAAATGATTTGTACCGAATTCATTTTGTTACAAAAATTTTACCGAATTCATTTTGTTACAAAATGATTTGTACCGAATTCGTTTTGTTACAAAATCTTTTTTACGGAATTCATTTTGTTACAAAATTATTTTTACCGAATCTATTTTGTTACAAAATTTGTACTGAATTGATTTTGTTGCAAAATTACTTTTACCGAATTCATTTTGTTACAAAATGACTTTGTACCAAATACATTTTGTACCGAAAAACCAGGGTAACATTTGGCGCCTTTGGACGCCAAGTGTTACCCTGGTTTTTTCGGTAACACTTTGCGCCTTGGGTCGCCAAGTGTAACCCTGGTTTTTCGGTATAAAATCACCTCATTTTGTCACAGAATATACTCAAAACTGTATTTTGTAACAACATTATGTTAAACAATTTATTTTGTTACAAAATGACTTTGTACCGAATTCATTCTGTATTACAAAATGTTTTTTTTTTGTGGACGGAATACATTTCGTACCGAACACATTTTCATTCTGTGTACGGAATTATAGTCCGTGCATATAGTTTTGTGTCCGCGCGAAGGCACGGTCAGTGAACAGAAATTGATGCTTGGGGGGGGGGGGGGGGGAGAGGGGATTAATTATTAACCTTGATAAGACACTAGTAGCGTACACATGGTGTGTCTACACTCAATATAATACCAAGATACTGTTTAAATTGGCAAGAAATAAAGAAGGTGCCTACGCTAACATTTAATAACTTCATAAAAGGAAAGTTTAAAACACAAAGCTGCAAAGCAAGGCAAAGTCTACCGTAGCGTTCACGTACGCTTGTGCTTCCATGGGGTACAAAAGCAAAAAAATCATATATTAATTTACATTCAATATATCGATTTTTTGACCAATCATCACCCCTCTCGATAACGCCAGCCCCTCCCGCTACCCCCTCCCAAGTCCTCCAGGGTATATTACAAAGAACAATACAGATTTACAACTTGCAAATATTATATTATGTTTATCTTTTTTCTCGTCGTAACTTCAGGTTCCAATTATTAAGAGCCTGCATTAGGGCCCACAATTTGCGTCTTGAGTAAGTTAACTAAGTGCGCTTTATAAGTATTTATTATTTTGTTGAGATAATATAGTTTAATTAAACTATATTCTCTGTCATTATTTGTCTTTTGCTTACTTATACAAAATTCTTAGCCAAGGACATGTGACAGTTACTATGTATTATGCAATAGCACATAATTGTTATATTCTAGTTTAAGTCACTAGTTACAGTTTTAATAGCGAAACGCTTTGTTCATGTCCAGAACTTTAACTTCCAGTATCTTTGTATTGTTGAGTGTAGACACACCGTGTGTACGCTACTAGTGTGTTATCAGGATGAGGCAGTGCGTGCAGTATGAACACAACTTCTTATCAAGGTTAATAATCCCCCTCTCCCCCAAGCATTAACAGTATACTGTTCACTGACCTTGCATTCCGCGGACACAAAACTATATGCACGGACTACAATTCCGTACACAGAATAAAAATGTGTTCGGTACGAAATGTATTTCGTCCACAAAAAAAAAAAATTTTGTAATACAGAATGAATTCGGTACAAAGTCATTTTGTAACAAAATAAATTGTTTAACATAATGTTGTTACAAAACACAGTTTTGAGTATATTCTGTGACAAAATGAGGTGATTTTATACCGAAAAACCAGGGTTACACTTGGCGACCCAAGGCGCAAAGTGTTACCGAAAAAACCAGGGTAACACTTGGCGTCCAAGGCGCCATGTGTTACCCTGGTTTTTCGGTACAAAATGTATTTGGTACAAAGTCATTTTGTAACAAAATGAATTCGGTAAAAATGATTTTGTAACAAAACGAATTCGGTACAAATCATTTTGTAACAAAATGAATTCGGTAAAATTTTTGTAACAAAATAGATTCGGTAAAAATAATTTTGTAACAAAATGAATTCCGTAAAAATGATTTTGTAACAAAACGAATTCGGTACAAATCATTTTGTAACAAAATGTATTCGGTAAAATTTTTGTAACAAAATGAATTCGGTACAAATCATTTTGTAACAAAATTTATTTTGTTACAAAAGTTTTTAACAGAATAACATTTTGTTACAAAATAAATTCGGTACAAATCATTTTGTAACAAAATTAATTCGGTACAAATTTTGTAACAAAATGAGGTGATTTTATACCGAAAAACTAGGGTAACACTTGGCGCCCCATACTTGTACAGTCTATGAAACAGTTATGATGCATGAATGAAAAAAAAACGTAAGATCTAAACGTAAGTACAAATTACATGTTGTGAGTACCAAGGGAATGAACAAAAGAAGTTAAATATTGAAAACAAAAATAAGTCAATTGTGAATGACGCTAATTTGTTGTTCACATCACTGAATTTTGAGAGTGCTTGTACAGTCTATGAAACAGTTGTGATGCATGAATGAAACGTAAGATCAAAACATAAGTACAAGTTCCATGTTTTGGGAACCTAGGGGATGGACAGAAGAAGTTAAATGTTGAAAACAAAATAAGTCAATTGTGAATGACGCTGATTTGTAGTTCACTTCACTGAATTTTGGGATTGCTTGTACAGTCTATGAAACAGTTATGATGCATGAATGAAACGTAATAGTAAAAACGCAAGTACAAATGACATGTTTTGGGAACCTAGGGGATGAACAGAAGAAGTTAAATGTTGAAAACAAAATAAGTCAATTGTGAATGACGTCGATTGTTCACATGACTGGATTGCTTGTACAGTCTATGAAACAGTTATGATGCATGAATGAATCGATTGGCTTTCACAAGTAGATGTTACAATATTCCTGGGCTTTTTGCTCAGAAACTGGCCAATTTCATTTCAGAAGGTATTAACCCTATATCAATCATTCATTCGCTTGGGTAGAACTAAACAATTGTAAGCCAACTAATTGATATAATTGATTGTTGTGACCACAGCACATAATCGGCTAAATTATATTTGTTTGTACAGGTACGTCTATGTACGTGTATCAGCTCTAATAAAGGAAAAATAGCTCTAGTAAAAAATAAAATAAATAAATGAATAAATATTTTTTTTAAATGCCTGCAAACAGAGAAATACTTTCTACTCTGCTCTATATCTAACATTCTATATTGCCCATAAAGTTAGACAAATATTTTCTTCCCTAAAGTTTATATCTTCTCTGAACATTATTGATCAAGATAAGTGTCACAGAGATAGACGATATACTTTATCTATCAAGAATAAATCATATTGTCACAATCAATTCATAAAAAGAGGAAAGAAAAAAATTCATACCGATTTTTGTTCTTCTTATTTAAATCAGTTTATTGAATCAAACAAAGAGCAAAGAATACAATTTCAAGCCTGGCAAATACTGCTTTGCAATCAATTTTGTGCCAGTTAGTAAATCCTTAACTTCAACCCTAAACCAAACACTACATTTAATCCCAATCCACCTAATCCTGATCTAATCTATATCCCAATTACAACCATAACAGTAATCTTCTATCTTCAATGAACACAGCCTGGGGCAATGTCAAATCCTCACAGAAATTCAAGTTTAACAGAATAAAAACACTTTTCGATTCATTCAACAGAGTAAAAAAAAAGAGAGACAGTGATTCCCAAAACTAGAATTTGACTATTGAAGGATGAAATTCATACCCTTTCGGAGACCGAAGACAGACAGAGCGGGGAGAAATCGGATGTTGAAACAAACTCACCGTGCAACTCATCGGCAAAAGCAAGGACTTTTTAATTCTAAATGGACAATGAATTATTGAGTTTGTTGGAATTTCCAGTGAAGCAAACTGATCAATGTCACGGCAGACTTTACAGAAGGTCGGCAGGGGCCTTTAGTGACCTATCATTTTCACTGGAACATGGAAGTAGTTAAAGTTTGCAAAGCTCAGAAACAGAAACTGAAAGTAAATGACAAAAAAAGCTAGAATATTTAAACCATTGAAGACTATTAACATTTCAGTTGCTTTCTTTGCTTCTCTGCCCTGTCACTCGTTTGCCACTCAAGCATTTTTGCACAAAATAAAAGACATTGTTTAACCATGTTAGATCTGAGAAGCATACCCTACGTGTTATCACAGTGTCTGTGATATGGTGTAATATTGAAGCCCTAAAAAAATTGCACTTCAAAATGATCATGAAGTGCCTGAAAAAGTAAAAATCTTTGAGTGACCGGTTTTACCATTCTAATTTTTCCCAATAGACTGAAGTGTTCCCAACGGTTTTTTAAATTTAGATTTCCAAACATAAATATCTTGATAATTAGACAGGCGATCAGCTTGTAAAAGTCATGGGATTCCTGACAGACCTAAAGGTTTATAGTTATGATTGCAGCATGAGCTAAATCCAGGATTTTGTTTAGAATTCGAGGCAAAGATAGCCAATCCCTATAAATAATCTTACAGCTTTTGGCATACATGTATGTATCTATCTCGTGATAAACACAGAGGCCCGAATTCACAAAGCAAGGTTTGAGCTCAAACCTCCTTTTGTTTCGCCAAACCTCCTTTTGTTCTTTACAAACCAAGTTTGTAAAAAATGTGTAAAACGCGTCATATGACGTACGAAAACCAAGGTTTGTCGACAAACCTCCTTTGTGAATTCGGGCCCTAAAGTGTGCCACAGTCAGATTTTTACTGTGGCATGTATTCCTTGATAGAAAGTGGCAAGTCCTAATAAGCTAGGATTAACCCTCCATTACCAGTCCCATGGATATGACGCAAAGCCTCGACTGGATGATTATCAGGTAGTAATCCCCTCCTCTTTGAGCAAGTTCATTCAAATATGACAAGGAAAAACCTCAGCAGTTTTTTATGATGATTTTAAGTGTAAAACGTAAATTTCTGTATCCTCCAACACAGAGATAAGTGAATACCTGCAAGTTCGTGCTGCATGCAGTTCTCATTCTTTTACACTTAATTAATGCTTAATTAATACAAAGTCATCGTGAATATATGCGTACTCTATATAAGACGACGTCATCAAGTCGATAACTAGTTTTTAGGTCAACAACGATCTCAAGGATTTAGATTTGGTGCCGATTTTTTTTTTGTGAAGCGTTTTGTTTTCCTGGCAGAAAATCACTTAAAGCTAGAATATAAGAAATAAGAAATTAATATAGTATAGCATGTAAATCATGAATTTGACCAATCATTAACAAATGTCAGAAAGACATGGAAAAAAAAAATCAATATTCAAAGCAATCCTTTTTCCGTCACATGGAAATCAGGGGGTGCTTCACAAAGACTAAGATTGGCTGAAGTTGGACTTGGCAGGCCATTTATGCCACTGGTTGCTCTCACCATCGGTCTCTCAATTAATAATTAATTATCAAAAAAGGTAAATTCTGTAGATTTGTGACCACGATTTGTACGTCCCTTGAGAAACGCAATGCCAGGAATGGTTAGAGGAACTAGTGGCATGAACAGCTTGCCATATTTCTAGTCCAACTTAAGTCGGTCTTAGTCTTTGTGAAACACCCCCCAGATGATAAAGATTATTCTGTAATCTTTGGTAGATATGAAACTCTATTATGTAGAGGTATTGTGGTCTAGTGGATAAGTCACCCGACTGTGTATCACAAGGTTCGGGGTTCAAATCCATAGACAGTATTATGCAATCTTTGGTAGATATGAAACTCTATTATGTAGAGGTATTGTGGTCTAGTGGATAAGTTACACGACTGCAGATCGCAAGGTTCGGGGTTCAAATCCATAGACAGTATTATGCAATCTTTGGTAGATATGAAACTCTATTATGTAGAGATATTGTGGTCTAGTCAGGAAGCTGTAATGAATGGAGATACCGTCTCGAAAGAATTTTCCGAGGGAAAGATATTCAAGATTAACCTGGCTTAACAAAAGAAAATGTAACCCTCTCCAGCCATCATTTCCATCAACAGCTGTCCATATCAATGCACAGTCCCTCTCTGGCATTTCAAATAGTACGAAATGTTACGCAACGCCATCTGCTTCCCTAAGTTCTCTATTCACTCTTTTGCAAAAATATGCAAGCATTGAGCTTTGAAGCCATGCGTGGCACCGACAAATTAAGTCATGTTCAGTGAAGATGTATTTAGCTATAACATATCAAATACAGAATTCACAACATTATGACCAATGCAATTTTCTATTACCGGTAGTCATCAAATGCTTTTTCCGTTCTCGGATAGCTCTACTGAAGACATGCCCATTTCAACCAGCGAAATCAACCGAGGAAATCGTGAGTTAGAGCGAATGAAAGTTTCCATCATCATGATTTTCTCATCTGATTATTGACATTTTCCGAAAATTTCGCACTTTGTAAATAGCTAGGAAGGTAGTCCAAATGTTAATCTTCCTAAAAAACTAAATGAAATTGTGTTATATGTTTGCGCATTTATTGATAGAGGGCTAGAAGTTGTAAAGTTATCACCACTATTCACCCCAAATATGGGCCGGCAAAGCAAAAGCCGCCTTGCTCGCTGGGCTGGGTTGTGTGCGGAAAGGGAGGACTTAGAGCTACTAGGGAGCTGTACGGTTTCGGAGGGGAATTAAGGGGATTACGGTAGGGGAAACAAAAGACGCGTGGTGCCACGGATGGCTTCAAAGGGGTCTCTTGGACGGGATCTCCATTCATTACAGCTTCCTGGTCTAGTGGATAAGTTACCGACTGTAGACCGCAAGGTTTGGGGTTCGAGTCCCGCCACAAATAATGTCCTTTGGCAAGACGTTCATCTACATTTGCTACCTGGTTGCGAGAGAATGTGCATACAGTGTGTACGGGCTAGCCTGAATCCGATGCTATATAAAAGCAGATATTATTAGTAGTAGTAGTTATTAGGAGATGGCCATTGTTATAGGGTAAAACAGGTCGTTCATGAGCTTGTTTATTTAGTTCCACATTTATTTTAAAAAAGAGGGGGTCCAAATAAAATCATTGAGACTTTCTATTCAATAGTAAAATTGATAATTATGGGCAGTCATTTGTATTTGGACTATCTTTCTAGAGCTCTTTTATGCTTTTCTAAAACAATATGATCAAAAATATATTGGAGTACATAAAATCTTGCCAGAATGATTTCATCTGAGTAACACACAATATTCTTGAATTCTCGTTCAATATCATTTACGATAGATGCAATCACCCAGATATTTCTTCCATCTTGCTCCAAAAATTACTCTTGATTCGGTAGCCTTTAATGATTTGCAAATGACCAATAGAACTTGTATAAATGTCACGTTAGACTAATGGAAAACTAAAATGTAAAGTTCAAACCAAAGCAAACATCAAATCCTCTTGATGCAAAAGTAGCTAAATTTAGGACATCAATTTGGAAATTGATACGGCGATACAGCAAAGTGTTTTGAAATCATTCATCAGGGAGGTATTAAGCTTAGAAAAACAACACTGCAGCATGTTTTTTTATCCCCACATGAAATCAAGCTTTCAAGAAAAAAGAAAAGATTTGAAATGTGATGGAATGTCACTTTTCGATAAGATAATAGTTTAAGTGGCCGCTACTGAGAAAGTGCTCATGTATCTGTCTCTTGGAGATGCCAATAACCTGTTGAAGATTTCCTCAGAGATAATGTCAGGATTTAAACCTATCAGAAATGTATGTTAACTGAAAATAGAACCACTTTAAAACAGTAGCATATAACAAAAAAGAACAAGTGAAGCTTTAACATCTGTTAAATGCCAAAGTAAAGAGCACAATATAAGTTCTTGAAAGATTAATGTAGAAAACTTTTGGGAGGGGGGACTATTCACTCTGTAAATTTGCTTTCTTGGTTCTTTTTCAATCTATTCCACTTTGTATTTTTATTTCCTTATTTTGATTGTCTGGAGCCAGAAGTGGGTTACTCAACTTCTTTAAAAGATTAAAAAGAAGGAAGAAAAAAAAGGGAAGAAAAAGAAGAAAAATAAGAAGAAGAAAAAAGAAGAAAAAAGAAGAAAAAGAGAAGAAACAAAGAAGAAAAAAAAAAGAAAAAAAAAAGAAAAGAAGAAAAAGAAGAAAAAGATGAAGAAAAAAAAGAGAGAGTTTATTTCCTTCTGGCCAATAGCTCAGTCTTGCATGAGAAACAGCATCCTAAAATGCACAAAATAAAGTTTGAAATGTTTTCTTAGCCTCCATCTTCCTCAAATAATTCTGCTGAAACAGAACCTAGAAAATTTGTCAACGTGTATATCCTGAAGAAAAGAATTCAGCACAAAAAAAAATCCATGTATTCTTTGTTACAGATCAAATCAAAATTCCACTTTTAATAAACACTGGTACATTTTCTTTCACAGTCTGGATCAAAGTGCTTACTGCTTGGGAAACCCCTCAAGAAAACCTTGTTCCATTTGAATACTTCCAAACAATATGTTCCATTTCTAAATGGCAAACAGCAGGCAATATGTACATCATTTACCCTAAGGCACAGGGCATATTTTCTTACATACAGAAAAAAAAACTTTGATAACAAAACAAAATCAGGCTATTTTTTTCTGGACAAAATATTTAGTCATGCTCAAGTTAACATGATAAATGTACATATTGCCATACATCCATCTGCTGCTTGGAACCAGAAAGGTTTTTACTCTGAATTAAAGTATATGAGTTAACAGCATCCTTGCTCCGAACTGATGACAGGCCACCAGGCGTGTTACATCTCGCCATTTCTTATTTCAAATTTATCTGGATTTCTGGATTTCTGTCAAAATTACATACATTTTAATGTAACAGGCAATAAAAAGTATGGACGGTCAATTCTAAAAACTACTTTTGAAATATTTTCCCCCGAGTACAAAAAAAAAATAGTGAATGTATACCTTTGGTTTAAACATGTAAGAATGAAACGTGGGTGGATTTACACAATAGCAATAAATGAAATAGAATACGTCTTGGTAATTGGTCTCTGTATCAAGCATGATTTTGTCAGGGACTCACTCACCCCCCCCCCCCCAGAATGAAAAAAAGATAACATACAAACATTTTAATGTAACAGGCAATAAAAAGTATGGACGGTCAATTCTAAAAACTACTTTTGAAATATTTTCCCCCGAGTACAAAAAAAAAATAGTGAATGTATACCTTTGGTTTAAACATGTAAGAATTAAACATGGGTGGATTTACATACATGTACACAATGGCAAAATAAAGCTAAATGGAGTACACTTTGGTAATTGGACTCTGTATCAAGCATGATTTTGTGAGGGACTCACTCCCCACTCCCCCCCCCCCCCTCCCCCGAATGAAAAAATAGGATAATAAATATATATAGCAGGGTTTGACCCATACATTTTTTTGTTACGCCATCACAAATTTAAAAAGCACTGAATAAATATTTGTCATTATGTTTAGTTATTTTCCAGGTATGAAACTCAAAATGCCTTAGAGAGCAGTCTAAAAGAACATTTTAATATTTACCTACAGTAGCTTTCAAATGTCAAAACTATTGTCTCTTTGGAGCTGGAGGGGCATTCAATCTGTACTAAAGTACAAACACTATGAGACTAATATCAGATTGGGACTTCCATGTACAAAAACAAACAATGTACATGAAAGACAACCTTAACCAAAGGACTTTGGTCTATTTAAATGTAGGTCGAATACATGTAATTGCGACTAACTTCATCAACTCGGGGGAGATGTCTATTGAGGCAAAGGAGGGCTTTGATTATGAAATAAAGTCAGACAGGTATTAAATGGTAGAATAAATAGCACATCTGTCTGACATTTCATAACTGGCCTGTGGCCAATGTGAACTCTTTCGCACTGGCTGATGAATGTGCGTTATGTAGCCATAGGGCTGTGTTTACTTCATACTGGGCAAGCATCTTTCAAAATGGCAAGTAAGGTGCTACATGTACATATAGCTATGGGGCCCGTGTTCACTTTACCATGGGTATGTTCACATTGCATCTTTCACATTGCATCTTTCACAGTGGCGATAAATGTTCTGCAAGTATCCATAGGGCTGTGTTCCTTACATGATGGATATATTCACATTCACAGTATAGCATCGTGACTGAAACACTTCTTCAAAGACTTTGATTTTATTTATTTTTCTTCTGCATTCCAACAATTTTGGGTAACATACATACATAAAATACTTAAAAGTGCTTTATGATAATGAATCCAAAGTTTTAGCCAATATACGTATAACAATTATTATAGAATAAAAGAAAAGATAAATTGTCAAATAATTATATTTCATCAAATGTTCATCAAACGTTCATCAAACGATCTTAAAAATGCTCAGACATCACATTGTCCATCAAGAGCCAGAAAGGTGTTAACACAATCATAAGACATGACCCCTTCTTGCTCTTAAAGGCCCACTGCACTACTTTTAGCTACTTGCGCCCTCTATATAACAAACAATGCCTAATCGGTGACCATTGGTCCCCCATGATCCTCTTTTTCTTATGTTAACTGAGAGCTGAGTTGATGAGATAACCACCTGTCCAGTGACCTTGCAGGGCAGTCTAATCCCTCTTGTAAACTACGGCAGATAAGCTTTAACTCTTATCCTGCCGCAGGGCTACTCCCCCCAGTGCCAGATTTATAACGAGATAATCGGATTAACACGATGGTACTAACAATAGCGCGTGCAAAACACTAGGCACAGTCCAATGGGCATGAACAATAACTGCTATTACGAATGCGTGCTAGCATGCAAGAAGCAGAGTAACAATAGCGTGCATGCAGCCTTATGGCAGGCTATGAGTTAATAGACCATTCTTATACAGTCAAACCTTCCTTTATAGTGACCACCTGTATAGAAAGGCCACCTGTCGATAAAGACCACATGTTTTTTTCTTCCCTTGTACATGGTTTCTCATTGAAACCTGTACTAAATGAACCTGTGCATAAAGACAACCTGCCTATAAAGACCACTTTTCGTTTTGCCCTTTTGCGGTCTTTATATACAGGTTTCACTGTATAGCAGTAAGAACATCCATGAACCTCTAGAGTATAGCATCATAACTAAAACACTATCGGGCGATTCTATACAGCATTTTTTTACAGGTGCTCTGATAAACGTCTGGAGGCTCAAAGCCAGAAGGGCATTAACTCAGTCACATGACTTAAAGATAAAATTGAGTTTCGGTCATGCAATTGCATTGTGAAAGAAATGTTGTGGAATCGGTGTGGAATCGATCAGAAAAGGATGATCATGTAGCAAGTATGGGTGTGTACTGCAAGGTTGTGGAGTTATCAAAATGATTAGAAATTTGGCCCAGTCTTGGTAAAGTAACAAGCACTGTTCACATAAAGGTGTATATGGGACTACACAAACATGTTGCATAAAAATCAGCCTCATTTTTAAGCTGTTACTTGTCATAATTAGTATACAAAGGCATTTGAAGAGCAATGCTTTTCAGGGAACATTTTTTTTTTCTGATGTTCTTCCACACTTGCATAATAACAATAATAATGCTCACAAATTATTTTTCACCTCTCCCCAGAACTCAACCTTCTCTTAAAACAACCTCTTGGCTCTAACTTGATGATTCTAATAGAGCGGTAAGAACATTCACACAACTCCAATAAGCCATGAACGGAATGTTGCCACCTGTTTCATGAAAGCGCTAAGCAATCGCTCTGGGCGAGTCAACTACTAAAACGCGAGCCGTTAATTCCAACCGACAGCCATCAACATCGTTTGTTGGCAGAGCCTCAGAATATAGAACGCTTTAAATGTACTAGACAAGCTGTGAGCTCTTCTAAATCACCGCATCAATGAGAGGCTGCAAGCAGTTACCCGACATTCAGAAGGTTATTGATGTTACAGTTACACTTGCTACTGTACATTTTAAAGGCTTGCAGTTGATCCCCACTTCTCTAAGTCAGAGAGGTACTGTACATTTTAAAGGCTTGCAGTTGATCCCCACTTCTCTAAGTCAGAGAGGGGTCCAGAAAGAGTCTGTGCATTGTCCAAACTCCAAAGAAATGGGTTTGTGCTTAAAGTTGACGACACTTCTACACACAGACTGCTTTTAATGTGATATTTTAATTAAGGTACATAAAGATATTTGGTCATAATACTCCATATGTGTTATCTAGAAACTATTTTGCTTGTTATGTGAACCTTAAAATATTAAAGAACTTTCTTCTTCTCTTTCTAATTTACCAAACCATTTCACATCTGCGACAAATCACAAACAAATTTGTTTCTCAGTTTGGGCGTTATTGTCCTGCGCGCAGCAAACAAGTACAAAGACATGTAGAAGCACATACAACAAATGTAAAGCAAATGACAAAAATGGATAACTAAGAACCATAAACATTCAAGTCCTGAAGCAAGGCACACCTTGCAGCACAGCCATTATAATGCTGCATATATACTTTACTTCATATTTCCAATATGTTCCAATTTTACTTCTTTGATTTTTGTTTGTGGGCCACCCTGAAGTTACAACCTGAACATTCAAAATATTTTTCTGAAAAGTACTTGGGTTTAATACATACAATATGCTTTTGAGCTACACATCACTGTTACCTTTAAACCTGCAATAAGAATGGTGTTCCCCTCCAGAGTGTACGTACGTATGAGATGGAGAAATCGTCATCAAAACAACTGCGGTCACTTAATAAGATGAATCTTTTCATATCAAACAGAGCAGACCTTCAGGGGCGTCGACATGACATACGTGGAAATGTTGTTCCAAACAAAGTTCTGCAGAAAGGGTAATATTCCCTTACCACTCCCCCCCCCCCCCCCCCCCCCGCTCTTTCCCTCAATTCCCACCCTGCTCTCTTTCTCTCTCTCTGTCTCTGATCTCTCAAGGGACATCACATATCTACAGAATTTACATTTTTGATAGTTCATTGTTGAAGAAAAAAAGTTACTTACATTGTAAACTAAAAGTTATATTGAAGACTTGGACTTATACTACGGTATGCGATTTATGCCCTTAAAAAGTCTCGTACCAGATGTAAAATTAGAGGGAAAAAAAACCATAGAAATTATGATCTTTGGATAATATTTTTTCCTTCAATAATCCTTCAAAAATGTAAATTATGTATATTTGTGACCACGATTTTTACATCCCTCCAGAAACCCATGCCAGGAATGGTTAGAGTGACTAGTGGCATGAACAGCCTGCCATAGTTCAAGTCCAACTGAAGTCGATCTTAATCTTTGTGAAACACTCCTAAGAAGGCCGTTAACACAGTATTATTTTCAAAGAGATAATCTACTTCTAAGTCCAACTTAAGTCGATCTTAGTCTTTTTGAAACGCTCCCCAGAAGGCCATTAACACATATCATTTTACGCAGAGATAATCTATTATAGAGTCCAACTTAAGTCGTTCTTAGTCTTTGTGAAACACTCCCCAGAAGGCCATTAACACATATCATTTTACGCAGAGATAATCTACTATAGAGTCCAACTTAAGTCGTTCTTAGTCTTTTTGAAACACTCCCCAGAAGGCCATTAACACATATCATTTTATGCAGAGATAATCTACTATAGAGTCCAACTTAAGTCGATCTTAGTCTATGTGAAACACTCCCCAGAAGGCCGTTAACACATAGCATTTTACGCAGAGATAATCTACTATAGAGTCCAACTTAAGTCGTTCTTAGTCTTTTTGAAACACTCCCCAGAAGGCCATTAACACATATCATTTTACGCAGAGATAATCTACTATAGAGTCCAACTTAAGTCGATCTTAGTCTTTGTGAAACACTCCCCAGAAGGCCGTTAACACATATCATTTTACGCAGAGATAATCTACTATAGAGTCCAACTTAAGTCGATCTTAGTCTTTGTGAAACACTCCCCAGGAGGCCGTTAACACATATCATTTTACGCAGAGATAATCTACTATAGAGTCCAACTTTAAGTCGATCTTAGTCTTTGTGAAACACTCCCCAGAAGGCCGTTAACACATATCATTTTACGCAGAGATAATCTACTATAGAGTCCAACTTAAGTCGATCTTAGTCTTTGTGAAACACTCCCCAGAAGGCCGTTAACACATATCATTTTACGCAGAGATAATCTACTATAGAGTCCAACTTAAGTCAATCTTAGTCTTTGTGAAACACTCCCCAGAAGGCCGTTAACACATATCATTTTACGCAGAGATAATCTACTATAGAGTCCAACTTAAGTCGATCTTAGTCTTTGTGAAACACTCCCCAGAAGGCCGTTAACACATATCATTTTACGCAGAGATAATCTACTTCTGGCTCCAAGCAGACGATTTCTCTTGTGCCCCTAACTGCCGCCTCAAGAAGCAAACCTCATTTCGTCAGCCCACCTGGACAATGTTGAACATGAGAAGACACAGAGGGTTTGGGTGTTTATACAGAGTGCCTCCTCTGGTAGGATGGGAGGATGTACAACCCCCATTTAGACTACCAAGATCTGATGTACAGCTAAAAACTGTAGTTACACATTTCCTAGTCAGAAACGTTAAATTGGGAACTTTGGTGTTTATACAGAGTATCTCCTCTGGTAGGATGGGAGGTTGTACAACCCTCATTCAGACTACCAAGATCCGTTGTATAGCTGAAAACTGTATTTAATACATGTAAGTAGTAACACATTTCCTAGCTAGTCAGAACGTTGTATTGGGAACTTTTGGTGTTTGAACAGAGTGTCTCCTCTGGTAGGATGGGAGGATGTACAACCCCCCATTCACACTACCAAGATCCGTTGTATAGCTAAAAACTGTATTTAATACACAAATGTAGTTACACATTTCCTAGTCAGAACGTTGTATTGGGAACTTTTGGTGTTTATACAGAGTGTCTCCTCTGGTAGGATGGGAGGATGTTCAACCCCCATTCAGACTACCAACATCTGTTGTATAGCTAAACACTGTATTTAATACATGTAAGTACTTACCAATTTCCTGGTCTGAATGCACTATTGGGAAATGTATTGCATAAATGCATGTGCAAGCAAAAACTGAAGAAAGAATCAGGTCCCATTATTGTCAGCACATTGTGTTGTATGAAAATTGCATATCAGCATGGCACATCATTAACGCGAAATGATGATTTGCCAGCTGTGTATTATTAACTGAGCTAGTCAAATTTTCCTTTACACCTTGTTTCTTTGTACATTTACAATATCCCTTTTCTGCTGTACATGCAATGATTATGTATACAAGGTTTGTACAAGTTTCCTGTAGTCTGAACTGGCTAGAAAATGATGTTGTCACAGAGTATAGGGGGAGTAATTTTGTTCAATGGAGAGATGCTACATACAGAGTATGTATTCAGCCTGTGAGGAGTGAGCCTCAGGAATTTGATCGGTTTCTGTTTCATTGCTCATCTATCTCTCTCCATTTGCATGTTCTTGGGTATCTCTGCATCCTCATTGCTCTTGCCTCTCTTTCTCTTTCCCCCTCTTGCTCTTCCTCTCTCTACAACACCTTGTGTTCCCTATAAAGCAATTTCTCCTTGCACACAATCTCTCTCTCTCTCTCTATCTCCCTCCATCCATCCCTCCCTCCCTCTCTCCCTCCCTCCCACCTCCTCCTCCTCTTCCTCCTCCTCTTACTTCTTCTTCTTGTACTTTTCTTCTTCTTCTGCATCTCCTATCCCCCTTTTTTTTTAGAACCCCTAGTCTTCCCAAACCCACCAACCTCTCTCTCTTTCTCTCTCTCTCTCTCTCTCTCCCTCTCTCTCTCTGCATTTTCTGTCTCTGCCTCCATTCTCTTCAATACCACCATCCTCTAATTCTACCCTCTCTCTTCCCTCTTTACTCTCAATATCCAAGGAAGTAATGTGCTCTCTAAGAACTTTCTCTCTCTCTCCACATTGTATCCCCTCATACTTTCTTGCCCTTCTAATTTTCTATCTTCTTTTCCCTTCTCATTTGCCAGTCATATTCCTTACACATGTTTACCCCTTATTAACCTCAACATTTGACCTTTAGAACCTAACAAACTTTTTTGTTCTTCATCTGAACTAACCCTATACCTTTGAAGTGCTTAATGGTCTTGTCGGCTGCTTTAATATCAAACATCTTGAAATACATACATGTACATGTATCTCTGACATCCTCTTTCTTTCTCCTCAAGACTTCTTTGCCTGTGGCCTGGTAAACTGCTCTTCTTGTTTACTTTAATGACATAACATAAAATACTAAAGGTTCCTGTATCTTACATGTAAAACCATCTGTACGTGTATTAAAGTAGGACTGTCTCATCAGCTCGAGTTTGCCAAATACCCCGCTAATATCCGGCCTCAGGATCTTATCCCGAAGCTCGAAATTGCGTCTTTACCAGACCGACACGCTCATCACAAACTAGCTAGGACGGGCGTCAAATAGCGGGATATTCTTTAAACAAGACCAAGATTTCTCTGCATTTTTCTAGACCAAATATCCCGCTAATTGCAACTGTGGGCTAATGAATGAAGACGCAAATTAACTGGTTAATTTGCGATCCGGATAGTTAAAACTGCAGGTTATTTGGCAAACTCGAGCTGATGAAGCCAGACCTATGTACGTGTAAGTGAGACCCGTGATGGAAGTAGCTAATTTTGTTGATCCCCACTTTACTCCCAAACTTTCAAATGCTAGAAGAGAATTTGTCCTTACTGATTACAAACCCTAAGAATTTCAATTGAGACTCCCAACCAATACAGTTACTGTGAAGCCCTGATTAGGTCAATGTTTGGCCCATGAAAGTTAAGAATTAGCATTCTAGCTTGTATTGACTACAGATCAATGGTTGACAGAGCATCTTTAATACAACCATAAATCTATGATGCTAAATAAATGCCCAACAATTTGAGTTGGTGCAAAGCGTGGGTGATGACCAAAAAGGGAACCTTGTCTCTGCCTCATTGAAGATGATGTCATTTCCTACTATATATGAAATTCCAGGGTTACATGTACGTATTATTTATTGCAATCAATTGAAACAAGCGTATTAGTTGCTCATAATGAATAAATAATCAAGCAAAAATTGATTCTTTGTGCAATTAATTCTACTATCCTATTTTCTACCCTAATACGAGAAATTGAGAGCTTTCTTTGCTCCTAAAATTTACAAAGGGCAAGAATTTCAGGTACAAATACCTTGTGTAAATGAAAACACTGAAATAAAGTTCTACACAATTCATGATATACATGTAGGTCTAGATGAGGAATGAGCGAGGCTTTATAGTACATGTATTTTCATATCATCTACATGTACATCACACAACAGAGCCCTGTCTTACAAAGAGTTGATATCAATCGCAACTCTTTGTAAGACAGGGCCCAGAAAAGTACATGAACAGCCATGTTAACGAATTGCCCAGGTTCGTCCTGTTTTTTTTTAACATATTTTCTAGGGACACAACTCTGAATCGTCCTTTTCCCTTGACAGTATCAAGCCAAATATGAACCGACGCAACGTTCCCTGTAAGGTTCATGTAAATGTATTTCCCTATCATTCAAGCTCCCTGAGTATCTACTATCTTTCCCAAGGAGACAACTTTGTCTTAGTCTGGTAAAACAGACTCCTTCCCCAACCAATAAAAAAGTAGCGATAATGTTCATATCCACATACGATCAATGCATCTTCGTATTGCATTGTACAGATTTGGGGCTCCAACACCCTGCTCTGGCGGCAAGTGCAACATGTTTTTAGCTTGTCAAAGATACAGGGTTATATCGTGGGTATAGTTGCTATTGGATGTTGCACATAGGTTAGGTTAAGGTTTAGGGTTCAGGGTTGTTTTAAGGTTGATGAATTGACAACCCGAAAGCTTGCCCTGGGCTTGCCAGAAACAGCAATACATGTAGGTAATGTATGCAGACTGGATTCCAAGTAATGTAATTCATTAATTAATATCGTATTTGATAATGGATTCCAAATGAATATTAATGGATACGAAATGGATGCCAAAAGCCGCCTTTGTTCACAAAGCTTGTAGCTCAAAGCCTGTCAAATTTATATTGATTTACAGTACATGGGGACAATAAAAAAGGCCGATCATTTTCTGGCATGTTTTTTATGCAGTTCAGTACACAGATCATTATTGCAAAGACTTAAAAAAATCAACCTACATATATGTATATGTGTATAATAAAGGCAATTTCACCTATAGATTGAAAATAGTGAATAGACTATTTTACATGTTGACACAAAATTATGACATCTATATAATCCAAACGTAATTTATACAGGCAATATAGCCTGACCTGAAATTGCACCGAACTTCACTTTTAAAATTATGCAACTTTATCCTTACACTATGACAGAAACAGGTCTGAAAACAAGAACTATACACTATGTATGAGGTAATCAAACTTTTGACGCTGACAGCAGACTGTTGTCTTTCCGCAGGCTTGCCTCATTTTTCGCGGCCATGAACCCTGCCCTTGAAGATTGTGAAACATTATCCACCAAGACGGAATGATTAAAAACTTACCGACCGATGGCTCAATGCCCGCATTCAAGCTTACGGTGCACGTGCCCCGTATACTAGTATCTGCCGAGCCCCCCGACAAGCAGCGACCGGGGGATATTTTGTTTCTGGGACTGTTGTCAAAGAATATTGCATTTTTCGGGACACATGTTGCGTCAATTTTCACCCGCATGTTCTAAAAAACAGACACCAATCGACGCATGCTAGCGTGCACATTCACAAACTTGAGCTTGAATGATGGATGAACGACTAACCTTCATCTAATATTAATTGAAGAGGTCAAATTTTGTGTTACGCTTGAAAAAAATGTAGTAACTGCATGGAAAAGAATTTTGTCTACTCTTGCTTGAGCACATTCACAAGTAAGCTCTATGAAAACTATCCATGCCAACAAGAAAAGGTAGCATGATCTCACATGATGAATATTTCAGGAAGGTTACTAGATTTCTTCAAATATCATAATTTTGAAAATAATCAAAACAACAACATTTTATACGCTTAAAACAGATCACACATGTACAGTGTATACATGTACATGTATATACATATTACAAGCAAGGTGCTCAAGGACCTCCCATATTTCCGTGGCTTTAGCTAGGCTAAAAATCTCAGTGCTCACAGCAGTCCCAGAATTCCTAAAGACCAATTCCTGAGACAAAATGTAGCTAGCAAGATTTAAACTAAGCCAAAGATCACTCTGAGATTTGTGAACATAATATGTTATACCAAAATAGAATTATATTTATTTATCTAGTTTAGTCAACCCATTGACTAATAATTCTCTCCTTCCAAAAGGATCAATAAAGGACCCACCAACTTCCAAGAGTCAGTTGGTTAAGATGCAAAAGCTCTAAATTGATATATAGTAAACTACTAATAAATGTAGTAATGAAAATAATAAACAAATATCTATTGTTTATATTAAATACAGACTAGAAGTTGAGGAAAATAAAAATAAGACAACAGATGTGAATACTACTAAGTACATGAAGATAATAACCGATTTACAGAAAATGCATCTACAATCTGCATTCAAGTAAATACAGATATATAATTTGATCTCATTAAACATGTGATCAAGTGCTTGATATAAATATTTATGTATGATGTCATCCATGATTTTGAATCTGAATAAAGATTTATTTAAACAACAACCCCCCCCCCCCCAAAAAAAAAAAAAAAAAAAAAAAGATATAAAAACTATTCCAAGAGTCAGTTGGTTAAGATGCAAAAGCTCTAAATTGATATATAGTAAACTACTAATAAATGTAGTAATGAAAATAATAAACAAATATGTATTGTTTATGTTAAATACAGACTAGAAGTTGAGGAAAATAAAACTAAGACAACAGATGTGAATACTACTAAGTACATGAAGATAATAACTGATTTACAGAAAATGCATCTACAATCTGCATTCAAGTAAATACAGATATATAATTTGATCTCATTAAACATGTGATTAAGTGCTTGATATAAATATTTATGTATGATGTCATCCATGATTTTGAATCTGAATAAAGATTTATTTAAACAACAACCCCCCCCCCCCAAAAAAAAAAAAAAAAAAAAGATATAAAAACTATTCCAAGAGTCAGTTGGTTAAGATGCAAAAGCTCTAAATTGATATATAGTAAACTACTAATAAATGTAGTAATGAAAATAATAAACAAATATGTATTGTTTATGTTAAATACAGACTAGAAGTTGAGGAAAATAAAACTAAGACAACAGATGTGAATACTACTAAGTACATGAAGATAATAACTGATTTACAGAAAATGCATCTACAATCTGCATTCAAGTAAATACAGATATATAATTTGATCTCATTAAACATGTGATTAAGTGCTTGATATAAATATTTATGTATGATGTCATCCATGATTTTGAATCTGAATAAAGATTTATTTAAACAACAACCCCCCCCCCCCCCCAAAAAAAAGATATAAAAACTATTCCAAGAGTCAGTTGGTTAAGATGCAAAAGCTCTAAATTGATATATAGTAAACTACTAATAAATGTAGTAATGAAAATAATAAACAAATATGAATTTTTTATGTTAAATACAGACTAGAAGTTGAGGAAAATAAAACTAAGACAACAGATGTGAATACTACTAAGTACATGAAGATAATAACTGATTTACAGAAAATGCATCTACAATCTGCATTCAAGTAAATACAGATATATAATTTGATCTCATTAAACATGTGATTAAGTGCTTGATATAAATATTTATGTATGATGTCATCCATGATTTTGAATCTGAATAAAGATTTATTTAAACAACAACCCCCCCCCCCCAAAAAAAAAAAAGATATAAAAACTATGACAGAAAAAAGGCCTCATTATGAAAGATCTCCATAATCTAAGTAAGATATGAAAGTAGCCATTAGAGACTAAAATAAAAAGAGCACAAAAAGATCCACCCACTTCCAACAGTCAATTGGTTAAGACGCAAAAGCCCTAAATTGAATAAACTTTGACAGAAAAAAGGCCTCATTATGAAAAATCTCCAGAATCTAAGTAAGATATGAAAGTAGCCATTAGATACTAAAATAAAAAAGAGCACAAAAGGATCTTATTTTAACTCTTGTTCTCTTCCACTTGTTTTTTCCATGCTCCTGCGTTTTCTTTCTTTCATCCATCATCTTTGCATTTTGGAAAAGCACAATTTAAGAGTACAACTAAATCAACAAGAGTCCCAGAATCTATAGTTGAAGTGAAAGTACTAAGTAGTCATGAAAGCGGCTATTAGACATATGGTACTTCTCCATATTTTTAATCTTGTATTCTGTTGATTTCCATTTATTCTGCTATTTTTAAGCCTAATTCCTTTGTATCTTCCTCTACTTTGTTTTTAATTTTCGACTTCATACTCAACAACTGGGGGGTGTTTCACAAAGATCCAAAGTCGAACTTAATAGGATCTTGGTGAAACGCCCCTCAGTTTGTCTATACATGTATGTATATGTTATTTTGTCAGTTAACATTAGTTTTCTGATACCAGGTATTCCTAATGTTGTTAGACTTCTCTTTGACCGATTTATTCCTTATCGCTTCCGTTTCACATTCTATCCTTTTTTTTCATCTTCTATTCTGTCGGTCCCATTCATGTTCTCAGATATGTGTCAACCGTCATCCTTTCCTTTCTCTACACTTCTACTTCTTCATATTCTGCACCTGCCGCTCTTCCCCTTTATTTCCCTTTCGCCGAATTATCCTCGTCGCAAAAACAAAGCGAACCACTACATTGTAGCGATAGCCCCAAGGCAAATGCACATCCATGTTATACTGAATGAACTGAATTGAGTTTTTACTTGAATGAATGAATGAATGACCTTTGCGTTGCACATTTCTCAGCTCGGGCTGGAAAGTGGAAACAACCAATTGCTATTCCATTCAATAAATCAAGTCGTGACATTTCTGCCTCTTTCTGTTGTTGCAGGAAGGGACATTCATTTCAAGAGCTTCATGCATTCATAGGCTTGAAAGCTCTCAAGCTGAATAATTATTGTTCAGAGTTTTAAGATTAGAATTTTGCCCTAGGATTCAGGACTTTGCCTTTTTTTTACTGCTTTTAATACAGACAAGGACTTTTATTTCCAGGGGTACACGTACACGTCTTTGGTTGTCTTTCAAAGCAAAGTAATTATTGTTCAGTGTTTTAAGATTACGATTTTTCTTCCTTTGTTGTTAAAGGCAGTGACTGCTATTTCGAGAGGTACTAGTATCTTGGAAACTTTCTTAAAACGGAAGATAATTGTTCAGTGATTAAAGATTAGGATTTTAAAGGTATAGACCAGTTTTGGAAACGCCCTCCTCTCAAAAAATAAAATGGAAGCTCATACTACCAATCATGTGAAAGAATACGTTTTGACTAATACGTGATGATACAAATTTTGCCGGGAAAACACCTACTAATTGATATATTTGGTAAATTATCATTTCGATTCGGTCTGGATAGATATTGAGAATGCACTTCAACATTGAACATTTGGGCATATATTTCTGCTTTTTTGCTAATTTAGATTGAAGTATAACCATCTAAACCTCTGAAGGTAATATTTAAACAATATTGAATGGCTATTTTGCACCGAAAATCCTTGAACCGCAATGTTACCACTACCGGTCTACACCTTTAAAGTTGAGCCATGCAAGAAATGTTTTCCTTCTGATCATTCACCTTCCAATACAAAAGAAGTGTACAAAAATAAAATACAAAGAAAATAAGGTCTATTTGGAGCCACAAGTGTGTTAACTCATATACTTTAACAGAGAGTTAATGCTTTTCTGGCTCTGAACAAATGATTGTTGTGCTTAAGGCAGTGAGCTGCGAATGACTGCGGACCACAGAATTTGTTTTTATAAGAGGTAATGAACCAAACACTTCTCTTAACATAATCTACACATGTAGTAATACACCTTACACGTTGCTGTATAGTAATGGTACATGTACTAAAAATCACCCGAGTTAATTTCTCCCCAAAATAGAATTATATCTAATAAAAAAAAAAATCTCTTCACTCGTTCATCAACTCATAGAAAAAAGATTTCATTCTTAAAGTAGTTTATATCCTGACTTGCTTTTTCCATCTACAAACACTCGAGAAGATAATAATTTTAATAACATTTGCAGCATGCAAGTACATTGTACATGTACATGTGCCTGCATTTTATTTTTCATATGAACATAATGTACAATTTCACATCAACCGGGTAGGGGGTAGCAATGCAGAATAAAGGCCTTGCAAAAAAGAAAAATAAGTGCTGAGCTAAAAAAACAGGGCTTGAACAAGTGACCTTGGCATCTCTAATCAAATATTTAAAGCCTGTCTGCACTAGTTTGGCCAGGAAGGATTAGTCCACCCAGCGTGGTTACTGACAGGTGGCTATTTCATCAACTCAGCTCTCAATTAACATAAGAAAAAGAGGATCATGAGGGACCAACGAGCACCGCTTAGGCATTGTTTGCTATATAGAGGGCGCAAGTACATGTAGCTACAAGTAGTGCAGTGGGGATTTAAGCCACTCCACAACATGAAACATACCAACACCTCAAAAGGGAGAGAGAGAGAGAACAAAAGAGTAATCTTCTACATGATGTACGTAATGTTTGAAGGCACTCAGGCTTTATATATAGCGGGATGTAATTTCCTCCAACGATAGAGAGTCAAAACTTTGCTTACATTCATTTAGAAATTGTGTTAAGAGGTTCTGAGAGCGAGCCAAAGTGATTTCCTCCCATGTTCGCTATATTTAAGACTTTAATAACCCAGACCTTGAATGAGACGAGGGCCGCCCCACGAGGGAGACATCCAATTAAAAACTAAAAGTGGCCTATGAACGCCATCAACGTATCGAGCATCTCCTTACCTGCAGACTGTTCGGTTTCGGTTCAGGATGCTCTCTCATCAGTTTCTCAAGTTTGTCCCGGAGCAGTGCAGCTGAAATAACAAGATGGCGGAAAAGTAATGATGTTCAGATGATGTCATCTTGTTGCTACATTACTGATCATCTCAATAGAGATAAAGTAGAATCCTGCTCATGCAAATTTATATTGTGAAAGAAATTGTCAAGAAGTTATTTGGAATGGTTCACTAAGTAGTAAAGATGTATTGGTGTATACTAAGAGGTTTAGGAGTCATTAAAATGACAGGCAAATGAATTAAACTTGCTGAAATTAAAATGCACTGCATGCAAAAATGGGTATACAGAATGTTGAATGATATCTTCCCGTGCCCTTTGAATTAAAAACACTACAGATGGCCTTTATTAAAGGGATTAGGTAACTTTGCCTCAGATTCTTTAAAAATCATGGATTTAGCTCATGCTGCGATCATAATTATAAACCTTTACGTCATACATGTACATGTATCCCATGACTTTTACAAGCCAATTGCCTGTCTGATTATCAAGATATCTATGATTGGAATTAGACATTTCAGAATTTGTTTTCCTAATGGTTTTTATAACACTACAGTCAATTGGGGGAAATGAGTATGGTAAAACCGGTCACTCAAATATCTTTACTTTTTTGAGGCACTCCATGATCATTTTGAAGCGGAATTTTGTTAGGGCTTCAATATTACACCATATCACAGATACTGATAACACGTAGGGTCATGCATCTCAGATTTAAAGAGAAGGTTGAGTTCTGGGAAGAGGTGAAAAATAATTTGTGAGCGTTATCATTCTTATAATGCAAGTGTGGAAGAACATCAGATAAGACATGTTCCCTGAAAAGCATGGCTCTTCAAATGCCTTTATATTTTAAATATGTCATGTAACATCGTAAAACTCGGAGGTAGAATTTTTACGCCACGTGTTCGTGTAGTCCCATATACATCTTTCTGTGTACAGTGTTTGTAACTTTACCAAGACTTGGCCAAATTTCTTATCATTTTGATGATTCCAGAACCTTGCAATATACACAAATTATGATCAACCTTTTCTGGTTGATTCCACACCGTTTCTTTCACAATGCAATCGCATGACCAGAACTCAACTTCATCTTTAACATTGTTAAACGATGCCTTTAAATGAATACAGCTTCCTATTAAAAGCTCATTATGAAATCCTTGATGAAAGCCCAAAAGAGGTTAATAGATCTATTACCGGTAGCACAAAATGGGTCACATCCCAAATGGGTGCTTAGCTATGTAACTCGATCTCACTTTCACACCCCTAAATTCTAAATGAAACATTTAATGGGGTGACATTGATATACATGTATATTCAGGTCGCAAATTTAAGTGCATTAAACACGCTATAAACATGTAGGGCACTGTTTACTTGGCGGCCAACTGTTGATAATGGATCCTGCTCAACTCATTTTCTTCTAGGATTGAATATGGCTATCAGAAGAAGAATTTCAAGCTTTGTTAGGACATAAAATTCATTGTAAATCTTAAACATAATACTTTAAATAGACACACACAAAAAAGGCGGAAAACTTTCGGGAAGATTGTCTTCTGCTATTAAGCTAATAACATACTATGTCAATATGTACCTTTACTTTTCTTCTTCTTTCTTTTTATTTCATGGTTGCTTGGCAAAAACACATTGAAAAAATGTGAAACTAAAGCTATTAGCTAAAACGGGGCGTTGTGGCGTGCGCCTGTAATCCAGCTAAAAATGGAAGTTACAAACTGATTCAGCCGAGGACGCAGGTTCAAAACTGAGTCACGTCTTTCGGATGGTGACGTTAAAAGTCGGTCCCCAGACGTAAATAATCACATCTGATTGATACACGTCTGTAAAACCCCAATTACACACACACATGCACTTGCCATAAACATGTTACATTTAATTTTTGGTGATATATTTCAAAATTTTGGGAGGTTATCTTTCAGCTCACAACGGTTTGGACTGTGGACCAATTTTTCTAGATGCCACTTTAAAATTTTCATAGCAAGATCAGTCCAACCTTCACATGTCAGTTCAGTTTAATAGGGGTTTCTGCTTTTACACATTTAATTATCAATAATGCTTTTACACATTCACTTATCATTAATGTTTTATTTAAAAAAATTACATCTGTCGACTTGTACACTGTATCTATCAGTCCACTTTTAAAATAGCTCTACATGTATGCGTGCTTATTTTGATTTTTAAAAAGCAATTTGACTGATTTTTGCATCACTTCACATTTAAAGATAAAGTCAAGTTTTGGTCAGGTGATTGCATTGAGAAAGAAAGAAAGTGGAATCGATCAGAAAAAGTTGATCACATAGCATAACAGTATTGGTGTGTACTGCAAGGTTTTGGAGTCATCAAAATGATAACAAATTTGGCCCATTCTTAGTAAAGTATTGTAAAAAGCACTGTACACAGAAAGATGTACATGTGACTACACAATCATGTGGCATACAAATTGTGCCTCATTTCTACACTGTTACTTGTCATATTTAGAATATGGAAGCATTTGAAGAGCTATTCAGGGAACATTTTTTTCTGATGTTCTTCCACACTTACATTATAACAATGATAATGCTCACAAAGTATTTTTAACCTATCCCCAGCACTAGCAGGCCAACCTCACAGCTTCAGCTGGGTTCTGTTGTTCTACATATGGGGCCAGTCACCACGAAATGAGTCCAGTTGGTCAAAATTTTTATTCCTGTTTTTAAGTATTATATGAATCTACATTAAGTAAGCTTTAAATTAAGGGGTCACACATTAAAATTGATAAATTATATCCAGAAATATGAACAAAAACCTAATTGGACTTTATAAACAATGGGATTACCCAGTTTTTAGATAATTATGTGTAAAGTTAATGATGCGTAACATAGCCTATATTATTTGCCAAAAAATGTTAGAAGGAGATATTTTCGTGACCTAAGCTCTGGGGACATAAACTACAAGACATTAATAAGTCGATTTTTGGAAAAATCTTAAATGTGGTAGGTGGGTCAATTTTCAGTACATACACACTATACAGTGCGTCCCAGAAAAAACGAAACCGAGAAGTATCGATGTTCTATCATAACTTAATCACAACTATAATTAATGAATGATACATATTTGGAAAGCTTAGAGTCTCCTCTTCCATGTCATGCTACTCAGATAATGCATATTTCACGCATGAGTGATTAAAAGCAATTTGAAGGAAGGAAACCAAAAAGACATTTGGCGGGCGGTATCTGAATTTCGAAGAAAAATTCACATTTCTAGAAAGTTGAGTTTCTGCCCTTTCATATGACACCTCAATCAGGAAAAATGAGCGAGGAATGACAAAGTTCTGTTTGTTTAAAGTAGTTCTTGCATTTCCATAATTTTACTAAACGAATTCTTTTTCACTGGCTGCCTGCCGTATCAATACACGAAATTAACAAAAGACTTAACTCCGTTTCGTTGACAATCAGCCGTAGACGAGAGTCTTCATGCATGGCTGATTGTCAACGAAACGGAGTTAAGTCTTTTGTCAAATCTGCTTTTTGCTACGGCAGGCACCCAGTGAAAAGGAATTCGTTTGTTAAAATTATGAAAATGTAAGGGCTTCTTTAAACAAACAGTACTTTGTTATTCCCCGCTCATTTTTCCTGATTGAGGTGTCATATGAAAGGGCAGAAACTCAACTTTCTAGAAATATGATTTTCTCTTCGAAATTCAGATACCGCCCGCCAAATGTCTTTTTGGTTTCCTTCCTTCAAATTGCTTTTAATCACTCATGCGTGAAATATGTATCATCTGAGTAGCATCAACCGAAAGAGGAGACTCTAAGCTTTCCAAATATGTATCATTCATTAATTATGGTTGTGATTAAAATATGATAAAACATCGATACTTCTCGGTTTCGTTTTTTCTGGGACGCACTGTACATCGCTATTACTACGATTGAGCCTAATGCGACACTGGACTCATTTCGTGGTGACTGGCCCCATATAGTAAACCACAATCAAAATAGTAATTTCTGAAGATTGCTTGATGAAAAGTTTTTGAGAACTGTCAGTTAACTTCTAAATTAGTTATATGAATGCATATTTATTCTGATAAACTGACCATTTGGAATGATTTCTGCATTGTGTCAAAATAAACATCTACGGTAACACATTGGCAGCAATATTTTGGAATCAGTTGGCGGTTTCTTGTTTTAACAATCCACAATATTTCATAATTCAATTCTCAAGAATGCTCAATGAAAATGTTTTGAAAACTGTCAGCTCACTTCTAAAAGACCTACAACTGTATATATATGCATAAATATGCCCATGGCCCTTTGAACACCGCTGCAATAAAATTCTTTGTTAATTATAAATTATTTTAGATTCATTATCAGGTGGGCTGTATCTAATACAGACCACCTTATATTTTTGTTAAAATCGTCTTTATTTATTATTTATTAGGTGGGCTGTATCTAATACAGACCACCTTATAATTTTGTTAAAATTGCCTTTATTATTATTATTATTATTTATTTTTCTTATTTCGACCCACTTTTTTGTAGGCAAGATAACTTGAAAATGGTTTATTCAAATACCTTGAAATTTGGCACACATATGTATAGGCATATGGAGAAACCACGGCTATGTTTTCAACCTTGACCTTGACTGATGACGTCATCTAGGCGCCATTTTGTGAAATTTTCCGAAAATCAACTCTTGATCATATCTTCATAACCCAAAGTGATTTTTCAATCATATTTATCATCATTAAGGTCAATATCAGTCCGGTCAATTTCAGGTCAAAAAACGCGCGCGTGCGCGTACGTCCGCGCGTCAATGCGCGCGCAAAATTTTTAAATGCTCAAAATCGTCTCAAATTTATTTTGCATACGTTTCAGGTCATTTTAAGCATTTTATAAAAAATCGCGCGTAAGAGCATGCGCGCGCGTTTTCGCGCGTAACACCATTAAAAAACATAGAATCGCCATTTTTTTTTCTTTCATGATATTTCTCATATTTTTTCAAGGAATTTGATTCCATGTTTATCTCTTTATGACCATTATTAACAAGATGAGCGTAAATTCAAGATAAATGTCAGTGCGCGCGAGGTCTTTTAATACATAGCATATATGGGCAAAAACATGCCTATACAAAATCCGTTATAGCTCTCTGGAATGCACCGGGATCCTCAATTTGTTTTCATATTAAGATAGAGTATGAGTCGGAAATATTATTCCATGTCTCATTTGGCCATTAAGTGTATCGTGACATCATCACAATGGCCTAGGAACTCAAAATACGAAATTGCATATTATGACGTCAGCATATTTATGTAAAATTGATAGTATCTCTGTAAATATTGATCAATTTTCTTCAAAATTTTGATATGTTGTAGCTAAGACAATTCTCTACAAGCGCAGTGATAACCATTTTTCATTTTGATGACGTCATCATTGTGAAAATTTTGATTAAAGGCCTCATGTCAAAAACTTCATAATTTGTGTGTTATGCCTATAGAAGGTGAATTTAGTTCACGTTATGAATCTACATGATATTGTTTTTTAAGAATTTGTAAGCAGTATCTCGCTTTTTTTTTGCTCTATTTTGTCTCAAATTTAAGTTGACCAGCCCACCTATACTTGTTCCAAACAAGTATTATATGTCTAGTTATTTATCAGGTGGGCTGTATCTAATACAGACCACCTTATATTTTTGTTAAAATCGTCTTTATTTATTATTTATTATTTATTTATTTTTCTTATTTCGACCCACTTTTTTGTGTGCAAGATAATTTGAAAATGGCTCAATCAAATATCTTAAAATTTAACACACATATGTATAGGCATATTCACAAAACACAGCAAATTTTTCGACCTTGACCTTGACTGATGACGTCATCTAGGCGCCATTTTGTGAAAAATTTTGAAAATCAACTCATGATCATATCTTCATAACCAAAAGTAATTTCTCATTTATATTTATCATGATCAAGGTCAATATCAGTCCGGTCAATTTCAGGTCAAAAAACGCGCGCGTGCGCGTACGTCCGCGCGTCAGTGCGCGCGCAAAATTTCAAAATGCTCCAAATCGTCTCAATTTTTTTTTACATACGTTTCAGGCCATTTTAAGCATTTCATAAAAAATCGCGCACATGTGCATGCGCGCGCGTTTTCGCGCGTAACACCATTACATAACATAGAATCGCCATTTTTTTTTCTTTCATGATATTTCATATATTTGTTTGTACAATTTGATACCACGTTCATATCTTTATGACCATTAATAACAAGATGAGCGTCCATTCAAGATAAATGTCCGTGCGCGCGAGCTCTTTTAATACATAGCATATATGGGCAAAAACATGCCTATACAAAATGCATTATAGCTCTTTGGAATGCACCGGGATCCTCAATTTGTTTTCATATTTAGATAGATTATGAGTCGGAGATATGATTTCATGTCTCATTTGGCCATTAAGTGTATCGTGACATCATCACAATGGCCTTGGAAATCAAAATACGAATTTGCATATTATGACGTCAGCATATTTATGGAAAATTGATTGTATCTCTGTAAATATTGATCGATTTTCTTCAAAATTTCGATATGTTGTAGCTAAGACAATTCTCTATCAGCTCAGTAAAAACCATTTTTCATTTTGATGACGTCATCATACTGAAAATCTCGATTAAAGGCCTCATGTCAAAAGGCCTTCATAATTTGCGTTATCCCTATAGAAGGTGAATTTCGTTCACGTCATGAAACTACATGATATTGTTTTTCAAGAATATTTAAGCAGTATCTCGCTTATTTTTGCTCTATTTTGTCTCAAATTTAAGTTGACCAGCCCACCTATACTTGTTCCAAACAAGTATTATATGTCTAGTTTATTTTTCTTATTTCGACCCACTTTTTTGTGTGCAAGATAATTTGAAAATGGCTCAAACAAATATCTTAAAATTTAACACACATATGTATAGGCATATTCACAAAACACAGCAAATTTTTCGACCTTGACCTTGACTGATGACGTCATCTAGGCGCCATTTTGTGAAAAAATTTGAAAATCAACTCATGATCATATCTTCATAACCAAAAGTAATTTCTCATTTATATTTATCATGATCAAGGTCAATATCAGTCCGGTCAATTTCAGGTCAAAAAACGCGCGCGTGCGCGTACGTCCGCGCGTCAGTGCGCGCGCAAAATTTCAAAATGCTCCAAATCGTCTCAAATTTTTTGTACATACGTTTCAGGCCATTTTAAGCATTTCATAAAAAATCACGCACATGTGCATGCGCGCGCGTTTTCGCGTGTAACACCATTACATACATTTTTTCTTTCATGATATTTCATATATTTGTTTGTACAATTTGATACCACGTTCATATCTTTATGACCATTAATAACAAGATGAGCGTCCATTCAAGATAAATGTCCGTGCGCGCGAGCTCTTTTAATACATAGCATATATGGGCAAAAACATGCCTATACAAAATGCATTATAGCTCTTTGGAATGCACCGGGATCCTCAATTTGTTTTCATATTTAGATAGAGTATGAGTCTGAGATATGATTTCATGTCTCATTTGGCCATTAAGTGTATCGTGACATCATCACAATGGCCTTGGAACTCAAAATACGAATTTGCATATTATGACGTCAGCATATTTAGGGAAAATTGATTGTATCTCTGTAAATATTGATCAATTTTCTTCAAAATTTCGATATGTTGTAGCTAAGACAATTCTCTACAAGCTTTAAAATAACCATTTTTCATTTTGATGACGTCATCATAGTGAAAATCTCGATTAAAGGCCTCATGTCAAAAGGCCTTCATAATTTGCCTTATCCCTATAGAAGGTGAATTTCGTTCACGTCATGAAACTACATGATATTGTTTTTTAAGAATTTTTAAGCAGTATCTCGCTTATTTTTGCTCTATTTTGTCTCAAATTTAAGTTGACCAGCCCACCTATACTTGTTCCAAACAAGTATTATATGTCTAGTTGTTAATTTGTATTTGTACATTATGTACATTACAATAATTTGTTTGATTTCTTTTTTCTGATTTTCATGTTCATTTTTGCATATATGTTTTTTGTTTTATTATATTTTGTTACTGGCTTGTATTTGTAGTATAATTAATATATTTTAATTCACAGTTCAAAGATTTTCTGAAAAACAGCTGTTTAGGCAGAGCAAGTTGCTGTGTTTAAAAAAATAAATGAAATGAAGTCTTGAAGTCTTGCCCCACTTGCACACTTTGCAAACAGCTGTGCCTCTCTTACGAACCAGAGTAAACATTGAAATTAAATTCATCACCACAACTTTCGAAGAAAAGCAACAACCCTTTATTGCCCCTTTATTTGTTTGCCCTTTTTTCATTGTATAATTTCTTCACCGCTTTATTGTATATTTATGGTACAGGCAATGCTAGAAAAATAAAAACTTCAAGAGTTACTCCTGCAATAAGATAATGCCAAGTTCTAATACTGAATCTGCACTTTAAATTAAATTAAAATGTACAATTTTTATGTTGTTTTCATTCCTCAAATTGAAGTTAGTTTTTATCATCATCATCATCATAATCATCAACAACATCATCATTATCACTATTATTATCATTACTTATTTATTTAACAGTCTCTTGTAGTTTGTTTTTTTAATGATTTATATCTAATGACAATATGTATATTAGTTTTTGTTTGTACTCATAGCTAAAACTTGTCAGTCATTATTGAGTTGAAAATTTGAAATGTACCCAATATCTGAAGAAATATTTCTCTGTGAATACACATGAACATGGACAGTCAAACAAGCTTGTGACAGCCGAGCTACATGTACATCTATTAGAGGCCTTTAATTCCAATCTAGATGCAAAGCAAAACCAGTTGGTATTTGCAGCCTTTCATTACAATGTACACACAGGTGCGTGACTGTAAATATGTGGCTATTAACCCAGAGCGGTTCAATTATCTTACGGTCTAATTAAATCAGCTTTTTCTCCTCAAGTTGGCTCCAATCATTTTTATAAAGATTAAAAAAAAATATGCATCATATGAACCAATGTGAAGGAAATTTACTTTAAAAAAAAATAATTAAATGCTGACATAACTATTAAAATAGCAATCATTTTTTCTCTTTGAATTGCCCATTTAGTGAATTTAGTGATTATTTACAAGGCGTTTGATTCCGATGTACATATACATGCAAAGCCAAACAAGTTTGTGACTGCAGACCTTTGGCTATTAAAGTCCTTTGACTCTGAGTGGTCCAGTGACAGCTATCCCCGCGTCATGTCCCAATTGCGGTGAAGTGTTTTGTACCGATCTTATATCGCGGCTCTCTTTTTTTTCACGCAGAAAAGGGGAGCTTTTGGGTTTGTCGAGTATACCTATGTCAAGTGATACCCCCACTATGTACATGTGTGGACCGTAGACCTGGGTTATTGCATCCAGAATCCACTTTAAAGGGACTAGTCAACCATTTCAAAGAAAGAAAGAAAACTGTTCGAATAGAGCATTTGGGTATCTTAAAATGCTTTGGTAAATAGAAAAAGACATTTACCAACAAAATATATATGTACAGTATAGGGAATTAAAAAATGATTTTAAAACTCTTGCTGTTTTTTGTTTGTTTGTTGTTGTTATGTTCTGATTTTTATATAATTATTTTGGTTTTGTTTGGTTTGGTTTGGTTTTACTTTGCTTTGCTTTTGTGTTTCTTTTGTTAATTTTTCTGTTCTGTTTACTTTTGTTTCTAAAATTAAAATTCATCTGAACAAAATGCATGAGGACAGACACGACATTCTTCACAAATTTCTACTAAATAAACAAACAATTGTTATTGTTTTCTTGGAATTATAGCCATACACACCTCTGTAACTGATTGCATAAAGACATGTGAAACGATGTGCAATTCCAACATTTTTTCCATAACTCCTAGGACATTTTCTTGTGCTAAAATTTGTTTTCTCATCAATATCCTCTTCTCCTTTTATTCATTCCTTAAAAATCAATTCAAAATCTTAAAAAGAATAAATGGCACTCTGTAAATGTTGATTAGTATTTCTTCATGAAAATTAAGTACCCATGTATCACAGAGACATGCCAAATATGCATGTACGGCGTGCTTCCTGCCACTGCTAACATACAGTGCTTGCAGGTCATATAAAACAGAGGAGGAATTTAAAAGGAGATAATAAAGGAGAAATATCTCGTTTATTATTTCGTTTTAAATTCCATATCATATTGTCTTTATTACATCAACATAAATGTAAACACATACATGTAAATGTGTTTTATTCTCTAAATCATTTGGTCAAAGCTAAATTCAAAATGTCTTTAAAGTTATCAAAATTTCTAAAGAATATTTCTGTAACATGAACATGATGGGGAGGGGAGAAACACTTCATTAACCGCACTTTAATTTCATTAAATGCAATATTTGTTGGAAAGTTTGCAGCCTTTTTTCAAATAATCATAATTCTTTACTCTTTACTATAATAAAAACTCCTTACTTATCAATCAAATCTCAGTGATAAATGTATACATACCTTGTGTTTCAAATGTAGCCATGTATGTCTTTCTCTGGCTTCCTTTTTGAAATTTACTAAAGTTATCAACCTGGGAAATAAGGGAAACAGAGAAAACATATTTTAACAATCTTTTTTTTCTTCAATAGGCATAAATGTATATATTTCTATGTGTACATACTATTACCTGTACTTCAGGCTCAAACAGGTTAATAACTCTATAGTTCACATCTATATTACTTTAAAATGTGAATTTGTTTAGAACATACACATTTAAAGGTACTACATGTATGTCCCATTTGCAGGCCAAAAAATAAAAAAGTTAAATTCCAACTGCATTTGAAAGATAATACTAATTTAGAACTTCCCTAAAAAAAGTGGGGCTTGAAAATGTCTTCAAGTGGGAAAATAACGACTATTAGTTGTCAAATCGACTTTAGGGCTATAGAGCCCAAAAGTAATAGTCTTGATTTTCAGACAATTGTACCGAATGGTCATCCGTTTTATGCTGCGCAAAGATTCAATCAGTTTAATCTTGGCCATCACAAGAAGTGGGTTATTGATGTAGACAAATGCTCATGTACCCTTTACAACTCTTTTCATGTATGTTATTACCAAAGAAGAAAAAAAGCCAGTCAGTCACTCAATAGTGTCTGACAGTGAAGTCTAGCACGTAAACGGGTTTCCTTGCATAATTTGAATATGAGGACACTGCTAACGTTTAAATTTCACAGATAGGACATACATGACATATTCATAATTCCTGCAAAGTTCTACAGAATTTGAGGTTGGCTGCAAAAGGGACATAGTACCTTTAATGTACTAATAATTGATAAATTGAACATTGCATAGTCAGATAATTCACCCTCCCCCCCCCCCCCCCCTCCCTCCCAAATTTCTTTTTACAACAATAAAGAAATAAAGGAACAAAATATACAAAATATATAATCAAAATGTATTCAAAAACTATTTATAGTTGTATTAACAACAAAAATACATGCTAATTGTGTAATTTCTCTCCTTTCTATTATCATAATTGAAATCTTATTACTACCTTTATTCTGAGAACAAAACTATTATAATAACAAAACACTTAAAAATTCACATGAAAAACATTCTTAATATGTGATTTCTCTACTTTCTATTAAGACCTTTTTATCAATAAATTTAAATTTCATCATCAAATTGGAGGGAGCAAGGAACAGATCCCTTTTAGAGGTTTACATGTTAATCGGAACTGCAATATTTCCTTCTTATACTTGATCTACATGTATGCACAAATGGCACATACAGTCTCAACATACTATAGAGTGTACAAATAGCTGTCAACAGAGGGCTCTAGACTACTAAAACCAGCGAGGCAAATACTCAAAGACTTTAAGCTCCTTGTACATGTATGTTTGCATGGTTTAATAACATGGTCATTTTGTATTCTAATATACACTGAGTAATTTGTATACCCTTGTATTCTATCATTATCAGAAGTAAAAGAAATACATGTACATGTAGTAGTATGAGGAGTAGTAGTTGTAGTAGTAGTAGTAGTAGTAGTAGTAGTAGTAGTAGTAGTAGTAATATAAGTAGAAGTAGTAGAAGAAGTAGTAGTAGAAGAAGTAGTAGTAGTAGTAGTAGTAGTAATATAAGTAGAAGAAGTAGAAGAAGTAGTAGTAGAAGTAGTAGTAGAAGAAGTAGTAGTAGAAGAAGTAGTAGTAGAAGGGGTAGTAGTAGTAGTAGTAGTAATGATAGTAGACGTAGTAGAAGAAGTAGAAGTAGTAGTAGTAGTAGTAGTACTAGTAGTAGTAGTAGAAGTAAAAGTAGTAGTACAGTATTGCTTGAAATAAAGGTAGTAGTAGTATATTAGCAGTACAGTAGTAGTAGTAGTAGTAGTAGTAGTAGTAGTAGTAGTAGTAGTAGTAGTACATGTAGTAGTAGTAGTAGTAGTAGTAGTAGTAGTAGTTGAAGTAGTAGTACTACTTCTACTAGTAGTAGTACTACTACTACTACTAGTAGTAGTAGTATTTATAGTAGTAGTAGTAGTAGTAGTAGTAGTAGTAGTAGTAGTAGTAGTAGTAGTAGTAGTAGTAGTAGTAGTATAGTAGTAGTAGTAGTATAGTAGTAGTAGTAGTAGTAGTAGTAGTAGTATAGTAGTAGTAGTAGTAGTATAGTAGTAGTAGTAGTAGTAGTAGTAGTAGTAGTAGTAGTAGTAGTATAGTAGTAGTAGTAGTAGTAGTAGTATAGTAAAAGAATTAACATAACCGTTATCATACATGTATCATTATAATTGTACATTACATTGCTAACTCGATATCTAATGAAGACAGCACAGTATAAAATGTTCATATGACGGACAATTGCACCTTTTTGAAGATTCAATTAAATTATGATGAAATGAACGGGCCCAACCTTGACAAGGTAATAGTTGGTTGCTCATTATTATTGTCATGCTGAAATACAGTTTAATTTGAATTTTGGGTAAAATATAAAATGAAACCAAAAAGTCACTTTTAAAACACAGAATGAAAGCCTGCCAGAAAGTAGCAAAAATACAATGAAGACAACAAAGATTTTTGTAAATGCAGTTCCATGAAAAAACTCAAGAGAAGCCTTCAAATGTCAGGTATACATGTACATGATCAACAGGCATAGACACACTGCTCATCTGTATCAAGCATACTTAACCTAGACTTCCGACTTGTCTCAATTGCAATTCAAGTGTTTTATAAATGTCAAAACAGTAAAAGATCGTTACAGATATATACTTAACCTACCTCTCAAGTTGCGAATTCAAACATATTATGTTGTACATCTCCTAAGAGCATAGGAAGGCTAGGCTGCACAAGTGGTGATCAAATCCTGGGGGTGTTTCACAAAGACTAAGATCAACATTAAATTGGACTTACCTATGGCAGGCAATTCATGCCATTGATTGCTCTCATCATTAACATTAAGATCTTTAGATAATATTTTTCCTTCAATAATGAATTATCAAAACATTTGAATTCTGTAGATTTGTGACCCTTATTTGTACGTCTCTTGAGAGACCAATGTCAGTATTAGGGCAAGAGCAAACAGTGGCATGAACGGCCTACCATAGTTAAGTCCAACTTAAAGTTGATATTTGTCCTTGTGAAACACCCCCTGAAGTAGTCAAACAGTATGTGACAAAGCACCACCAAAACTACCGAAAGGTCACATGGTGTGTGTTTATTAGTTCAAAGCTCAATAAAAGTGCATTAGGTCAGGATGGTAAAATTAGACTTTTAGTATTTCCTGAAAGAGTGTAACGTCCCATATCCAGTTCCAAAATTTGGAAGCACAAAATAATCTGAAATTGGGATTTTGGATAGTCTTTTCTTGAGTTTGAGTTTGTAATAATTTCAAAATCCCTATGAACCTGTCTCCTAGTCTATTTTTTTAATCTCCAATAATTTTAAAGTAGAGTAAGTCATTGCACTGATACTTGGTCAAAATAAAGAACAAAATGTGCTTATTTAAAGTGCCAAGTTTGAAGAAAATTTGATCTTCAGAGAAGATTCTATACTTTCTAATCCTCATTTTGTCACCTTGCACAACTCTGTGTGAGGCAGAGTGCTTGAATAGAGTACAAACTTTAAAATAATGCCCTTTTCTCTAAAGTTTCATTCCATAAGACGGGATTTTCTTCTAATTTTTACTTGGGTTGGAAACATCCAACGGTTATATATCATTTTAAAGCTGAGCCTTTCCTTGTTTAGAATTGAACCTAAACTTTAAAACAACAAATGATATCTGGCCGATTTTAATTGTCAAATATGTCTTCTCTCGATCTGCTCACTTCATAAATCATGAGAAGAAAAAGAAAAGACATCTGAAAATGATCTGACCCATTGAGTTTCTTTCTTCTACCACGGATTACATCCACCTAAGAGATTAAGGTTATGACCTCTACAGCCAGGTCATTTGAGGTCAACCCTCCTGTATGTATTTTGTATGCTATTGTAACATGCTACTAGTACTACTATTAATAGTACTACTACTATTGCTACCACTACTACTACCAACACCACCACTACCACCACCACCACTAATACTAGACTACTACTTCTACAACTACAACTACTACTAATACTACTATTGCTACTACCACTAATACTAATTCTGTTACCACTATGATAGTTTAATTCTCGATTCATAAATTCTACTCGTCTTGAATATGATCTTACCTGTTGGGTTTCTTTATCACAGAGAACTTCCAGCTCGGAGATTAAGGTCATGACCTCTATAGCCAGGTCATTTGAGGTCATTGACCCTCCCCATAGTTGTTCATGGAGGTAGACATGAACTGCAGGAAGATAAAATCATAATGTATTAATCAGATTAAGTAAACCTGAAATCCTTGACCATATCAACTAATTTACTACTGCTACATAGTACTACTACTACCAATTCTACAACTAATATAGTTTTTTCAAAGATCAGGCTGGTAATCATTTCCTAGGTATTTAGTATAACATTTTATTTCATCCCTCAACATTCAGAAACAGCCGCTGCATGTAAAATAAAAAATTTAGAACATATTTATAGATTTAGTCAATCTAGCTCATTCAGGAGGGTTTTTTTTTTTTTCGGGGGGAGGGGGGGGGGGGGAGGGATAAATATAACATGTACCGGTATTTACCAAAATATGTGGAAGTAACTTAACAGTGAGAATGCTGGTCATGATTATTGGACATACAGTATGATGCTTTTATTAGTTCTCATAGTAGGCTATTCCTTTCTTACAATTTTTGTTTTACTTAAAAACCCCAATGTATCAGCCATCCTTAAACTTAGATTTGACTAACTTAGTTCGACAAGCCTTGAGAGCTACATGTACTCTTGTAAATTACAATTTCTCAGTCTAAATTTGACATTTCATCAATGTTTGATGGATTGTATTGAAAATATGGCTCAAAACCTGCACAAAACTATATCACTTTCCACTTGCATAGTGATAGCCATCGGCTATCCCGACCCTGATGCTTTCACATGGAGCTTTCTCCGTCATTCTCTGTCACACACACACACACACACGTACACACAATCCACCTCAAAGATCTGCGCCCAAATACACTGTACAAGCTTTCATCATACACACACATGGTGAGCACAAGGTTATCACGTGGCTTCTTGACCTCCCACTGAACTGGGTGCATGCACGTGCGGTCACCAAACTGTAACTTATGCTGGTATCAAACTCCACCCACATACAGTAGCTAGAGAAACTTCCTGATTGGTCACTAATTTTGATCAGCTCATTGCTTGTCGTGTCATGGGTGTGTGTGTTACACACAACCACATTCATAGGCAATGATACATGCAAACATTACATTGCAAAGGCATAAACACAGCGAATTGATCTCAATTGATGAAGGTAACTTTGCTAGATTTATCATGAAATCAGATAAGGAATTATAACACATTTTTATGTTTTTTGTTACTGGTCTCTGTTTACCAGGTTGACCCAATTTGTGCCATAGTCCGGCTCGGAATGCTCAGCCCGTCAGTCTGAAAACCGGCAGGGGTTCCGAGCTACGTCCAGCACTATCACAAATACATGTATTTTTATAACAGTTAAACAAAACTGCCTATACTTTTAACGGTTAAACGTTTAGCACAAAATCTGTAATGACTCAGGCTAAGTGATAATTAGTGATGAGCTCATGATCAACAGTATAAAACTGACATTAATGAAAGGTATATTGTTGTTGGTTGTGGCTTATATGCAAATTAAACAATTCGTGACTTTGTCCTTGAACCCTGATCTGCAAAAATATCTTTTTTGTCTATTTTCTATATCTATTTTTGTCAACTTGGTTTGTTGCTACGGCAGACAGCCAGTGAAAAAGAATTTGTTTGATCAAATTATGGAAAAGCAAGCATTACTTTAGACAAACAGAACTTTTTGTTATTCCTGGCTTATTTTTCCTGATTGAGGTGTCATACTAAAGGACAGAAAACAAACTTTTTAGAAATGTGATTTTCTCTGTGAAATTCATTTCAGATACCGCCCGCCAAATGACTCTTTGGTAGTCTACCCTCGACCCTCTCTTCAAATTGTTTATTCATGGACATGTGTAAAAATACAGGGCTCGAAATTAGCAGTTGCCCGGGTGCCATTGACCACCTAAAATGCCACCGGGCAACCTAAAAGTCCCGTCTTGGCTGCCTGACTGGCAACCAAAAAAATAAGCCTAAATTCTGATATACTGGGGCGACATCAAAAAAGGAAATGGTCTCAAATCACCCCGCCCCGTAACGATTACGAGCGGCCGCTCTCTACTACTATCTTTGTATTCATTGTATGCATTTCTTGGTTGGCGCGCACACTCGCACTGAATCTCTTTGTAAAAATTGTATACGCAAATTTGGTCGTAATGGAGCCCCCGAAATGATTTTTTTTTTTTCCCTGACTGGTGTACCGGGCACTAAGTTAATTATGATATTTTTTTTATAGTTTATTTTAATTCAAGATTTCAAGTAGCGCACCTTAAAAAAAAAAGTACCATGTTTTTTTGTCCTAATTACCATGGTATCAAACAATGATAAACATCATAGGCCGATAGGGTCATCAAACAATGTATTTCATTGTTTGGTACCATAATTACCATGGTGGATGGTAATTTGGACGGCACGACAGACCCGATCACAGATTTATGCATTACACAAACCTCTTTAAACCTATTCACCGTGACCACCTAAACTGCCAGTGCCATTAACCTAAAAAACTGTTCAGTACAGGATGCCCGGCCCGGCTGGCAACCAAGAAAAAAAGTTAAGTGAGCTGAGAGCCCTGAAAATATACATCACATGAGTTGCATCAAATGAAAGAGGATCTAAGCTTTACACATATGTGTCATTTATTAACTATGATTGTGATTAAGTTATGATAAAACATCGATAATTCTCGCTTTCGTTTTTTTTTCTGGCACGCACTTGTAAAACTTGACAACTGATACATGAAACACGCGAATTTCAATGGGTGGGACAGTTTTGAAAGAAATGTCTTTTGGCATCCCGTAGATTTATTTATTCACAAGCGAACATATTCGAAATCATTTTCATATCGCCTTACCTTTATACGAAGGATCATACGAGCAGGATATTATTATCGGAGCTCCAAGTATTTCAACCATCTTGACAGTCTCGTCTCGTGCAAAAGAAAAGTTAGACCGGTGTTGTGTTGTTCTTTCTTGTCTTCTCTGCGTGAGCTTAGCGACCTAAATTCGACTCATATAACAGTAAATTATGGTGTCTCTAAAATTGCAATTTGAAACTAGATACGGATGGAGGCCTATGATTGGGCCCATTAAGCGTTCCTGTGGATCACGAATATGTTGACACCGTAATTCAGCAGGGCATTTTTCACAAAAGTACAAGTTCACCGATATTTAATTAAAATGTGTTTAAAATTTGAATTTAATCTGTTTAGTGAAACACTGCTCAGGGTAATTGAGGGGCATTCACGGGGCAATTCGTTTCCAAAACACTTGCACTGAATTTGTGCTTAAAATGTAGATCTATCTAAATATTACATCATGTACATCATCATCATCACCATCATTTTATTGTTGTCATTATCATCACCATCATCATCATTATCATTTTTTGTTGTTGATGTTTTTATCATTATCATCATCGCCATCATTTATAATTAATGTCATTATTTTTTTATTTTTTTATTATTATCATCATCATCATCACCATCATCGTCATTATCTTTTCGTTGGTATTACATGTCCATTGTAGATAATGAGACATTAATCATATAGGGTTCAACATTTTGCAAAATGTATTTCTCAATTTTTTCAAAATACACCAACAGAAGTACAGGACAAACTTAATATAGATCAGCACTCGATCACACCAAAATAATGCTCCGTCAAACTTGTGGTACAATCGAATTTAGTCAAGTTTCTGTTGCAATGAGAAATTCTATAATAAAATTCACTCAACATATATACTCAACAAACACATGTTCATCAAAAATCAAACTTTAATCCAATTGCACAATTATTTCATAAATTCAAGCTTTAATGACAATACTGCATATTTTATGGAATATTGAAATGAACCTTTTGTTTACATGTATTTTTTGGAGAGAAAAAAAAAATAGCTGAGAAAATTCAATTGATTCACACTCCTATACAACGTTCTATTATAAAATTGAAATGGAAATTTATAATTACAACCATTTATAATGCATGTACTATTAGAGCACGAAGATATAGAATATAGAATAGAATATAGAATATATATATCATTCATTGCCTTCTTCCAAAACAAAAGAAATTTTCCATCCAGGTAAATCATATTACATAAAATTACACAACTTATACAAAATTTATAATTTAAATATATTCATATCAAAATATAAAATTCATATTATGATGAATAAATAAATAATACATACATAATACAAATTACATAGAACATAAGGATAAAGGGAAGAAGACTCAAAGGAACAAATGGAAAAGAAGAATATCGAATGAGGGGATTAAAGGAGAATGTAGACCCGGGGTAAAGTAACTCCAAAACCTATGTCGACGGGCGCATGCCAGGTGGTCACCATGCCAACCATTTTTAACTTGGAAACATGTTCAACAAGGTGGCACGCGCCAGTCGAGGATCCTGAGCTAAAAATAAAAGGCTGATTCATTCAAGACCAATTACAATATAAAACTTGAATTTGAATTTTCAGCTTACCATATTTTATTTTAGTATACAAGTAAATCCATGTATAGAAAATGGTCATCATAAATCATCAGTGATAAATTAAATACACAAAGAACAAAGTTAATACAACTAAACTGTAGTTCAATGAAGAAAATTTAAATCTTAATAATTCCAACAAAATACTCTATTATAGAACATCAAAACAGAAAAAAGTACAGAATTAATCATAAATTAATGCACTTTAATACACAGCCAAATTGTACTCTAATAGCCAAATTGTGTAATATATTCAGCCGTTTCATGATAAATTTAATGATGAATGTGTTCTAGAGCATTTGGAATAAATCTTTACTTTATGCCTCTAAAATACACATATTTCAGTGAACACAATTCAGCTTTAAATATATCAAATTTCAATACTGGAGTGAATTGCATCTTATGTAGAAGCATGTATCCCAGATTTAAGGTGCAGGTTTCAGTAACAATCAAATATTGCGATAAAGTATCTTCCTGTAATAAAAATGAGGTAGAAAAATACACATTTAAACATAAATACATGTACAAATAAACCTGCTACAGCGACCACCTGTATAGAAAGACCACCTGACTGTAAAGACAACAATTTTTGTTTCCCTTAAATTGACCCCCCCCCCCCCCCCGAATTGAGACATGTATTAAAGGAACCTGGACATGAAAGCCATATGCCTATTTATATACATTATATATCTGCCTATATAGACCACTTTTCTTGGTCCACAATTTCTATTTTCCTTAAATTGATCTCCTTATTTAAACATCAAAGGAACATGTACATAAAGGCCACATGCCTATTTATATACATTGTATACATGTTTAACTGTACTTAATTAATATAAACAATAAAACAATCATCAATCCCTTGATCATCTAAATTGTAAAATCTAAATCTAACTTCCACTTGTCAATATTGCAGAATGATACATGTACATTATAGAGCCAAGTACTCTAGACGTACATCACACATGTATACAGTATTCAAAATAGCACTCTTATTTGCATTATACATGTGAAAGAAATGTAGCTGGAAAACAAATTCAAATCTTAAAGGGAAAGTTGAATTTTGGTATAGAGGGCGCTACAGAAAAAAAATTGTGATAATGAAAAACTGAGTGTCAAATTTGAAAGAGCATACAATTTAAAAAACAAATATCGACATTGACTATCATACCCGTGAAAAGTCACACAGCTAAAATGCTATAAGGCACAAGTATTTAACAAATTTAATCATAATTACAATAATTCTTCACATCCATGTACAAGGTGCACACTATCCATGAATGAAAGTTACGAGGTTGTTTCATTTATTTTACCCGACTGCTGCGAAAAACACGTGTATGCTTGTAAGTAAGCAGCCAGGGGAAGGAAGTCCTCTCTGAGGGACTTGATAATGGGGATTGATACCATACTACCAGGCACTAGCGCATCAAATTGGTTTCGAACCCAGGACCTCCAGGTTACAAGATCACTGCTCTACCCCTGAGCCACCGTGCATCACTCAACCATAATTCACCTAATCTCTAAAAGGAGATTTATAAGTGATTGGGCAACTTTGCCTCAGATTCTAAAAAAAATCCTGGATTTAGCTCATGCTGCAATCATAATTATAAACCTTTAGGTCATACATCCCATGACTTTTACAAGTTAATCACCTGTCTGATTATCAAGATATCTATGATTGAAATTAGGAATTTCAGAATTCGTTTTCCTAACGGTTTTTATAACACTATAGTCTATTGGGGAAAATGAGTATGGTGAAACCAGTCACTCAAGGACTTTTACTTTTTTGAGGCACTTCATGATCATTTTGAAGGGCTATTTTTTTAGAGCTTCAATATTACACCATATCACAGACACTGTAACACGTAGGGCCATGCAACTCACAATTGACATTGTTAAACGATGCCTTTAACTCTTATCATGCCATAATGAATACAGCCCAGAGCAACAGGGCTAATCCCCATTGTGCCAAGCCACAAATCCCCCCTGTGCCAAATTTATTGAAGATAATCTGATGGTGCGATCTATAGCGCGTGGGAAGCACTCAGCACAGTGCAAAGGGCATAAACAATATCTGCTATTACGAATGCGAGCAAACATGCATTAAGCAGCGAAGCGGTAACTCCCTTGTGTGAATTAAGCAGCCAATCGATATCGCGCTCGCATGTACAAAGAACTATAACGGTAGCGTGCATGCAGCCTTATGGCATGATATGAGTTAATATTGGGAACAAATTACATTCTGACTACCGTGTTAAGAACATCCCGGAGTACCACGGAGCAATTCCGAAGTGGCTTTTCAGCATGTGTTCTCAAATGGCTAGTAAGATGATCTTGTTGAAAGAATCGTATATCACAATTGGGACAATGATAAAGGTTTCGTCGAGTATGTGTTCTCAAAGGCCTTTCAAGAGATTTTCTTGGGGAGTTTGTTTCATTAGTGGGGGAACTTGGACTGGGCTTTGTACCGGCGTGAGTTTTGAGGTGAAGAGTGAGCATACCTTTGCGAGAAAATCTCTTTCTGCAATGTGAGCATTGAAATGGCTTCTCTTCTGTGTGCCTTCTCATATGAGCAGCTCGAGTGCCGTGTTCAGCAAACTTTTTGTCACAATAAGAACACTTGTATGGCCGTTCGCCAGAGTGCGTTCTGAGATGGCCGGTCAGACCACCCTGTTGAGCAAAGTCCTTTTCACAGTGGGGACATTTATATGGCCGTTCGCCGGTGTGAAGAAGAAGGTGGGGTTTAAGATTTCTTTTATGAGACAAAGTCTTCTTGCAACGAATGCACTCAAAGGGTCCCTCTCCAGAAAAAGAAGATCGCAATGGATCATGTATTTGCAGATGTCTGGTTAGTTCGTAATTGGTGCAAAACCTCTTCCCGCAAGTCGAACAAGGCTGCGGCATCTCCCCAAGATGCCGGACAAGAGTAGATTTTTCGGTGTACCTTTTCTGACAGAAAGAGCATTGATGGGGTTTTTCTCCGAGGTGTGTTTTAAGATGACGTCGAAGATTTGATTCGAGAAGGAACCGCTTCTTGCATTGAGGACACTGATGTGGCCTGATGCCAGAGTGTGTTTTTAGATGCGAATTGAGGTGGCCCTTATCAGGGAATGTCTTACTGCACTGTGGACACTCATATTTCCTTTCCCCCGTGTGGATTCTGAGGTGAGCCGTGAGCAGGGATTTGAAAGGAAACTTCTTACTGCAATAGGAACATTGAAATTGCATTTCACCATAGTTGGGGTGCGTCTTTAGATGGACCACGAGCTGGACCTTGTATGAAAATCTCTGGTTACACTTAGAACACTTGTAGGGCTTCCCATCGGTGTGTAACCTAAGATGCGTGGTAAGAGTGGCGCTATTCGCAAATTTCTTATCACAAAAGGAACATTGATGCAGTTTTTCTCCGCTGTGTACCCTAAGATGCGATGTGAGGGAGCTTTTCGTATTAAATCTCTGACTGCATTGAGAGCAGGGGAAGGGCTTCTCACCTGTATGCGTTCTAAGGTGGACAATGTAATTGCAATTACTGGATAAGGAAAATCTCTTATCACAGTATGAACATTGAAGAGGCATATCTGTAGCCCGGTGAGTTTTTACATGGGCAGTGAGTTTGACTCGATCTAAAAACGTCTTATCACAGTGAACACACACAAACTCTTCATCACCATACCCAGTATGAATTTTCAAATGGTTCGCTAGTAGGCATTTTAGAGCAAACCTCTTATCGCAGAAAGAACATTGAAGTGGTTTCTCACCAGTATGAATTCTTTCATGGCTAGTAAAAAACTCTTTGTTATAAAAACCCTTTTCACAATGGGAACATTGATACGGTTTCTTTTTGTGCATTCTTAGATGGCTTTGCAGCATATCTTTCCGAGGGTACCTGTTCTTACAATGAGTACACTCAAAAGGCCTTTCTATAGGATGTTTCCTCATATGAACGTTGAGAGAATCCCTACTTGTGAACTCGTCATCACAGTGGGGACAGCTATAAGGATGTGTTCGGAGGTGACGTTTAAGAAATACTCTGCGCGCAAATTTCTCACCACAATGATGACACTTAAATGATTTCTGGCCCTTCTGTCCTCTTTTACGACGTTTCTGTCCACGAAAACCGGCCTCCTTGTCATTGTCGTCTGAACCTTCACCTGAACTTTCACCTGATTTCTGTACCGCTTGTCCTCTCTTACTAGGCTTCTGTCCACTGCGGGTCGACCTACGTAAACCGACCATCTCGTCATGGTCGTCTGAACTTTCACCTGTGGATAAAATGGAGACAAAATTCCTGTAACCATAGTTTCAACCCTAGACCTGATAATACACTAAATCTTACCATATGCATACTAAATAATTTATTTTAAAAAAAATAAAAAAATTGCATACTTTGTCATAGCCAACAAAATTCTTAAAGGGTCGTTCACATAAGCAGGAAACCCTGGTAGTTTACAGCTCTTTTGTGTGAAAGACATTCCAACAATAGTCAAATTTCGAATTCCAACCCTCAAGCTCATGCTTTGTTAAATCTTACCCTACGAATGCTAAATAATTTTTTAAAGATTAAAAAACGTTTAAAAGGGTTGTTCACATATGCGGGAAACCATGGTGGTTTTAATATCGGACCTATTTTGTGTGAGAGTGAACGACAAGTGGGGATGGAGAACAGAAATAGGTATGTGCAACGAAAGTCCTATATATACATACTCACTTATCTTATAAATCTGTGAGCTGTAAGATACAGAAACATAAACACATTGCACTTATATGTCAACATTATTTTTTGTTTAAATATGGCAGCTTACTGTATCATATGTAAACGAGCCTTAATCAATCATTTTAGGCATTGTGTTACAACTTGTGCTGATACCCAGAGTGCAAGCTGTCAAGTGTCAATAGGGAAAGGGCAAAGAGGCTTCAGCTGCCCATAGCCCCCCCCCCCCCCCCCCCCATGCCTTTCATTTCCAAAATTGTGCTAGATTCAGTTATTTGAGTTCTGGTCTTCTTAGGACAATTTCGTGCAATTGTCGCGAACGATATGTCTTTTTCCCTACATATTTCATCCAATAATGAAGAATCTCCATGACCATTGAATAATGGTGGTTTCATGCAAAGAATTTTTTAATTCAAGGATGAAATACTATATGGATACATGTCGTATGCCATCCCGGAAACTGGAAACAAAGAAATGGCTTTTAGCCATATATGAAATTGTGCCATCAGTTTAACATGTATTCAATTCTCATTGATCCTTGTACCCGAGGGAACAGCCAACAAGCTTTCAATACATGTAGTTCTAAGCGGTCTGATCAGACTATGATACTGTACCTTTGTCATATTGCTCACTACAGGAATAGTAGTCATTTTCTGATTGGTCACTCTCTGATTGGTCACTTGCTGCTTGGTCACTTGCTGAGTGGTCACTTGATGCTTGGTCACTTGCTGCCTGGTCACTTTCTGATGGGTCATTTTCTGCTTGGTCCCTTTTTGCTTGGTCACTTTCTGTTTGGTCATTTTCTGCTTGGTCACTTGCTGCTTGGTCACTTTTTGCTTGGTCACTTTCTGATGGGTCACTTTCTACTTGGTCCCTTTTTGTTTGGTCACTTGCTGCTTGGTCACTTATTGCTTGGCCACTTGCTGCTTGGTCCCTTCTTGCTTGGTCATTTATTGCTTGGTCACTCCTTGCTTGATCACTTTCTGTTCGGTCATTTTCTGATTGGTCACCTGCTGCTTGGTTACTTCTGGCTTGGTCACTTGCTGCTTGGTCACATTTTGCTTGGTCACTCCTTGCTTGGTCACTTTCTGACGGGTCACTGTCTGCTGGGTCCCTTTTTGCTTGGTCACTTGCTGCTTGGTCACATTTTGCTTGGTCACTCCTTGCTTGGTCACTTTCTGATGGGTCACTTTCTGCTTGGTCCCTTTTTGCTTGGTCACTTGCTGCTTGGTCACTTGCTGCTTGGTCACTTGCTGTTTGGTCATTTTCTGATTGACCTTCAAAATAAAACATAGATAACATACAGCTTTATACACAGCATGCTTGAGAGAGAGAAAAGGGGAAAGAGGGAGAGGGGGGCACAGATTACAGGAACCTTGCATTCAAGGAATTAATTATTTCTTTTGGAGCCACAACGGAGTTAATTCATAAACAGAGTCAATGCCGCTGTGACTCCGAAACAGATGGAATATCAATGCAGAGTAAAATGAATTAAAGTAATATACAGTTTATATACAGTTTATCAAAGACCGAAGCAGGGACACAGGTCGATAATTTGTACACAAAGATTTATCTCCCTTTTAAATATCGGCAAGACTTAAGCAACTTTTAAAGCATCTGGAAAGCAGTTTACAGACTGGTTCAAAATTGAAGTAATATACAAATAATACACAGCAGAGAGGGCATTAGTAAGAATTACCCACACAAGGTACCTTTGGAACAGTCCAACACACCCACGGCGGTAGCCAGGGGTGTTTGGACTGTTTTTAAGGTACCGAGTGTGGGTAATTTTACCAGTGACCGAACAAAATGATGTGTATTATTTGTTTGATAAGATTATGTTTTATTTGATTTATAAAATGATGTTTTATAACAGGATTTTACTAATGACCAGTCATTAGAATTGGATAATGACTCAGTCATTACCCAAATTACGCATTAGGCAAAATAAATGCCTGGTCACGTGTACGCTTTCAACCAATCATTTGATTAGGATCCATGTCATCATCTTATAAAAGCACTTAATTTAGCTTTTGTGTAAATATAAATATACCTTCTTTATTCCGTTGGTCGTTTTCCTCTTTAAGTGCTTCCGTTAGGGGGTGGGCAATAGTTTGTGTATCCTCCCCTTCACGCTTGATGTTGTTTATGATACTTCCTATAATACAACAGAGATCAATATAATTAGTTTGAGATGATTTGGCTCGTTTTCACTATTTGCCCTATCTGTGTCACTAAGTTTGGATTGTTATTAGAGTTGACTTGACTTGTTCGTATACACATGATGATCATTATCATCTTACATAGATCTGGGCCCCGTTGCATAAAACTTACCATTGATGGTAACTTTGCCAGCAATGGCAACTACCATGGTAACAGGGCTCAACAGCCAATCAAAATCAAGGTTTCCATGGTAGTTACAGGTACCATTAATGGCAAAGTTACCATCAATGGTAAGTTTTGTAAAACAGGGCACTGCAATTGTAATTATAAAGACATTTTATATACATGAATGTACTATGTATACATGAATCAATCAACAAAATCTATATTCAAAGCTTGAATAAAGCTTCTGAAGAACATCTTTACTATTTGAATCTTAAATCATTTTCATTTTCACTGTGTTCGTAATTCTGTCATTTGGCTGGCTGCAATAATATGTTTCAACAATCTTTTAAGTGAATTGAACCTAATTGAATTGAATAAAATTGAATTGAACTGAATTGAATTGAACTGAACTGAAGTGACCTGAAATTTATTGAACTGAATTGAATTGATTTGAACTGAAGTGACCAAAAATTATTTGAACTGAATTAAATTGAACTGAACTGAAGTGACCTGAAATTAATTGAACTGAATTGAATCAAACTGAACTGAATGAAATGAAGTCCATTGAACTGAACTGAATTAAATTAAAGTTAATTGAACTGAATTGAATTGAATTGAAATGAATTGAACTGAATTGAATTAAACTTGATTGAATCATACCCGTATTAGTCAATGGATCACTTTCCTTGCGTACTCCATGTTCATCAGAGGAATGTTGTAATGTACTACTTTCAGCCTCTTGCTTGATGTTTGTACTTTGAATACCTACAATACAAAGAAATAAATGTAAAAATGAGTAAACATCAATTGTGTCCTAATGTTCATGGTTGAATTACATTGCATTGATTTAAATTGGGTTGAATTTAATTGAAATTAATAGAATTGAATTGAAATGAATTGAATTGAATTGAATTGAAATGCAGACTTTTTCCCGTAAGGCAAAAATGTATTTAATTGCTCGATATTGATACCCTCTCTTGTATTTATGTGTGAAATGACCTCTTGTGGAATTCAATGACATGTTTGTATGTTTGTATTTTGATCACTTACGTACATGCCTCAGCTGTTGCTATTACCATATGTATATTCCCAGGACAATGCTGTCGGATAAAGCTGTTGTTTGTTTGATGATTTTGCTTGTTTGTAATGATATGTACCCGCTGTCTATTTTAAAATTGTAGTACTTCGTTATTTTATTATGTAATCACAGACACATGCACAGCCCAATTGAGGTAACTTTCTCTTTATAAGTGAACATGCCTTCCTATACTTAATTCTCTCCCCGTTTTTTTTTCTTCTTCTCTCTGTCCCATTTACTATTTTTGTTCTTTCTGTTATATAAAATGTAATTTTCATAATAATATCTATGATGTTCTTTCGGTAACTGTGTTAATTTATTATGGGCGTTCCCAACTCAAGCTATGCTTTCCGGGTTTTCGCCTCCTTCCGTATCTGAATTATTTATTGTATACTCTACATGTATGTTGAAATAATAACATATATCATGTATATATACATTGTGTTTCATATTGTATTGTTGAGAAGGAAATAAATGTTAATACAAAATACAAAATACAAATGAATAGAATTGAAATGATCTTTATCGGATAAAGACGTGGCTTACAGGATACATTGCACACAACTGGCAACTTAGACCCAAACCAAATGAATTACTATAATCTTTTTTTTTTTTTTAAACCCACTCTCCTTCTACTCTCTCCTATTCTGATAATTCTTGCTATATCTCTCAGTGCAATAAGTAAACATAATTTGACTCTGTTTCAAGAATAATTCATTACTTTAATTGCAGTAATGTTTTATTTTTGAATGTTTTCACATTGTAGGATAAGTGTTACTACATTGATGTGCAAGTGAAGTTGTTTTTATCTTGTAAACTGAATGTAATTCAGCCTAGGGGCTGCTAGGTTCAGTATTTTGATAAACATACAATAAGGCCTAAACAAAATATGTTTTGTTTGCAACCGGTTTGCAACCGACCCCAAAATCTTGAAATCTATGGTCGGCTTCTTTTTCTTTTTTTGAAAAAAAAATGTATTAAAGGATTCAAAACTGAGAAATATCAGCCCAAAGAGGAAGTAATTTTTTTTTTTTTTTTTTTTTTTTTTTTTTTTTTAAAGATTTCCAACCGACCGACCCATGTTTTGGCACCTAAAGGGCAATACAACATCTTTTTTTGTTGAGGCCTAATGATAATAATAATCATAAGCATTGTACCTTCAGTAGTTGATTGTTCATCAGGCTGCTCCACTTTTGCATCTATTCTTGGGAGGGGTATTAATACTGTACTTGGGAGGGGTTTTAATACTACTCTTGGGAGGGGTAATAATACTGTTCTCTCCACTTCTCGCATGGCATCGACATCTGGCTCCACTGTCGCATCTATTCCTGGGAGGGGTATTAATACTATTCTCGGGAGGGGTAATAATTCTGTTCTCTCCACTTCTTCTTGCTTGACATCGACCTGGTTCATGCCTGCAATAAATTGGGAAATATAATTCACACATGAACAGTGTAACCTGTATACAAAGATCGTGACTTGGTAACATTGTTGTAGGTTGATGAAAAAATTGTGTAATTTGTGTATGAGATGATGATTTAAATTCACCTAAACTAAAATGCAATTAAATTGTAATAATTTAGTTGGGAGAATTAAGGAATTGAGCAGATCCGTCTTTTCCCCAAGTTTTATCATTAATAATGGCCATTTTTTAAGTCAAACTTTCAGATTATCTGTAATTGTACATCTAGCATTGAAGTCACTACCTTAGCACCGTTTTCTCTCATCTGAACAATGTTACCAAGTCCCTTTTTAAAAGGGAGACAAGGAAAGTAAGGTTATTTTTGCAGGCATGTATACTCAGGACTTATAAACATTAATCAAGAGAAACAAAATATGATCTTTAATATAAACATGTAGATACACTGTTCATTATACATATTGATGGTCTTTATACTGGTGGTTGCTAATACAGGTTAAGGAATATCTTATCCAGCAAATCTGTATGTTACATACAGATTTGCTGGTATGTAGTTTTTGCCTGCAACTATAGCCCATGAGTACCAAGCCTGAGATACAATGTATACATGTGCTGGAGTCTATGAAAAATGCCTGATAAACCTATATGTAAATCAAATTGTATGATACAAGTAAACCCAATAGATTGCCATCACATTTACAAATCAGTATCACATGGAAACAAAATTGTAAGGTCAACAATTTTTCAAAAAAAGTGCCTTGTTTCCTTTGACTTAAATACAAACATCATACTATCCATCTGCACAATACATACTTCTTGCATTTGAAGAAGATTGCTGTTGTTTTTTGTTTAAAATCTAAATATAGTCGTAAGACAAAAAAAAAAAAACTGGTGTTGATCAGACAACAATTCTGAATCAAAATCAAACTTAAATAATGTGAGCCTTAATTTCTTCTTCTAAATATATAAGATTGGCAAAATACCAATATTAAAATTGGGGAAGTTCAAACTGCCTGCATGGCTCTAAAAGGTTTGGCATTTATAGTGAGCTGAACTATCGTTGATTTGCTCTATTTTTTAACTTACCTTCAATATCTGTTAATTTCCATGTTCCATCTCCGAGTGCGAGACCATCTGTTATTTGGGATGGGTCAGGCACTTCCTCTTTCACCTCTTGCTTGATCTCCATGGTGCCTGCACAGACACAGAATCAGAAATTAATTAGAGCTCTAATTAAAATTAATTAATTGATTTGAAATTAACCGGGAAGGCTCTCTGGAAGATAATAGTCAGATTAAGGCTTGCCCGCACACAATGTACTGTATGCACAATCTCCACTCCCTGGGGAGCATTCCCGGCCCCCCCCCCCCCCCCCCCACTCAGTGTTATTTAGGGTACGCATATGCTCGTTCCCTCTTTTTGAAAGCACCCCCTATCTGAGGACTGCCAACATTTCCAAACCCCGCTTTCGCGGGCCTTTTGCGGGCTTTTCCTGCATTGGAGATCCCCCTAAATCATGAAAAATGCTCAATGTACCCCCCTAAATTCGGAATAATTTCTCAGGAGTCCAAAGAGATGAGAGAAAAAATGAAAAAACACCCCCTTTTTAAAGAAATCTCCGGGTGAAAAGTTAATACACCCCTTTTTTTACAATTCTCGGGCCGGACTTTGTCGCACGAAAAGTACCCCTTTACCGGACATTTTGGTAACACTCATGGGGTCATTCCGACCCCGGAGTGGGGGGGCCGGGGGAGCATTACAGCAAAGCGCCAATTTAAAGACACTCACAATGCTGAGCAAACTCATTAGCTTTGCATCCTACCAGGGGGGTGTTTCACAAAGACTAAGTCGACTTTACGTTGAACTTAACTATGGCAAGACATTCATGCCACTGTTTGCTCTCACCGTTTACTGGCATTGTGGTCTCTCCAGGGACGTACAAATCATGGTCAGTAATCTACAGAATTTGTTTTTTTGTTTTTGATAGTTCATTATTGAAGGGAAAAAATATTATCTAAAGACCATAATTGAGAGACCAATAGGGAGAGCAACCAGTGGCATGAATGGCCTGCCATAGTTAAGTCCAACTTAAAGTCGATCTTAATCTTTGTGACATACTCCCCAGGTACCTATTTGACACCTGGGTGGAGAGAGGCAAATGTAGATAACATCTTGCCAAAGGACATTAGTGCCGGGCTGGGATTAGAACCCCGTACCTTGTGATCTACTGTCAGGTGACGTCAACACGCTACTCTCCAGAGAGCCTGGTGTATTTGTACTAGACCTCTAGTAGTTTTTAACAATTAAAAGAGTAAACTTTTTTTAAAGATTATAAATAATGAAATATTGCATGTAGAGGCCTAATTATCTTAATATTTGTATTTATTGGCCATTTTAAATCAACTGTCCAATGCGCCTGGACATACAAATAATATCTAGAGTCTAAAAAAACATATTCAAACTTTAATTAGCCTAGGCCAACATATTGTGATGTCAATGAGAGTCAGAGTGAAATTGAATGCCAAATTAAGACGATTTGTCTTTGATTTTGAAAGTTTGAAATTGAAGTTTGACTTTGATGCAGGGGAAATTACATGTCACAGTCTAGTTTGTTGGAAAGGTGGGTCACAAAAACCCTTTCAGCAAGTTTAGAATACCCCACCACAAAAATGTGTGGTACCAAAATCCAAATGCTTTGATCACCAATTCATGAATTAGATCTAGATCTACTTTAGACCGAATTTTTCGTCTCTTTCGTTCGTTAGCCTCTTATTGGGGTAGGGTCGGCGGCTCTCTCTTTAGAGACCGAAACAGACCATCCCGCGAAGTGTGTAGGGTTATGTGGGCAAATCAGTACACCAAACTTGCAAAACTTATCCCCGAATTACTCCTTTCACAGGATGCATATTTGCTTCATTATATATTGTAAAACTACTTCGGTTCCACTTACTAACTTGACTGAAATAATCCGTTTAATGGTCCATTTTTTAGGAAATTATGGGTCAAAATCGACATCCATGATAAAAATCTTGCAGCGGGAGTTTAAACTCTCGCTGCGCATGGATGTCGATTTTGACCCATAATTTCCTAAAAAATGGACCATTAAACAGATTATTTCAGTCAAGTTAGTAAGTGGAACCGAAGTAGTTAAGCCTTTACCTAATTTACAATATATATGCATCCTGTGAAAGGAGTAATTCGGGGATAAGTTTTGCAAGTTTGGTGTACTGATTTGCCCACATAACCCTACGGCTACACACTTCGCGGGATGGTCTGTTTCGGTCTCTAAAGAGAGAGCCGCCGACCCTACCCCAATAAGAGGCTAACGAACGAAAGAGACGAAAAATTCGGTCTAGATCTACTTGAGACTGCTTTTTAAGTCAACCTAATCGATCCTAACCCTAACCCTAGTCCCTAGGTCTTTGACGTTTATTATGTTCATCAACCCTATTGGTGGGGTATTCTAAAGTTAAGCACTGCAGTTCTTTTCTAACTTATTTTACGGCGTCTTCCAATCCAACTTCCAAGTTCCAGTTGCAGTGAGTCCAAGCTACTCACGATGCAGTTCACGACCCGCGCCACGCCTCGCCTCGCCGGCCGCGCCGCCAGGCCTAGCGCTTACACAACGACCGGTGGCCTGTACCGAGTCTGAAAGAATGCCGACAGAAGAAATTGTTTTAGCAAAAATGCAATTAGACTAGGTCTAGACTAGTTCATAATGAAAACGTAGCAACAATGTACTAAGTTATCTGAGTCTGAGATAAAGATAAAGAAAACCTGTGTACCAAAAACATTCGATGCTAAATAATCCAACATACCGTACCAGCTTTGACCAAACGTGACCGTCCTTAATTCACCTACCAGCGGGTGCTGACGTCATGACTGTTATGTATTGGCATCTCATAGCCAAGGATTGTAACACTTGGCATTCCATACGAATAATAAAGCGTGCTAGACACATGACCTAAAAGTATCACTTGTGTCTGACCGAATATGTTACATGGTAGTACGGATTTCAACCCATAAGCCGACGTTATGATGGAAAAGATGTTCTACAGGAGAATACTGATACATTTGTGATTCCACACAGTCAGGAAAGGGACAAGAAATCAACGGTGAACAGTGATAAATAGTGAAACTTTTACTGCAATCTGCATTGTTTGTGACTCATGCTGAGGAGCTAGCCCACTGCACTGCAGGCAACAAGCTACACACACACATACACACACAGGTGTAAGTACACACAGAGTTGACTGTCGCTGTATACACATTGATTGAAAGTGAGAGTAGTGTGTGTGAGCCCGAGTTTGACACAGTTGCATGAGGAGAGGAGAGCTACAAGATGGCTTCGAATGACAAGCCCTCCATGAACTGGTCAGCACTTGATTTGCTGAAAGAGTGGCGCAGATTCAAACAGCACTGCGAGTTTACATTCAAAGGTCCTCTTGCAGGAAAATCAGAGGTAGAAAAGGTCAACTATCTCATGACTTACATCGGGGACAAAGGCAGAGAAATTTATCAGATATTTGATTGGCAGCCCAGTGGAGAAGGTGCAAACGGGCAACGGATTCCAGCAGAAGATGAAACTTTGAAAGGGGTTTACGGCAAATATGAAGAGTATGTGAAGCCGAAACGAAACCAAATCCGGGCCACGGTTAACTTCAATAGAAGAAAACAGGAAGAAGGTGAGAAATTTGACAATTTTGTCACTGACCTGAAGATCCTCATAAAGGACTGTGATTATCAAGAGGAAGATAGAATGTTGCGGGATGCAATAGTCCTACGTTCGCTACACCCGAGTGTTAGAGAGAAATGCCTTGATGAAGGAGATTCCCTAACACTTCAAAAGGCAATTCATGTTGGGCAGAACCATGAGCTATCTCAAGACTCCATAAAGATGATACAGCTGGGGGAAGTTAACGCAATCTCAAGGCAGGCCAGAGGGCAGCTGCAGAGAAGGAAAGCTGGTCCCAACAAAGGCTATCGCCAGGATAACTATGCACACAAGAAGGAAAAATGCACCAGGTGTGGCTACAGCACGGACCATGAGAAATGTCCGGCCATGGGCCAGACCTGCAATGTCTGCAAAAGAAAAAACCACTTTGCTGCAGTTTGCCAAAGAAAACAAAGCACTTACAGAGTGGAGCAGCGTGAAAACGCTCAGGAGAGTGACGAGTCTGGATCAGACGATTTCGCATATGAGATTGGAGCAGTACACCAAGTAGGTGGCGGCAAGGCCAAGGATGAATGGTATGAAACTGTCAACATCCAAGGTAAAGAAGTTGAAGGTCAAATCGACACTGGAGCTGCACAATCCATAATGCCAATCCAAGTCTTCAACACATTGCAGTGCAGGGAGAAGCTTGAAGAGACCCGCACCAAGTTTGCCTCATACACTGAACATGAATTGAGAGTGATAGGATCAGCAGTTCTCCCAACACGCTACAAAGATGCATGCATTGAGGTAAAATATTATGTAGTAGATGCAGCATCCAAGCCAGTTCTTCTCTCAGGTGAAGCAAGCAAAATGCTCAAGCTGATTAGACGACTTCACAGCATCGAAGAATACCCAGAGTTACTGAGTTTGACAGGATGTCTCCCGGGAACATATACATTAAAGATTGATCCCACTGTGAAGCCAGTCATTCATGCCCCAAGGAGACAGCCCAAGGCACTGGCAGAGAAAATAGTGGCCAAGTTGAAGGAAATGGAGACAGATGGACACCTCACAAAGGTTACAGAACCCACAGACTGGGTGAACTCAATGGTCACGGTGGTCAAAGGAGAGAAGGTGAGGATCTGTCTAGATCCTAAAGACCTCAATCGTGCCATCAGAAGGGAGCACTACAGAATTCCCACTGTAGAAGAGGTTGTAGCTGACATGCCGGAAGGAGCAAAGGTATTCTCCGTCCTCGACGCAAAGTCAGGATTTCTACAGATCAAAATCGACTATGAGTCAAGTCTGCTCACAACATTCAACACTCCAGTTGGCAGATACCGATGGCTCCGCCTACCCTTTGGCATCAAGAGTGCTCCAGAGCTGTTCCAACGCATAATGGATGAAATGCTAAGTGACATAGAAGGAGCCAGAGCAGTTATGGACGATATCCTCATTGCTGGGAAGGATCTGAAGTCACATGATGAGATCCTAGAGAAGGTTGTAGCAAAAGCAACTGAATGCAACCTGAAGCTCAACTTCACCAAATGTCACATTCGCCAGTCTCGAGTAAAGTATGTGGGACACCTAATAACTGAAAGTGGTCTCGCTCCTGACCCAGACAAGGTCAAAGCTGTTGCTGAGATGCCGAGACCAGAAAGCAAGGAAGAAGTCAGGAGGTTCCTGGGATTTCTTTAGTACTTGTCAAAGTTCATTGACAAATTGAGTGAAGTGGACGAGCCTCTGAGACAGCTGACAAAGAAAGACGTCGCCTTTCACTGGGGGCCAAGAGAAGAGCAGAGCTTCAATGAACTGAAGAGGCACTGTACCTCAACACCAGTCTTGACCTTCTATGATGGTAAGAAGGACCTAACTATCCAATGCGATGCCAGCAGCTATGCAGTAGGAGGTGTCCTTCTGCAAGAGGGACAGCCGATAGCATACACGTCCAGAGCAATGACACCAACAGAGATGCGGTATGCGCAGATTGAGAAGGAAATGCTCGCGATACTGCACAGCTGTAAGAAATTTCACCCATACATATTCGGGAGAAGCATCACAGTGCAGTCCGATCATAAGCCTCTACAGTCGATCTTCAACAAGCCTCTCCTGTCAGCTCCGATGAGGCTGCAGTCGATGTTGCTGAGACTGTATGCCTATGACCTAGATGTCCACTATGTACCTGGAAAAGACCTGGTATTGGGAGACACTCTGAGTAGGGCAAATCTTCCTGAGACTGAGCCAGATGCACCAGCCCTCTTGATCAATATCATTGATCATATTGCAGTAGCACCAGACAGATATGCAGAGTTCCAGAAGTGTACTGCAAATGAGCTCAACGAACTTCATGCTATAATCATGAAAGGATGGCCCGACACCAGGATGGAGACACCACACTCGATCAGAGAGTACTGGAGCATCAGAGATGAGCTAGCAGTCACTGATGGTGTCATCTACAAGGGGATGAGAATTGTGGTACCGCCTAGCATGAGAAATGGTATGCTAGCACAGATTCATGGTTCTCATCTCGGGATCGTCAAGTGCAAGAAGAGAGCAAGGGAGGCACTGTACTGGCCAAGTATGAATCAACATATAGAGAGGCTAGTACAAGATTGTGCAGAGTGCAACTCCTATCAGAACAAACAACCGGCAGAGCCTCTAAAGCCAACAAAGCTGCCAGACTTACCATGGGCCGAAGTTGGTTCAGACCTGTTCGAGTGGGAAGGCAGTGCCTATCTTCTGGTAGTGGACTACTTTTCAAAGTTCATAGAGGTCGACAAGATGGCGTCAACCAGCAGTGCTGCCGTTATCGACCGCCTGAAGAAACAGTTTGCTAGGCATGGGATTCCCCTGAAAGTGAGGAGCGACAATGGTCCACAGTTTAGCTCACAAGAATTCAGAGAATTCTGTACCAGCTACGGTATTGAACATGTGACGTCATCACCCCGATACCCTCAAGCGAATGGTGAGGCGGAACGAGCGGTCCAGACGGTGAAGAGAATGTGGAGAAAGTGTGCCGACAGGCAGCTGGCACTCCTGGACTACAGAACAACTCCATTAGCCAGCTGTGACCTGTCACCAGCACAACTACTGATGGGTAGGAGACCTCGCAATCTCCTCCCCACAAGCAAACAACTGCTGAAACCCAAAGAGGTCAACATGAAGGCAGTGAAAGACAGCTTGGACAGCAAGACTGCAGAGGCCGAAAGATATTACAACTCCAAAGCAGGAAAGGTTCTCCCTCCATTACATCCCGGAGATCCTGTAAGGATGGTGCCACTGCCAGGCACTCGCAAATGGCTTCCAGCTACAGTCATCAAGAAGCATGACACACCAAAGTCCTATTTGGTTGAGTGCAGTGGAAAGCTGTACAGGAGAAACCGCAGAGATCTGAGGAAGACGACAGAGTCTGCTAACAAGCCGCACAACCAGCCTGCTGACAAAGGTGTAGCTCCACGCCTGGTGACACCAGCCCTGCAACCGTCTACATTGCCCGCTGCCAGTCAGCCCGATCTTCTCGTCGAGCAGACCAAGCAGACAAATCCACAGACACCTGTACCCAATGCATCTATCCATGCACCAGATCAAACAGAGGCTGACCACGCTCACAAGAAGACCAGCTCGCAGCACCACTACCAAACAAGAAGTGGACGCGTTAGCCTACCCCCAAAACGATTGATCATGGATTAGCGATATAGAAGCGTCTATAATTTAGCTGTTAGTTTAGGGTAGCACAGATTTAGTTTATAGCTCGTCAAGAGATAGAATAGATGAAGCGGTTTAACAAGCGATATTGTGATACGATGCGAAATACCACTTTTGACAACCTCGAGGATCAATATGTTTGGAGACACAACGTTAAGAACCTGAATGGTAAAGATTCAGAGCAAGGGTGAAGTGCTAGTAACCTCTCCCCTCTTAGCTCCGCGAAGGAATAAGCGTTAATGAATAAACCTCAACAACAAGGAAGAACCGCGTCAGTAAGGACCTGAATGGTAAAGATTCAGGGTAAGGGTGAAGTGCTTGCAACCTCTCCCCTTTAGAGAGTATAATAGCGTTGATAGTTTAGACTCTCTTTAAAGCATGCACTCAACTCAAAAGTCTACCAAACAATACAAAGCGTGAATGACTACGCCAAATGAGAACTCATAAATTGGACTCAGTACGAACTCAGTTGAAAACAAAGTATTATTCTTATGCAGTTATTTATGTGCCAATTAACCTTTCATCGAAACAGGAAAAGGGAGATGTTATGTATTGGCATCTCATAGCCAAGGATTGTAACACTTGGCATTCCATACGAATAATAAAGCGTGCTAGACACATGACCTAAAAGTATCACTTGTGTCTGACCGAATATGTTACAATGACAACAGTTTATAATTACCGCCAGAAATCGAATCCGAATTCGACTATACCGTGTGTCTCAAAAAAAACGTAACACTTTTGAAATGGTTGCCAAATTGAGCATATATAATTTTATGAAAAAATGTCTATATGTATGGAAAGCTAAAGGACCAACCTTTCATATGATATGAAAAAATTAAAAAAAATCATGCTTCGATGGACAGTGTTCACTTAAGTTAGAGGTATGAAAATGGGCCTGCGCAGGATTTTTCCTTCCAATTTTGGACAGGTAAATTACTTGTAACTTACAAAATAAGGTCGATATGAGATATTCATGATCGATGGATCAAAAGGATATTTTGAATCATTAATGTGAAAGACTTTTATCTTTACCGGTACCCTTACTCAGTCGGTACTTTGAAAGCCTTGATATTCAATCAAGAAGAAAAGATAGCCATGTGGACTACTGAACTGATTACTTTTGTCAGATCTTTCATTTTAAGATGAACAAAGCAGTTTTAAATAAGAAAGAAATAAAAGAAACATGAAAATCTTTTAAAAAAAGATTTAACTTGTTTTTTGTCATGTCTGCCCTAATGTGTGTGTGTGTGTGTGTGCACGTGTGTGTATGTGTGTGTGTGTGTGTGTGTGGGGGGGGGGGGTGGGCGGTGGTGTTTCGGGATTGATAAATAACACTGAAAAAGGAATGGTATTCGAGGTATTCAAAATATCCTTTTGATTCAAAATATCCTTTTGATCCATCGATCATGAATATCTCATATCGACCTTATTTTGTAAGTTACAAGTAATTTACCTGTCCAAAATTGGAAGGAAAAATCCTGCGCAGGCCCATTTTCATACCTCTAACTTAAGTGAACACTGTCCATCGAAGCATGATTTTTTTTTTAATTTTTTCATATCATATGAAAGGTTGGTCCTTTAGCTTTCCATACATATAGACATTTTTTCATAAAATTATATATGCTCAATTTGGCAACCATTTCAAAAGTGTTACGTTTTTTTTGAGACACACGGTATAGTACTGCGTCCCAGAAAAACACAAAACCGAGATTTATCGATGTTTTATCCCCGGTTTTATCATAACTTAATCGCAATTATAATTAATAAATGACACATATTTGTAAAGCTTAGATCCTCTTCTTTCATTTGATGCAACTCATATGATGCATATTTCACGCGTGAGTGATTAAAAACAGTTTGAAGAGAGGAAACCAAAAAGTCATTTGGCGGGCGGTATCTGAATTTCAAAGAGAAATTCACATTTCTAGAAAGTTCAATTTCTGCCCTTTCATATGACACCTCAATCAGGAAAAATGAGCCAGTAATAACAAAGTTCTGTTTGTTAATGCATCACGAGTTCGTTTTTACTGGCTGCCTGCCGTAGCAACACACAGAGTTGACAAAAGACTTAACACCGTTTCGTTGACGATCAGCCATGCATTAAGTCTTACGTCTTCTACGGTGCATTATGGCTGATCGTCAACAACACGGCCGGATTGGTTTTAGTCTTTTGTCAACTCTGTTTGTTGATACGGCAGGCAGCCAGTGAAAATGAACTCGTTCAATCAAAATTATGGTAATGCAAGCATTAGTTGTAAGGAGCACTGTTTTTTTGTTTTTTTTTTGGTAGTGCCCCCGGAAATGTGAAATCGCGCTGGCCGATATTTCGCTAAGTACCGTACTGTGGGGTGGAGGGGAGGGGGGGGGGGGGGGGGGGGGGCCGGGGGTAGTGAGCACTCATTTTGGTGCTCAACTAGGAGGGAGGAGGGAAAGTGCCCATACACTAGTTTCTTCAACAGCCACCCCCTTTTTATTTGCCAGGGCGGGCCCGTCTTCTTCTTTTTTAAACAAAAAAGGTACAATTAACATGTTTTACTTTGTTTTTTACCCCCCCCCCCCCTGTATCCGCCACTGAGGGTAGTGTGTTGATATGTCGTCACATACAATGTATACATAATAGTACGGCCTTATAGTCAAAGAGCAAACTGAGGTTTCTATTCTCGATTGATACATTCAGTTCAGTTTGTGAAGATGAAATAATATATATACAACAAAAAACATAAATTATGTCTACCATACATGCAGGGGTTATGGTCGTGGCAAGAATTACCAAAAAATACATAGGCCTGGCACACAAAAAAAAACATTTAAATTGGGTCAACTCAGGAGAAAATATTTTTTAATGGAGGAGGGGGCAGATATGAGATTGTATGGCTTTTTTATTTTTCACATCCAATTTTAAATATCTTTCCGGGGGCACATGCATTCCTAGCCGTGTGCCAAAAAAAAATCTCAAAACCTCCACCCTTCAGTGGACAACCTTTCCCCCCCCCCCCGATCTCTCTCTCTCTCTCTCTCTCTCTCTCTATCTGTGTGTGTGTGTGTGTGTGTGTGTCCCCCTCTCTCTCTCTCTCTCTCTCTATCGCACTCACGTAATCATGTATTGAGTACATAATGGCCTCAGGCTATAAGTTTACATTTCATCTACTGTATTATAGATTGATGACAAAAAATAACTTTTTGATCGCTGATTTAATTGCCACTCCGCCCGACTTGGATTGTGAGAGGGATATAACTTCAAGCTTTCAAGGAGCTTGATCATCAAATTATGTTTAATCATGCAGGGAGTCCATTCCAGCGATAAGATTAGATAAGATTTCATTAGTTTGACTCTAACGACCCCCTTCAGGGGTATGAGAGCACAACATATTTACAATACAATACAGAAAGATATATAAAACAAAGTATAAAGATATGATAATAAAATACATAAACATATTATATAAATGTTTATAATTCTAAAACACGATAATCATGAGCTAAAGATACACTATTATACATGCAGGTTAACGTTATACGTTTAAATATAACGTGGTTTGGTTTGTCTACCACTACGATCGAGTAACTACACTTTTATTAACAAAAATAGGACCATGCATGCATTCAGCCTTATAGGATCCAACGAAAAGAATTGTATTACTGTTATGAATTTTAAAAGTTTTCTTAATTGTTTAAGACTAAACTAGATCTATTACAATCTGTCCATGTGAAATGTGCTAGGGTTACTCACAACAAACTGTCGATCTAAGTATAACTGCCTTTCTTTCTCGAAAATAGGGCAGAAATCTTTTAGTGAAATTCATCTCCAAAAACCTTAAAATTACAACAAGGATATTCAATTTGACTTTCTTTGGGATTACTTTCAGTCCTTCATTAATAAATAGTAAGCGGTGTGACTGTGACCTGCATCGGAATCGACACAAAGTGATTGCACCTCTTGTATTCAACTCTTCTATTACTTTTCAAATCAAATTAACACAAATGCGATTTCACCAAACATTTGACAATATTTCTTGCTTTGACATGTCAGTCAACCTTAGCTTAAGAACCGTGAAGAATCCATGTATTATTGAATCCATTCCCTTGCCTTTGCCTTTGCCCAGCATTATTTAATGCATTTTCTAATTTCTAAAAGTAGGCCTACCTATTTCCATAAGTAATTTTAAAAGATTATATAATCTAAATGAATATTTACAATGACTTCTCTAACTACTTTCAGCCCCAAACCTACCATTCTACATTTTACCTGAACATCAAATTTAGTACGGCCTGTCACCATAAATCATACAGTCAGGTGTATATTTATTGACATTCAGTATGGCCCTTAAGAATTTGCGATGAAAAATGTCAATCTGACTTAAAGGACAAGTCCACTCGAAAAATTACTTACTTTCAATAAAAGCAGAAAAATCAGACAAACTTATCAAAAAAAGTTTGAGCAAAATCGGATAACTAATAAGAAAGTTATGAATTTTTGAAAAAGTATGTAAAACTATGGAACAATGAGATTCACGACACAAACTGCGAAGATGGTTATCAGTTTGTGACGTCATGTCCTCACAGCTTATCAATTGCTTTATATAGTTTAATCTCATTAATTTCCCCTTTTATCCCCCAAAACTTGATTTCCCCATGCCTTTGCCCGGGTTATATGATTTGTATCATATTGCGTGCATGACATTTCCCAATTTTTTTAATGAATTTTGAAGAATTGATACTATTTTCCGAATATTGTATTTCATAATTATTGATTTTATATAAATAGTTTATCAAAATTCAATTTTTCATGATTTAACTGGACAAAAATTACTTTTTATTTGTGCATCCACACAAAAACATATTACTAACAATCTAACTTGGATGCTGGTGTGAAGAAATAAAATTCTTAGGGTGAAAATAGGAAATTTATATTATCAATATAAAGAAAATAATTAGTGGATAGTGAGGACCATACGTCACAGACTCATAAGTGAGTTGCCAATTTGTGTAGTGATTTAAAAAAAATTCATGTCATTAAAAATTCATAACTTTCTTATTAGTCATCCGATTTGGCTCAAACTTTTTTTGATTGGTTTGTCTGATTTTTCTGGTTCTATTGAAAATAAGTTATTTTTGGAGTGGACTTGGGCTTTAAATCCTCAAAACCCCTCCAACTCCCTGGTTTAACTTTCGGGCTTTTTCGTGAAACATTTGGCGTTCCATATTTTAATGTTTACGTCCAGAAGATCTATAAATAAGCATGATTGTGATGTTGATAATCCGGGGGATGAGTTAATCTGGTACTTGTGGTTAATTAGTAACCAAAGACACGATGGCCTACAAATCCTATATGGACTCTGGTAGCATGCAAACGATTCTTAGCACAGCAGAACTCGAGGCCGAGCTTGAACATAGGAGGAAAAAGGACAAACTGACCCCAAGAAAAATGCCGCAGCCGGATAAAACAGATGTGTGCGTGATCGGAGCGGGAATCTCCGGGCTAGCGACGGCCAAGTGTCTTCGCGAGGCTGGCCTCGATGTGGTGATGTACGAGAGCACTGGAGAAGTTGGAGGGCTGTGGGTTTTCAGAGAAAATTACTATGGGGTCATGAGGTTCACTCATATGTGAGTATGATGGAAGATAAGATGATGGATATTCAGATTCAGATTCAGATTAATTGTATTGGCCGCATGTTCCAGTCATTGATTAAAATCTTTGAGGAGGACAGATGACTAGAATCTCAATCTGTAACGTTAGATGTCTAATGATGACTGGATAATCATTGCATTGAGCCTTGCCCTTGAGGTCAATAAGGATGATGATGATCATAATGTTCTTCTTCTTCGATCTTCTTCTTCAGTTGCAGTACAGCTACTGTCAGGTGTATTGTCATACCTTGTTGTACTGTTGCAGAATGATTAATTAATTTAAGGTTCATCTTTAATGTCTACACTAAGAGATGGAAATTTCAAATTTATAGTGATATTTACATGGAATTGTACTCATTAAAGTAGGGGGTTCACGAAGAAAATATCCCGTTCATCCATGTACAATGAGTTTACGAGCCCCCATTGGGTGATCAATCTAGCAAAAAAATGACAAAGTAACGCCCCCGGACCCTGATCCAATCAGAAAATTGATGCGTAAATCAGGTTGACCTTAGTTTGACTTGGGGCGTCTACTTTGCTCTTCTGTTCGGGCGTCCGATCGATACCTCGGTTTTCCGAACGATTCCTCGGTTAGGTTTTTTCGGCTTCGGATAATACCGACAAGTTTAATGACCGTGGGAAAGCGAGCCAAGTTATGTGCATTGCGGCATGATTTGAGTTCATGGAAAGTTCAAGTGCGTGCCTCGCCAGCTCAAGGAATGCAGTCTAGTCATTGGTGTTATAATTAGCAAATTGGCGAAATGAAAATCATAATCTAATGGAGGAGATTAATTATGTGCAATATTAATTGTCATGATGATTGGCACAGCAGGTTCTTCCATTCATTCATATTTTGATGTTGCATGTACTTTTATCCTTCCTCTCACTCTCTCATCCCTTTTCTCTATCTGAACTTGCTACTTTTCAAATTTCCTTTTCTTCTTCAGTTCTGGTCTTTCCTCTCTATTTCTATTTCACTCCCACCCCCTGTCTCTCTGTCTGTATCTCTCTCTCTCTCTCTCTCTCTGTTTGCTCTCTCTGCCTCTTCCTCTTCCTCCCTTCGTCTCTCCTTCATCCCCTGTTTCTCTCTCACACTTTCTGTCCCTCCCTCCTCATCTCCACCTCTTTTCTCTTATGATGATGTTTTACAGTACAACATTCTATAATTTTACTGTGACCAATAAAACCTAGATCTAAGTAATTCCATTTCTTTTAAATAATGATAAATTGAGGCTTAGGTAATTATTAGTATGTTGTATGTCATGTATTTCAGCAATATAATTATGTGCAATATTAACTGCCATGATTATTGGCATAGCGGGTTCTTCCATTCATTCGTATTTTGATATTGCATGTACTTTTATCCTTCCTCTCACTCCCTCATCCCTTTTCTCTATTCGAACTTGCTACTTTTCAAATTTCCTTTTCTCTTCTTCAGTTCTGGTCTTTCCTCTCTCTTACTATTTCACTCCCACCCCCTGTCTCTCTGTCTGTATCTCTCTCTCTCTCTCTTTTTGCTCTCTCTGCCTCTTCCTCCCTTCGTCTCTCCTTCATCCCCTGTTTCTCTCTCACACTTTCTGTCCCTCCCTCCTCATCTCCACCTCTTTTCTCTTATGATGATGTTTTACAGTACAACATTCTATAATTATATGTTATTTTTACTGTGACCAATAACACCTAGATCTAAGTAATTCCATTTCTTTTAAATAATGATAAATTTCGCCACTGGTGGTGTCACCATTACGTACCAATATTTTGCTTGCATAATTTCAAATCCCCCCCCCCCCCCCTAAGAAATTCTGGATCCGCGTCTGAGTGTGGAGGTATATAATGTATTGATTGATTGATTGAGTTTTATTCGACAAGCTTCCAACATACAACATTATACAAAAATAACAAATCAACAATAAGTCAGCTTGAACAGGATCACCCACGAGAGCTTATTTCCAGTGGGGTCCCTTACAGACATGTATAAAATTAATAAGTTAAAATAGTAATATTGTGGCGAAATAGGGGGGGGGGGGGGTTAATGATAAGACGATGATGATAGAAAGAAGAAGAGATAAGATAAGAGGGAGGAAGAATAGAAGGGGTGTAAGAGGAAGAGGGTGGGTGGTGTAATTCCCAATGAGAGAAAGAGGAGGGGGGTTTGCCTATTTACTTTGCCACCAAGATCAACTAAACTATCTCAACATCTAGTAAGCTGCCACCATCTAGTCTTTATTAAGAGCGCTAGATTCTCTTCTCTTTACAACTGGATAATGTTGTAAAGAGATAAATACCAGACCTGCTGGATCACACAAACGATAATTAATGGCTTAATTATTCACCAATCACAACCTTCTCGTTGGCTCATACGCGCCTCTTTAAATCAACACAATGCACTCAAGGGTCAACCTCTGACCTGAACCCTGGGCTCTCGTAACATTCGCGCCTTTTCGACTCATGCCACGAGCAGCCTGGCTCATCTTCACATCATTCATTACCACAAATAGCACATAGGATTTCTTCATTTAGGTGAGTTAAATCATCATCATTAGAACTGAATTATTCTCTATCAGTATACTCTGTAAGCATGATTTAATAATCCTAATATCTGTATCAGTCTCGTTCAACTCAAATTCTCTAATGATCTGTGTACAACACACAACACTGCAAACATGCGACAGGCACACGCGTTCTCCTGTACACGCAGTTAGACATACACATTATTCGCACTTGTAACTTAGGGCACTTTCTCTCACGTCCTCTATCACAATCCTCCCATAGGGTAGCGAGCAATCTAAAGGCACAATGACATGGATAAGTGTCTGAATAGAACCAGACAATGATTTCGTTCTTCAAGTTCTCAATCGCGCTATCTAAAGAAGATGTAAAAGTACCAATCACCATTTACACTTAACTACTGTAACTAATGTGTAACCAGACATGTATTACTGTAAGAATGAATCTGTCAGCCTAATTGTTCAGGTGAACAATAACAAGTAACACTTTATTAATAGATTTCAATTAACAGTGAGGCTTTCATGCCTAATTCCACGTTGACGTTATTCAACACGAAAATGTATGCAATGCAATTACTAAGTATAAGAGTTCAAATGTACATTATATACAGAGGTGTTGTCACTTTTGTCAGACAACCAATAATTTACCTACATGTAAGTGATACTAACTTAATTGTATAGACTATAATAGTAGATGCAGTATTATGTTAAAGAGTTCTATAGGGACAGGTTTAAGATGTAACAATAATAGATTACTAGCAACTGAATTCCACTTCAAAGTGTACCTTTTCTTTCCTACTAAAAACATGAGAAGTAATTCTATTCCGGACTAAACACAACATAGCCACTTCATCTTACGGTCAATCTAGGCTGATCAACAGCCATCTAATAATTACTCTATTCCAAGTTCAAGTCCAAATACTTAACTGCCTTCCTTCTTATTGCCTAGGCATAATCAACTTATGGTATTCGGATTCACCACTCAACGGGTATTTTACTTACTGGTCTATCCACCCCTAATCTCGACATGGCAGCTCACTCTGTCGGCATAACCATGCGATCTTTAATCTTTAGGTCTTTACAACAGGTTATAGTCTCGAATGTCTAATTCCTATACCTATCGTTAACTTTCAGAATTTAACTACTCAGTTTTAAACGTACTTCAATCTTAAGACAACCGGTTTGTCTAGGGATTCATCCCTTGCTGTCTGTAAATTCAGTGCTAAACCTACACTTAACTGTCCACTATCGATAATTGTCACAACTTGTTATTAACTGTAATAAACTCTAAGTCATTTATATTCAATGTTAAACTGTACACATTTCAAGTGTCAGAGAGAGAGTGTGAGAGTGTGATTCACAACATATTTAGAGTAACTACTTAAATCTTATTTACATATAGGAGCAAAGGCATTGTTAAATTAAGTAAAAGACTACAGGCTGACTTTGTCCTCTGTACAGTTACATTAACGAGGCATCTAAAGATATCCTAAGTCAATCACTAATTATCTACAGTATATATTTACAGGTATAAAATAACATGTTTAAATTGTACAAGTAACCTAAGAGTTAAACGTAAACTAAATCTTAATGTTAAACTTAATCTAAAAGATGCCTCATAACTTATAAGGCCTGGTGACATATAACTATGTTACAGAGGCCCAAAGCCTCGCTTTCCAAAAGTTCATTATTGAAGTCGGGTTATACCTATTAAAATATAAAGATGTAACCACTAATGAATAACAAAGAATACATCTTACATGTCTATGGTCATACAAATAAACATGCCAAATTGATATAAGTCCAAATACTGCCGGCTCAAATACTGCCGGCTTAAATACTGCCGGCCCAAATACTGCCGGCTCAAATACTGCCAGCTTAAATACTGCCGGCTCAAATACTGCCGGCTCAAATACTGCCGGTGACACTAGCACAAATACTTCCAACTTGGCTAACATGACTTTGGCAATTTAGAAGGTACCAAAACTGTACATGTATATCACACACATCAACATCTGAGACAAAGTTAACCATACCCCTTTAACAATAACCATACCCCTTTAACAATAACCAACCCAGCTAGCTGTCCAAAATATTGCCATTAGCGTTGGCACAAAAGTGCCAGAACAATACACACTGTGTGTGTGTATCCTACAATACGCATCCAAATTGCGCTAGCTTGACTGGCTTGGAGGCGGAACACACAAATTATGACATCACAGCTCTAAACAATGAACGCGTACAGTCAGTGACCCAATTCTCGGCCTCAATTTCGTGGCTTACGCTTGCAGACCCAAACAACTAACTTTTCCAAGTATGTAATACAAATTTGTCTCAGCAACAAAGATAAAAAATACATTGGTTATAAAATAAGACTAAACATGGTAATTACCTGATGGCTTGGGGAGAAAACTGGGCAGAGAGAACAGAGAGAGCAGATGAGAGCAGAGATGAGAGCAGATGAGAGTGGAGCTAAGGGAGATTAACAGCTCGCCCCTCCTATTTATACTCTGGGTCTGCGTACGTGTAGTCTTAATTACGTGCAGCATAAAACAATGCTGATTGGTAATTAAGACTACGCGGTATGCGCTACTTACATCTTTCAAATCTTAATACATCGTGCATGTACATTTTCAAGAATAAACACTCGGGAAATAGTCATTTATTGTAGAAGTATCCCAATCAAATGGGTTCTATTTTAAAGGTTATTTACTGAGGAAACAAGACAAATAATTCTTGTCCTACCAGGACATAGGTAAGGATTCCCACAAGTAATTCTACCTCTGTTTGAAAGATCAAATCACTAACGTGACTTCCGTGAAACTGTGAAATAGGAGTCCCACACACAGAATATTATGTTTGTTTAAAGTACTAAAAATGGGGAAAGGACATTTTGGCTAAATCGCTACAATATTTACAGACAGATAAGAAAAATAAAAGAATTACTTATTAAAGATAATAATAATAACAACATTAAACTGATGATAGAAATGATAATAAGTACAAGAAGAAAAGGAAGAAGGAGAAGGAGAAGAAGAAAAAGAGGAGGAGGAAGAAGAGGAAAATAATGATGAATTTGTAGAATGTCTATAATGTACGAAAACATAAGTATATACAAAATGAAAAAGTAGGAACCGGCAGAAGAATACAAATTTCAATCATATAACATGTCATTCACTTCTCTGACTGTAAAGTATTAGGTATTCCTTTAATTTCCTCTCAAAATGAGCATAGTTATTTATTTGAGCTTTGAAAAGTGACATCCAACACAAGCCCCCCCCCCCCCCCCCCACTCTCTTTCTCTCTAATTATTTATCTCAATCTCATACCCGCTTTCCATCACATCTCACTCTGATCTAATATGAAATTGGACTGAACAGGAAAAGAATGACCGCATCAAAGATGTATGCACTTACATAAGTTACATTTAAGTTCTTTTGTAACTGATAGAAAAGGAGAAAGAATTTTTTTCTCTCCAATTTTTGGACCCTCCGACAGGCCATTTTATTGAAAATTAAATCTCTGAATAACATATTTGAATACAAAGAGTAGTCGAATAGCATGGAAATGGTTCTTATTAAAAAGATCATCGCAGCCAATGGCTGAATTGCCATCCATTTCACAAACATACAATTGCAATTTAAATTGAAATAACACAAAATATGACATAAATCGAAAATCAAACATAGGCCCCTATAGGCATTTCATAAAAATTCATTGATCAAATTCAAATTTGTGTTAAATAAAAGACAGAGAAAGGGAGAGGTGTAGGGGAGGGAGAGTTGGAGTGATGATAAAGAGAGAAAGCGAGGAAGAGAGAAAGAGAGGAAGAGAGAACAAGAGAGAGAGAGAAGGGGGACGAAAGGGTGAGACGGAAAAAGAGAGATATATATATATACGTTATGAATATAATAAGCGATGACTGATTGATAATAATATGATACTACACATACAAAAAAGAAATATTAAAACAATAATTACCAAAAAAAAAGCTCCCCCCCCCCCCACTAAATTTTGTTTTACCCCCCCCCCCCCCAAACAAAAACAAAAAACCTCCTCCCCCCCAAAAAAAAAAAAAAAAACCTCCCCCTCTCCCTCCCCCCCCCCAAAAAAAAAAATATATATATATATATACCGGTAAATAAAATAAAAATAAATAAATGCAACATCGTTACTGAAAATAATTTGGGAAACTCAATTAAATAATACTATCAAACGATCAAAATCCTCAAGATTTAACCATTTTTTATCAAATTTGTCAGTTTTGTTAGCAAGTATACTAACCTGCCTCTCATTTATGTAACTATAACTGATATGTTATTTTATTGTCATATTACAACTTTCCATTTCGGACTTGTATTTGCATTTAATTATTTGACAGAGTGCTTTAATTATTTGACAAAGTGCTTATTATTTGACAAAGAAATTAATGTAGGAATGGAGACAACCAAATCTCGGTTGAGTTCCGGGTGTGTCTTTACAAAACGCCGAAATCACATTGCCGTTTCCCCCAGGCCAGGCCCCATCTAAAAATGCGTAACCATGGAAATACTACGAACGCTGACCACAACGAGTTCAAAGTACAACATATACGCAGTAACAATCAGACGTAAACACGGCGAACGATCTTTGTCGATGTCATACGACACTTAGCTGTATGGTTCGGAATTATTACCGAACAAAGGAAGCAAACTTCGGCTCTGACGCCCTAGCTGTCAATCATACAAAAATGGATACCAAAAACACTGAAATTTCAGGCTTTAAACAGGTGTCGCACTTCACACATAGGTGTCGCACACATGGCGTTCCATACATGTACACATACAATAGATCACGTGAACGGACATTTCAGGAAAAAAATCAAGTTTGTACCTTAAATATGATTTTTTTGAGGATTTTTCTTAGTTAAGTAAGACTTATACTTAAGTGAAATACTTAAGTGAAAAAATCATTAAAAATAGAGGGTTTGACTGAAATATCACAATTTTGGTATCGACAAAAACGGAAAATAGTACGCTATCTCGTCCAACTCATATTTGTAACGTTAAGCGAATGGCGGGCATTTTACATCCAATCATAAGGAACAAGAACGTTGATTTGTGGGCGGGGCGCGGGCGGGTGATTCAAATGAGGCAGAGACCGATTGAACGTAACTGCGCAAGCGCTAAATGTAAGGATATTTGCTTCGTGGGGTTTGGCCCTATGGGGCCACTTAGATATACTCTATTATTCCAGAATTATTTCTGCTTATTGAAATTATGCAAGAACATTTTGTTACTGTTTTTTAAAGAAGAGAAAAATCCCAAAATGACAAAGAGAAATGAAGAATTGTCGTGGCAAAATGTTAATTTGAGTAGTTTTGGCGGAGTTTTACAGGTTTTTCTGACCACATGTTCTAAGCCAAATAGGGAGTATCCCTAACCCTTGGGATAGTTTCTCCCTAAACAAGTTCATGAATCCCCCTAGTCGGTTACTGATGGGAAAAATTCCCACTCCTTGACAACTAGACTACCTCCTTAAAAATGTAGCCCCTACCCCCCCCCCCCCTCCTTGGCCATTAGACAGTTGCCCTAAGAGGACTACCAACTCCTATTAAAGATGACTACCTTTTTATAACCCCCCCCCCCCCCCCCTCAGACAACTATCCCCAGAAAACTACCCCCTCCCCAATATAACTTGAGGTGTCGTGGACTAGTGGATACGTCACTGGACTGTGGATCACATGATTTGAGGTTCAAGTCCTACCGCCTTTGGCAAGATATTCTGCATTTGCACTATTCACCCAGGTAATGGGTATCTGGTAAGAAGAAATGCCTTGAATGCCAGAGCCCCTTATCAGGGCCACTTGGCTAATGCCAGATAAATATTAATACAGCTCTTAGAAACATTAGTATTGAGCGCTATATATACATGTTACTATTATTATTTTAACTATCCCAAATGAAAGATGCAGTTACGGTACAACTTGACAATAACTACCCATTAGAATGAGATAGTTTGGATAATTGTTTAAGATATGGTACATGTAGTTAACCTAGGATAATTGTCCAAAGGTGGATTTGTCCTAGAGGTAGTTGTCATAGGTATAGTTGTCCTATGGGAAAAGGTGTTTGATGTGACAGAACTAAAATTGAAAAAAAAAAGGGAAAGTGGATACATTGGCAGTTTTATAATAAAGTATACCCAATAAGCCAGTTCACGGTTGCAGTCTGAGCATGCAGATAAAGGTCATTGCAGAACAAATTTTGAAATACACAGAGACGAAATACTGGATACGTGCTCATGAAAGTTATGTAACATTTATTCATGCACATTCAGTGCACTCCATGGTACACAGGTGGAAGGAGGAACAAAGGCTATTTATATAGCACCTCCATCGCTGTAGGAGTGATTATTTCAAAATATACAAAGTGGGACCTCTTCATGTTTTGAAGATCTGTGGATATTCGGGGTCATTGCAGTAAGCGCTTAGAGACATTTGTATTAAGAGCTATATGAAAATTAAATATTATTATTATTATTATTAAGGTGCTAACCGTGAACTGGTCTATTCATGCAATCCACTCCTAATGATGAACAGCCAATCTATTCGGAAAGTTGAGTCTCTCTCTCTCTCTCTCTCTCTCCAAACAATTTCAAGTAGTCTGAATTACATGATAGAATACTTTTCCCTCCCTCTCCCTTTACTTTTTATCCCCTTTCAAAAACCCAACAGTCCATTATTTCAGAACTACCCAAATCAGTGTGAAATCACAAATCTAACAATGTTATGCACTTTACTTTGGGTCTTATTACCGGTACGGTTTTAGAATAGTAGGATCAGGATTTTAGGACCGAATTATGCAATTTCAATAACTAATATTGTCACATTAATACCCTTGTGTTTTATCATTACATCATTCCGCTCTTTGTTCAATTTAATTGATATCAAGTTATTGATTGGGTGTGTCCTGTTGACAGATCAATTCATGAAGCAAATAGGCAGGATGGGGAAAACCTACAGTAGATGGACTAAACACTCAATTGTACGTGTCAATGTCATACATGTATGTACAGTACGTGTCTTTTTGCATGCTGAATTGTACATGAAATAGTTTTTGTCAAAAACAAGGTCAGCTTAGAACCTATGATAAGATCATTATCATCAATTGAGATTACTCACTTTTTTGTAGAATGGTAGCACATATAATCTGTTAGTGTTTCAAAATCATTCATCACTTTATTTCTCTTCTTTATACTTACATGTATGAGGTCAATAGCTTGACACACAGTATAGATGATAATAAGTTTGACTGAGTTTGTTTGCTCATATTGATGACATTGGTGATATAAGCTGCATTATATCCCTCATGTATAGTTGTTTGCATTACGATTGTACAGAGCATGAAAAAAGGTATAGATAAGCTCATTAAATACGCATAGCAAAGGTTACGCGAAATGTCAAAGTCAATGTCAAATGAGCGTGCATCGACTGTATCGAATGTATGCATGTTGCGCTTTGTAAAATCTAGCTGAAGCTAAACTGTCTGCAGAATCAGTTCTTATTATTATGTAAAATTCACTTTAAATAAACCTTATTGCCGATGTGGGATATAAAACAAATATTAACCTCCTTTACGAGGGTAATGGATACAAACTATCATCGCCTCAGTGATCTCGGGGCTACCATCATTCCTCACCTTGCAGCTCGGGAAGATATAGTAGCCCCAAGATCACCTCGGCGATGATAGTTTGCACCATTACCCTCGTAGTCGATTAATATTTGCTTATTATTTCAAAACAATTGCCCTGCAATCAGCATGTTGCTTGTGACTTTAAACTTGATAATTGATATAGCCTGTAGGGACTAAAAGAAATTTATAGACAACTTGTATCAGTGAAAGGGACGTGTACAGACTACAAAACATGATTGTATAAATCAACATTTTATAAAGAAATTAGTTTTAAAGAGGGTAATTGACATGACAGCTGGCTAACCATCAGTGTATGCTCACAATATGATTTGTGTACGATACCATTTTCAGACTAGAACGAGATCCTGATTCTTCATCGAGTTTTAATTCGAAGTGAGGCTCAATCATGCATTTCTATATATTTATACAACGCTTTATTATACAACAATTCTGTAGAAGATGTTAGGACTAATAAAGAAATGACTTCATGTGTACATGTACATGTTTAATACCTAACAATAAATCCTGGTACTTTAGTATGAAAATGGGATAAAAGATTCCTCAGGGGGCTACAAAACTATTGTGTGCTGTAAAGTAACATGGGGTTGGTGTTTGCCTGGACTTAGGGCACAAACAGATTCAGGGCCAGTAGAGATGATTCATTTTAAAGCGTGACTTTGTAGCTTTGACTGCATCTACATTTCAGTTCATACTTTGTTTATCTACATTAAACCTCACTTCATTTTTCCAATGGTATGAAATTTAAAAAGAATATGAGGATTTGACTATAATTTGTCTAATTTTTTTGTTAAAGTTTATGTGCTTATGCTCCCTCCGTCTCTCTCTCTCTCTCATTTTTACAGAAATGTCTCGAAACAGAACTACTGCTTCTCAGACTTCCCTTTCCCAGAAGATAGCCCGGAATTCCCTCATAATTCTGAGATGGCCAAGTACATAGGAGACTACACAAGTCACTTCAACATCAGTGAGTGCGTCAGGTATCATCGGAAAGTCACCAAACTCGAGAAAGAAGGTATGGGACTGTTACAGCTCCTTCTGGTTACATTTTGTAGTCTGCAACAACAAAACATTGTCCTATTTCCTTTTGGTCTAATCTCCATTTAGTCTTCTACCCATTTGGTCTTTTGTTCATTTAATTCCCAGTTTGTTTAATGCCCATTTCATCTACATGTTCCATCTATAAAGTCTAATAAACATTTGATGATTATTATTATATATGATTAAATGCTTATTAGATCCTTTTGATACAAAAAAAACACTTGGAATTAGACCGACTATAAGACTAAATGAGCAAAAGACCAAATGGGTAGTAGACACAATTATTATTAGACTATGTGGATAGTAGTGGGTGTAGACCAAACAGCACTAAACCACTTAAATGTGAATTTAACGTCAATGAGTGTATCAGGTATCATTGAAAAGTGACCAAACTAGAGAGAGAAGGTAGAGACTAAAAAATTCCTTTTGATTTCATGTCGTAGTTTGCCAAAAAATTGGAATGCTTTTGACTTCAAAGGAAATCAGTTGTTGCTTCAAGAAATGATTTTCTCTGAAACAATGTTTTCCATTTTCTCTGAAACAATCCATTTTCCATGAAATAAAATGTACTTCGGGGATGGATCCAGGTATTTTTTTAAGAGGGGGTGGCGCAATTCTGGAATTTTCTCAAAATATGACCATTACACTATAATAAAAATAATAATGATAATAATGTCAACTTATAGAGTGCACATGTCCATTCTAAAAGACTGTTTTTCTATTCAATTCACACAATAAAGGAGAAGGGTGGAGAATCACATCCGTTGCAGTAGAGGATGATGGGAAAGGTCGTCAGAGGGTCGGACAAGAAGAAGTCCTCATTGCCAAGTTTGTTGCCATAGCAACGGGGCATCATGCCAAACCGAGTTGGCCCAAATTCCCAGGACAGGAGAATTTCAAAGGTGAGTTGATGAGATAATTAAGCTACATATACTGTGTGAGTCAAAAAAAAGTTTACACCTAGAAAATTGCTAATTATCTTTAAAATCATCTATGAACAGTAAATTATTATACATCTTATGAAAGAGTGTTTTATCCCAAATCATTTGGTATCATTTTTGTGTGGTATGTGCTTACGCTTGGATGAGCAGGTGGCATTGTTTGCGAGAGTGCAAAAATCGACTTGCGCCAAAGTGATGCCTACAGTATGTATTATGTTGGGATTAGCAGAGTGAGAGAATGAATTGAATGTATCAAATGAAATGCATATTGCATAATGTTTTTTGCAAAGGGCAAAGTCACACAAACCCACACACACGCGCACAAATATTTGTTGATATTTGATATTTGATATGTGTGGCATGATTAACTTTGTTAGGGATGTTATTTGGATCTGCAAAGACCGAATTAATACCCAAATCCCAATTGCAGACCTGCCAACCAGTACGATTTAGTCGTATTTCGTACGATTTTTTGAAGCAAATACGACAGTACGATTTTCCTGAATAAAATACGATTTTCAAAACATTTTTTTTTTTTTTTTTTTTTTTTTAAATAATTTTTTTAAATATTTTTTTCCTCTTCAAATGTTGTATTCTGTGTGTGTGTGTCCCATTTTCAATGGCAAAATGCCCATTCTGTCCTGTAAAGTATCCTACAAGCATCTCACATCAGTAATTTGGGGATGTTCATTGGTTCATCGAACACACCAGACGTGACATAATCATGCATACCGGTATTCAACCAATGATACTTTTTTTTTAATTCCTGTATTTACGAACTGTAAGAGGCATTGATTCGCGTAACAGTCCTTGTTTTTTTTAAAGAATACAACTTTTGTCAGTAAAATACAACTTTTGGGATTAAAGAATACAGTTTTTGAACTCCAGAGGTTGGCAGGTCTGCAATTGTTTTATTCAAACATCACATAGGCAACTTTGGCGCAAGTCAATTTTTGCACTCTCACAAACAAAGTCTCCTGTTCATCCAAGCGTGAACACATACCACACAAAAATGGTACCAAATGATTTGGGATAAAACACTCTTTCATAAGATATAACAATTTAATATTCATCAATGATTTTTTTAATAATTAGCAATTTTTCTAGTTGTAAACTTTTTTTTGACTCACACTGTATACATGTATATGTGTTCACGTTTATTCTAGGGAATACTCAAGGCAATCTAAAAAGTACCATTATTGCCATGGCAGTAGCCCAGCTGCCGTAAGGCACTAAAAGCATTCAAGGAATAAATTCCTACTGGGTACTCGTTTCCTACACCTGGGTGGAGAGTGGCACAATGCTTTTTTTTTTTCCTGCTCTTTTTTTTCTTCCCCAATTTTCCAGATTTTTCCCTATTTTTCCTTATTTTTTGCCAATTTTCATACTCAAAAGGGGGAATGTTTGTAGATGCCATTTTTGTATCTTCCCTGAATCCTTTTTTTTTTTAGTGCTCACTGTACGTCGTAAAATTAAACTGCTGTGGTTTTGTGGCATCATATCTGAACGAGCCTTTACCAGTTCTTGAAGATCAATGTGTCCTACATAGATTCCAACCAGGAAAGAATACTTATTCCTTTTCACTTTTGAACTTGATAATCCTGTACTTATTGAAATTTGTCATTTTATTGTTGACACTAAGGTGAAATCATTCACAGCGTGGACTACAAAGATGCCATCACAAACGGAATGGTAGGGAAGAGAGTCCTCATTGTTGGGATTGGGAACAGTGCAGTAGATGCTGCTGTCGACCTGGCAACAGTTGGCAGGTAAGGGATGGAAGAACTTTCAATAAATTATATTTGTTTAGTAATTTCATAGGTAGCTTAGCGAAATGAAGTGGTACAAAAAAACGCTTTCACAACGCAAAATGCTTATTATTAGATAACGCTTATAAATTCAAAGTTGTAAATGATGTTTTAGCTAAAACTAAGCTTCATCAAGATGGTGTACATGCTTGCATTTACCAGCTCCATATATCGAAATAGTGTGGTCCTAACTCTTGTGTGATAACATTATCATATTTAACAACTATGCAGTTTTCGTTACGTTACGTTACGTCTTTTCTTGCCGCCAAGGTTCTTTACGAACATGCATTGGTGTTGTGCTGGGAACGCAAATGACCTTCACATTGTAGTCAAGAGGGTTACCACTTGACTATGTTTATCTCAATCTCTCCTCATGTTACTGATTACATTCATGTTCTCTAAGAGAGATTGTTTGTTCTAGTTGATAATACAATCTCTCAGTTTAAATGGCTGCGAAGTATGTTTTTAGATAAATCTTTAGCCTTGAACGTTGTCACTGTTTCAAGGGTAACATACCTGTGCAGAGTTCTTTTACATTAATTTTCATATATTTATTTTATTTAATTAAGTTGCCAACTGTGTAATCTACATGTATAAAAAATTACAAATTGCCTAGAGGATACCAAATTCAGCTTTTAATGTACATTTTACAGTGAAATGTGATAATTCCACATTAAAAACTAAAAGTGAGATATGTTTCAGTTGCCACACAGGCAACTATAGCAGTACTTTAAATTTGTTCTGCCACACTTTAGGTGGTCACTGGCACCCATGGGGCAGTTACTTGAAACGGTCATAAGTCTAAGTTTATGGACATCCTATAGAAACATGTGTTAAATAATTAACATGCATTTCTATGGGATGTCCATCAACTTAGACTTATGACGGTTTTGAGTAACGGCCCCTAGGCTAATTATTGGTAATTCTAAATCTCAAATGCATACCATTAACAACTGAATCATACATACCATACCCTTTATACCAAGTTTTGTAATTTTTCAAGTATATGAAAAATTGATTTGTCCCGATTTATGTTTCTTGAAAAATGTTACATATTAAAATTTACATCTAAAAGTGTTCAACAAAGGCCTTTATTCAACCAATCCACCTTTTATTCTTGATTTATGAAAAAACCCAGAAAACATCAAATCTACTAGAGGTATGCACAGTTTATTTGTTAACTGTACATTTACCGTACTTGACGTTAGTCTTGAGATATCAAATATGAGAATTTGTGTGTGTGTTACATTTCTCATTTTTTCAGGTGCAAAGAGGTTCATCTGAGTACCCGCTCAGGGGCGTGGATAGTCCCCAACTACCTGTTTGGGCGTCCCATCGACCACTACAGCAGTCGTGTGGTTCTCAAACTGCCTCTCGCAATCATGAATGTTGTCTTTGAGACCCTGGTGTCCCTCATACACGGTCATCCAAACGAGTGAGTATTAGGCCCTGTTTTGTAAAAATTCCTTTGAGCGAGGTTTGCGGTTTATACACCACATATTCTTCTGACTAGCTTATAGTTTTGACAGGGTTTAAAGGTTCAGTTCAGTTCAGTTCAGTTTATTTTATTTTTGCACGGCACCAACTTCAGCCAAAGGCTGTTCTTCTGTTGGTCCGTGCGCAATATAAAAATTACATGTACAATTATAAGATAACACATATTATCATAACATATGAAATATTTAAAAAAACAAAAATCAAAAACAAAAACAAGAACATAAGTATACAAAGAAAAATGAAAATTTACAAACCAAGATACTACTACCCAGCCCCCCCCCCCCGTCGGCAGTTATTCTTTCCAAACAGCGTTTATTTTAGATTTTATAGTTATATAAATATATATTTAAGTGAACAAAATATAAAATTAATATTTATATTACCTTGATTTAAATACAGAGAAAGACATATTTTTTACGTTCATAGGTAGCTGATTCCAAGATTTAATGCCTCTATAACATAAGCTCCTTTTCTTAAAATTCGTATGTGGTTTTGGCAGTTCTAAGGTTTTATGAGCATTTCTCAAGCTATAATGATATTCTTTAATAACAAAGTACTTTTTAAACCCACCATATATCATTCCATGCACTATTTTATACAAAATACATAGAACATGTTCATCTCTCCGTTTTGATAGATTTTCTATTTTCAGACAAAGAAATAAATCTCGGCTTGGAAACCTCCATTCAACTTGAAGTACCACCCGGAATGTCCTATTCTGTAGCTTTTGCAAACTGTCTAAATTTCCTTTTCCGGTATTCCCCCAAATTGCACTACAGTAATCAAACTTACATTGTATTACTGATTTATAAAATATTAGTGCAGTTTGCTCTGTAACATATGGTCTAATTCTTTTTAACAAATATATATCTTTTAATACCTTCTTACTTAAATATTCAATATGTTTACCCCAATCCAAATGTTCATCATTAACTATTCCAAGATACTTACAGTGGGTTACACGTTTGAGAGGAACATTTTGTATGTAAACATCTGGTACTATAATATTTTTTAGCCGTTTCTTCTTTCCGATAAAAAGTAATTCACATTTTGGTACATTTAAAGCAAGTCTGTTCCTTTTTAACCAAATATCAATAAGTAATAAATCTGCATTTAATGATTCGGTAAGAATTTGATGATTTGCACTAGCGTTATATAGACACGTATCATCAGCATATAAAGATATTTTACATGTTTTCAGACATAAAGGCATATCATTAATAAATAGGATAAATAACAATGGGTCAATATTTGACCCCTGCGGTATTCCACATTGCATCTTTTGTGAATTGGAATGAGCCCCATTTACACAAGTGTATTGCATGCGATTGGCTAAGTAGCTACTAAACCACTGTAATGACATTACATTCAAGCCAATAAGCCGTAGCTTATTTAAAAGAATTGAGTGGTCTACTGTATCAAACGCCTTTTTTAAGTCAAGGGTCACCACGCCTACAAGATTACCTTTATCTAAACTATCAAGCCAGTCTTCCGTGACGTTCAATAGAGATGTCATTGTAGAGTGTTTCGGGCGAAAACCTGACTGATTGCAACTTATAATTCCTTTCTGATCCATATAACCGTAAAGTTGATCAAATACCAATTTTTCAACAATTTTAGCTATCGCCGGAAGAATTGATATTGGTCTATAATTGTTCATATCAGACTTTTTTCCTGATTTAAAAACTGGAGTAACACGAGACATTTTCCATTGTAAAGGGACAACACCTTGCTCAAAAGACAAATTTATGATATATGATAAACGCACCTGTCGCTCACTCGTGCGTAGTCCCATATACATCTTTCTGTGTACAGGGCTTGTAACTGTACAAAGACTGGGCCAAATTTCTAATCATTTTGATGATTCCAGAACCTTGCAGTACACACTAATACTTATATGCTAGATGATCAACTAGTTGAAAGGTGTAAATAATCTCAAAAAGAATGAAACACTGATAATACAAACAAAAAACGGCCTAATTGAAAATCAACTATAGATCGTAATATGGAAATAACAGCATGAGGAATGGACATTTCTGCTTAGGAAGTGTGTCGCGCGTGGTTGTAAGTTTCGTTTTAAAGAATTCTTTTTTTGGGGTAACACAAGGTTTGGCAGCTCTGCTTAGGTGCTCCTAGTCAGCCATGTTGTGTATGTCTTGGCCTACAGTCGTCAGTCACTTCCAATAACCATAAAGTGAAATTTTATTCTCCTCCCAAGGTATGGCTTGAACCCTAAGATGCGGATCCTTCAGACGCAGCCGACGGTGAGCCCCGTCCTGCTGAACCACCTCCAGAGGAAACACATCATCGTCCATTCAGACATCTCCAAGATGGAGGAGAAGAGAGTCACTTTCAACGATGGGACATCGGTCGAGGTATGTCTTCTTCCCCCTGCCACATCCCAATTCAGTATTGCGTGAAATTTTGTGGGGCTGCTATTTCAGAAGGTGCGATTATCCAAAGATTCATCAATCCAGAAATGATATATATTCATCCCTTCTATCACCCCAATCTGCAGGTCGTTCTGGTTTACGTTCATCACATAATATTAGACTTAAAGAAATACGTACCAAAAGAAATTGGGAGGATAGAGCAATTGCATCAGCAGCTCCTTCTTTGTGGAATAAGTTACCTTTCTCTATTCAGACGGCCAACACTCTCTCTACTTTCAAAAATGGGCTTAAAACTCACCTGATGCTCATTGCATATTGTTCAATTTCGATGTTCTTTTTATGCCTCCGCTACAAAGTAGCCGGAGGCATTATGTTTTCTGGTTGTCCGTCCGTCCGTACGTCGTACCGTCCGTCCGTACGTCCCGTTCTCGTGATCGCGTTATCTCAAGAACCAATTGATGGATTCCCTCCAAACATGGAGCATGTATGTATCTAACAGAGCCAATGAACTGATTAGATTTTGGGGTCACGAGGTCGAAGGTCAAAGGTCACAGGGCTCATTATGTATCCAAAAGAGCTTGTGATCGCGTTATCTCAAGAACCAATCAATGGATTCCTGCCAAACTTGGGTCATGTATAACAGAGCCAATGAACTGATTAGATTTTGGGGTCACAAGGTCGAGGGTCAAAGGTCACAGGGCTCATTATGAATACAAAAATAGCTCGTGATCGCGTTGTCTCAAGAACCGATCAATGGATTCCTGCCAAAGTTGGGTCATGTATGTATCTAACAGAGCCAATGAACTGATTAGATTTTGGGGTCACGAGGTCGAAGGTCAAAGGTCACAGGGCTCATTATGTATACAAAAATAGCTCGTGATCGCGTTATCTCAAGAACCGATCAATGGATTCCTGCCAAAGTTGGGTCATGTATGTATCTTGCAGAGCCACTTAACTGATTACATTTTGGGGTCATGAGGTCAAAGGTCACAGGGCTCATTATGTATGCACAAATATCAAACTCAAGACATGCATCTTGCAGAGCCAATTAACTGATTAGATTTTAGGGTCATCAGGTCAAATGTCATGGGGCTCATTATGTATGACTATAAATAGCTTGTGAATGCATTATCATTAAAAGCGACAGATGGATTACAATCAAACTTGAATTTTAAAAATTGCTTCCGTTTTGGTTTGTAAAATTGCTCTATGGCGGAGGCATCATTTTTGACTGCGCGCAGTCAAAATTCCATCTAGTTATACAATGATGTAAAACAAACAATCACACTGTGCCACATTGTATGTACCTTGGCACCATGAAGTTGTGTGATCTAATGCGAGTTAACATTTAATATTTCTTTAATCTTAAGTATGTTGAATATTAATTTAAATTATTTGTATGCGCCTTGAGCATCTCTAGAGATGGATATGTTGCGCTTTATAAATATTGTTATTATTATTATTATTACGTAGGATTCATTATTCTAAATTTTTGTAACTCCGAAAATGAAATACCTGTAAGGTTCATTATTCCAGAGGTTTGTAAGTTTAAAAATGACCTCATTTTCTAGTAAGTGTTGCGAATCATAAGTCTTCAGAATTATTAACCTTGTTTCATTTTTACGACTTACAGATCCTTGGGGGGAGGGAGGAAGGGACCTTACAGGTAACCTAATTATTTCCTTTCTAATCATTTTAACTTGTGTATCCTTAACCTTTATCCTTTTACAGGTGGACTCTGTTGTTTTCTGCACTGGCTATCATATTGATCTACCTTTCCTTAGCAACGATCTCAGGTCAAAGGTCACAGAGGATGGCAACAATATCCTGAAGGTGAGATACTAGGAATTGGACATATTTTAAAAATTGTCTTAATCTCTGACTACTGATAATCTGATGCAATACATGTGCAGACATCATTGATACCAAAAAAGCGTTTGCTGATTTTTAAATTCTCACTCATTGTTTGTGTACATGTAGATGTTTACTTTGCAACAAGCCAGTTCGTAGAAACAAGGTGTGCATGTGGAGATAAAGGTCATTTGTACCAAAATTGTGAAACCCATCGAGACAAATACTAGATTCATCCTCATGAAACGTGTGTAACATCTCATTCTCTGATCCGCAGCTTTACAAGAATGTCTTTTCACCAAGCATCATCCTGTCAATGTCTTTATATTTAATAACTTGTTGTGTATTAGGGAACCGGATGATCCCTGTTATAATCCAATGGAAATTGAAGAGTTTTGGGACCCGTTTCACAAAGCCTTTTTTCAATGACAAATATCAGTGACAAATCTGCTGATAACCAATCAGAAGCAAGCATTTCAGTAGCTTATAACAACAACTGTCATTTGTCACTGATGACAAGTTTTGTGAAACACTCCCCAGGAGTCGAGGGGTTATATCTGTTTGTGTCTCGCATTCTCCTCAGCTCTATAAGAATGTCTTTTCGCCAAACGTTGGTCCCTCGCTGGCCTTCATCGGCTTTGTCCAGCCTGCCTCTGGGGGCGTGGTCAGTATGTCGGAGGTCCAAGCGAGGTGGTTTGCTGAGCTTTGTAAGAAGAAAATCAGACTCCCATCAGAAGCAGGAATGAGACAAGACATCGATAAAGAACAGGTATTTAGAGGTGTTGTGGTCTAGTGTATAAGTCACCGAAATGCAGATCACAAGGTAAAGGGTTCGAGTCCCGCCGCGTAACTAATATCCTTTGGCACAACGTTAATCTACATTTGCCACTCTCCACCCAGGTGTTAAACGGGTGCCCAGGTAGGATGCGAAAATTAATGTGGTTGGATGAGCAAGTGTGCGCTTGTTAAATGGCAACCGGCCGAAATGCTTCCCAGGGAGTGTAGAATGTGCATACATTGTGTGCGGGTAAGCCTGAATCTGATGACTAGGGTAATAACATCTACAGCGCCTAGAAAAAAAGCATTAGGCGTGTTATGAATGTGATGTTTTATTATTATTATTATCATTCTTACACAAAATACAGTGAAACCTGTATATAAAGACCACTCAAGGGAGACACAAAAAGGGGCCTTTATAGACATGTACCTTTAGTAAAGGTTTCAATGGGAATGTCTTTCAAGGGAAATGAAAAATGTAGTCTTTATAGACATGTGGTCGCTAGAACAGGTTTTACTGTATTTAAAGTTTTTAAGTTGAGTACTTTGTGGGGGGAAAAACTGTCTGGAACGAATTTGAAAATTGGCGGCACTAATGTCCTTTGGCAAGTCATTGATCTACATTTGCCACACTCAACCCGGGTGATGTAAATGGGTACCTGGCACGAATTAATTCCTTGAAATGGCAGCCGTGCTAAAGCCAGGGTAATAATCGATCCATCGACAAAGTTGATATGTTCTTCCTCTGAGACCCAAAATAACTTCAATATTTATTGATTATTGATAATGATAATAATTATCATTCGTAATGTCTTATTGTTTGTCGATATAGGAGGAGAGTAGGAAGAGATACCACAAGTCCGCCAGACACACCATTCAGAAGGATCCTATAATCTACTGTGATGATATCGCCCACAAGTTTGGGGCTAGCCCTCAGCTGTGGCGAAACCCAACCCTTGCATGGAGGTATGTACATGTACATACAGTCCAGTCAGGCCTGATAATTACCTGATTTTCTTTCTTTTTTTCCTTTTTTCCCCCTGATTTTTCCTGATACATCCATATTTCCCCCAAATTTTTCCCTGTTTTTTCCCAATTTTCTTACTCAAAAGAGGGGAATGTTGTTCGGTGCCATTTTTTTTCCCCTGAACCCTTTCAACAATTTTTTTTTGAGTGCTCACTACCACCAGTTAAATATTTAATTATTCATACCTCTAGTAAATTTGATTTTTTGATTTTTTTTTTTTTTTTGGGGGGGGGGGGAGACAGAAGAGAATGAAAATGTTATGAGGAGGGCTTTGTCCAACGTCTGGATGAACTATAGCCTGATAGATAGATAGATAGATGAAATTCGGATACACATATATATACATTTATCTACAAATATACTACAAGCCGGTTGATCAGTATTGCTATGAAGCTTAAATCTTTACATCTTTAACATATTCTGCTTGTAAGTGTCGGCTTGCATGGTGATGTAGATATACAGTAGGTTTGCGGTTGCACCATGTGTGTGAGAGAGAGAGAGGTTTGAGGAGTCCTGAACAGGACTCTGACTCGGTAATCTTTCTTGGAGGAGTGTAGTCCTGAAAAGGACTGTTTGTTATCTTTCTTGGCATATAGTTCTCAGGAGAACTATAGCGCTTGGAGAGGATGAGTGGCTCGACGTTTCGAACAGGTTGACTATCCGTCGTCAGGAGTGGGGAATAGCTGGCGTGCGTGAGCTTAAGTCACCGGTGACATCCATGCCCACTCCCCGATGACTCAAGCCGACATACGGTCACCTATTTTTCCCTGACGTCCGCACACCGGTGACTTAAGCTCACGCACGCCAGCTATTCCCCACTCCTGACGACGGATAGTCAACCTGTTCGAAACGTCGAGCCACTCATCCTCTCCAAGCGCTATAGTTCTCCTGAGAACTATATGCCAAGAAAGATAACAAACAGTCCTTTTCAGGACTACACTCCTCCAAGAAAGATTACCGAGTCAGAGTCCTGTTCAGGACTCCTCAAACCTCTCTCTCTCTCACACACATGGTGCAACCGCAAACCTACTGTATATTTAACATATTCGTCTCTCATATTCCAGGCTTTTATTTGGGACCTGCGGACCGGCCCAGTATCGGCTCCAAGGCCCGAACCGCTGGTCCAAGTCTGCTGCTGAGGTACGGAAGGTGTCTGTCACTGGTCTAGCACACTACGGTGTTCTAACTGTCCTTGGTCTCCTCCTCATAATTACACTATGGTTGCTGATAGTTATAGTCTATTAGGTAGTCGAGAATTCTAGTAATGAGAGAAAGTGCCTTGACCCCGGTGGTGCCAGGGGCCCACTGAAGTGATCTGATGGACATTTTTCTTGTATACTTGTGTATAGTATGCCCCCTCCCCAGGATCTGCAACTATTGTAGAACCAGATAATGTAATTTGACGTTTCTCTGTGCAATGATTGTGATGACATAATTGTTTAGCATCTCAGCTCTTATACATTTTCCTCTACCCGCATATATTGAGTGTCAAAGGTATGGATAGGCTAACCGTAATGATTACTGTACATGTAGATTATGCATGTACAATATAATTCACAAGCACAGACATGTACATGTAAATTCACAATATATTCTAGGAACTTTATTAATAAAATATTGATGTTAATCATGCTTGGGTTGTATTTAATGTTCAAATGTGCTTGCCAATTATATGTATATTAATTTTTATCAGCATTTTGCCAAAAGTACAGATACGAATATCTAGAATTTGCATGAAACTTTTTATGATAATGATAATAGTATAGCATTTATATAGCGCTGTACTATTTATTGAAATTTGATATAAATGATCTTTCCTTAGAAATTTGTGGAATTTGAATTCTATTTTGAAATTGGGTTTGAATATCCTGTAAAAATTCAACTTTACAATTCATGGAGCTGTTATACTTTCCGGCAGCTGATCAGAGCCCATATTTTTGGCATGCTTTATTGCTTTAGCGTTTTGTTCATTCTTTTGATTTACTCGGATGGGGGCAAGAAGGAAAGCTTTAGTATGTATGTATTTGTTGCTTTTCTGACAAAACCCAGAAGAAAACACTCTTTTGTCAGAGCATGCAAAGCAACCCGTAAGGTTTTTGGTAGGTTTAAATACCCAAATCATGAGGATTCATTATTATTTTTATTTTTTTTAAATTTGGATTTCATACGTAATTGTATTGCAATATCCTTAGACAAGTAGAATAATAAAAAAATATATCAGGCTAGGTATTAATGAGTTTGTAACATATTTTTTGTACCAAGTACATTTAATATATATATTTTTAATTTTATATATTCTTTCTTTACTACATTGCCACATTGGCCACTCTCTCTCTCTCTCTCTCTCTCTAACCTTCCATTTCCCTGCTGCAAAATCTGATGTGTAGATATATTGAAAATCTAAAACAGATATAATTCTGAAAGAGAGAAATAATTATTTTTGGATAATTTGAAATACATTTCATGAGATATTTGTATTTCATTTAAAAATATGTCTATATAAGACTGCAATCCTAGCCAAAGAATAAATGACTCAGAAATGAAAAAACATGTTTACATTTTAAGTGTTTTATTTATAGGAAGGTGATGCATTGTCTTTACATTCAACAAGGTACTTTTACATCTCATTTACCTCACATGACACAAGTTCTTACATTGAAATTATAATTGATTGAAATATGAGTCGATTTCCATTATACAACTTTCCAAAATAGAAAACTAAGATAATACAATACTTGAAAATTGTCGAGCATTGTATTCTCTTGTAACAATAAATATATAAGACTTGAAAACATGGAATATTTTTTTATAGTTTTACACAAAAATACCTAATTTGTGAGTCACTATTTTTTCTTTCAATGACATTGAAGTGGGTGCAATACATGTATATGGACAAGGATACTTTTTAAATGTATGCCTAATAGCACATATATGAAAATTCATTGTCCCTGTAGCTTACATATATGATGTTATAAACTTACATGGGGGTTATAAGAGGTGTACAAGTATACATACCATAATTTGTCTGTTTTGAGCCAGAAGGATGTTTCTTGTAACTCTGTGTAGAAGTAGAACAATGATTTATCCCCTTTTTGGCTCTAAACAGACAAGTTTTAAACACTCCTTTAATATACATAATGTGCATGTTGACCCTTCAGCCATGTGTTTAACATGTATGTATTCAATTTACACTTTCAAATCATTTTGGTTTCACTTTAAAAACAATGAAACCATACAAAACCTATCTACTAAAAGCTAAATATCCTATAGCAGAAAATGTTAGTTATAGCAGACAATTTTCCTTTCCTTTCTATCCTGCAGTACAGTTTTCATTTGAAATAGAAAAAAGAGGGCTATTATTTTGAAATGTACATTATTTCATGACATAAAATCAGAAGTTACGCAAGAATAATATAATGGTATTCCAAAAATGATTGACAAACAAATATAGTTACATGACAAGTATACATGAACAGAATTTAGAATTGTGTAGGATAAACAACTTAGGGACAACTTCTCTGACTTTCACATACAGTTTCAACATTTTCAAATTCAAACAGACAAACCAACCTGCAACAAGGTAGTTACTGTCATTTTTTGTTTTCATTTTATTTTAATTTTCATTTTATATCATTTCCAGGAACATAAAAGAGTATAACAATAACGAAAAATATAATAAAACGAAGTACAATAATAAATATAATAACAGAAGAAAAAAACAATCAACTAATGTCCTGACAATAAATTGACCCAAGGGCCTTCTTGCGGGCAGCTGGCGAAACACACATTCATACAGAAGACACAATGATAAGTTAAGCTTGTCTGTTGGGAGCCAGAAGGGCATTAATTCTGTGTTAAAGTCGATGAGTTAACGCCCTTTTGATTCTCAACAAACGAGTCATTTTCTCTCTTCGAAGACCAGCTCCAAGAATTTCCTTCTCCAATATTCTCATCTTTCAGAGTAAGATATCAACATATATAGGTCTATTTACATCATTAAAGGCTGCAATACACTGTCATCTTGAATTCCGGGAACGACAAAAACTTAAAGATGAGAGCACAATCCAACAAACATATTACGCAAAAAGATACGACCACAGATGGACCATATGCTGATAACCAGAAAGGCTTAATTTTAAATAAATTTTAAAATGCTATGAGCTAATACTCTTCTGATTCTCAGCAAATATTTGTACAGGGATATCTGTCAAATAAATATCTGTGCATGATAAACATATGACAGCCCCGTAATAAATAGATTAGGGAGAGAGTTGCCAGGCTATTGATCACACAAAAACAAAATGCCTGGTCCCACGCATATGTGTTTGTGTTGGAGCTTTGAATGTAAGCAAACTGTTCACAAGATTTGATTTTTCTAATTACAAAATGATTAGAAGAACATTGTAATTCAATGCAAAAATTCAAGCACTACAATAATTCCATGAATTACTTGGGAATAAAAAAAAAAGGTAACTGCAATGAATAAGTTATAATCAGTATCAATAATTCACGATACAAAAGCCAGCTTTCTCACAAAGCTAGGTTTACATTAGCAGAATTTAGCCTGTAGTATAACTCCCTGTTCTGAAACAGTTAAAGTGGAACAATTTTAAATCTAACATAACTACTTCATGTTTTTTGTGATGACATCACTGAAAAGTGAACAACAAACATGGGATAAATTAAGATAAACGCAATACTGTTTCATTTCAAGAGTAAAATTGCAAAAGGTATTAAATACAAGGTAAAATAAATGGTTTACTGTTATCCATTTCATAATCTTTTTCACATACCATACACCCACATGAACATATCCAAATCCGTACAAACATTGCACAATAACATCAACAAGAGTATTCAACAAGAAAGAGTTTTGTGCACTTTTCATAAAATGTGAAATAGAATACTACATTCAAATCAATAAATCTACGTTTATAGCACTGTTCATACTTTTGAAATTCTATCAATATAATCAATATACATCAAATTTGTTATATATATTTTCTCTCTCTCTCTTTCTACAGTTGTATAAGTTTAATACATTCGGTCTGTAATTTGGCATGCTATGATTAATACATATAGTACCTGTATAATATTTGAAATTTTATATATATATTTTGTTTCCATATAGCTATGTGTGAGACACCCAGTTAATGTAATTGTTAGTAACATCTCTCTATAAAATAATACAAGGTTTTGAACATGTGCATTTGGCTACTAATAATTTGTTACATATTTTGAAAATATAACATGTTACAACTCTGTGAATACATATAGGTACATGTACATGTGCATTCATATGATTTTTTTATATGATGAATATTGATACAATAATGTTGAGGTCTTTTAATTAGAGCTTATATTAACAGCTGTGCAAATTTGTGTTTACCGTATTTACATTTGTGTTTAAAGCTTTTTTTCTGACTCAGTGTAACATACACCTGTACATATTTTAGTTAATTATATATGCAACATTCCTATTTAAAATAAAATGATAAGAGAAAATAATTTACTTTACATACCGGTATATACCACGCAGTCGTCTTTTACCCAGGAACATAAACACATACTTTAAATATCACACAACTGTCTCTTTTGCAGTGTTCCTCTTTTGTTCCCCCAAAACAAATTTGTGTCGTTGAATCCCCTAAATAAATCCCCAAAATTGTGTGTATAATACATGTTGAGTACTTCTAATTTGAGGGATCGTCCCATTAATTACATTGAGATATGTGCCGTCCGAGTCCTACAAAATATTGTAAGTTTTTACTGTAATATTCTAGCACTGAAGTACAGTATCTCTACATTGCAGTCCCACTGTAACAAATTTGTGTCGGGTCGTCTCGTAGTCCTAGACATGAGTGTCTTCGGTAGAGGAAGTGCCTCTTCTGTCCTTGATGATCACAGGATTACGCTGCTTGGCGAGGTCCAGGAGCCTCATTGTTTCCTGGACGTTACCGACGTCCTCTTCTTCGGTGTCGGTCTGTGGTCCCACTGCAACAAGTTTGTGTTGTGTCGTCTCGTAGTCCTAGACATGAGTGTCTTCCGTAGAGGAAGTGCCTCTTCTGTCCTTAATGATCACAGGATTCCGCTGCTTGGCGAGGTCCAGGAGCCTCATTGTTTCCTGGACGTTACCGACATCCTCTTCTTCGGTGTCGGTCTGTGGTCCCATAGCTACAAATTTGTGCTGGGCTGCCTTGAGTAGCGGGGGTGAAGACGTGTCTTGGAGCAGACGACTCTCCTCATTTGTCTCCTCCTCGTCGTGATCAAACTTTCCTATCATGGCGTCTCCGACTATAGAGGGCATAGATAGGAACAAAAAGACATTCTTGATATCTGCATAACTTAAAATATAAAAGTACACATGCAAAATTTGGAGCGGACTTTAATACTAACCAATGTACAGAATATCAAAGCATGGTCAATTACAAAAATTAAGAAATAAAATCTCATGGCACAAAACTGCAGCCTGATATTGCTCAATGACTTGTATTTAGTATGAAATGGAAATGCCATCTATAAAAAGGGAATTGATATAAAGCAATTTAATAAAAATTATTCTCAAAAAGAAGAAAAAAATGTAAAAGAATGTGTTCATATCTACTGCAGATAAAAAATCTTTAAAATGATTGTTTGAAGACTTACATAAGATACTTGTATACATTCCTCTCACCCCCCCCCCCCCCCCCCCCCTCTCTCTCACCGTCTCTCTCTCTCTCTCAATCTCTATTTTTCTCTCTCTCACTCTCTCTTTCTCTCTCATTCTTTCTCGTCCTCTCTTTCTCACTCTCTCTCTCACTCTCTCTCTCATTCTTCTTCTTCTTCTTCTTCTATTGAAATACAGGCCACCATGTTGTTGGGGTATTTTCGTACTTTTTGTGCAGATATATATGTACAGTGATGTGGAAGATCTAATCTATGTGCGTTTAAAAGAACAGGCGCAATCCTAGCGCAACTGTGTTTTCTGCACCTCAGTCTTTATTTTCTCTATTCCTATCTTTCTCTTTCTCTCTCTCTCTCTCATTCTCTCTATTCCTCTCTTTCTCTCTCTTTCTCTCTCTCTCTCCCTCTACTCCCCGCTCTCTCTCTATCCCTCTCTATCTCTCAATGTAACCCATTTATACGAAGGTAGCCAGAAAGAGAATGGGAGAAAGAAGGAGAGGAAATTTCATGTAACAAGTACTTTTAAAAAGTCTTTAAGAAAGTCTTCAAGCATGCCAATGTGTTTGTTTCCTCTTGATTAGCATAGTATACCCTCACTTATCAAGTCCCTTAGATAGGACTTCAGGAAAGAAAGCCGCAAGTCCCCTGCTTTGTTTATCTGCAAGCAAATACATTTTGTGTACATGAACTTGCTTTAAAGGCATCACAATGTTAAATCTGAGATGCCAGGCCCTACATGTTATCAGCGTCTGTGATATGGTGTAATATTGAAGCCCTACAAAAATTGTGCTCCAAAATGATCATGAAGAGCCTCAAAAAAGTAAAAATCTTTGAGTGACCCGTTTTACCATTCTCAATTTTCCCAATAGACTGTAGTTTTATAAAAATCTGTTAGGAAAAGAAAAATGAAATTTTGATTTTCAATTATAGATATCTTGATAACCAGACAGGCGATCGTCAAGTAAAAGTCATGGGGTTCCTGACTGACCTAAAGGTTTATAATTATGATTGCAGCATGAGCTAAATCCAGGATTTTGTTTCAGAATTGAGACAATGTTACCAAGTCACTTTAATAGCTAGCAGTTAGGCAAAATAGATTTGATCCCACTCACTGTGGACGATTGTATCCATCTTCTCCTTCGTCTCCACATGGTCCTCTTTCTTGTCCGCCGTCTGCGTCTTCTCCTTCGGGTCTCCTCCCTCCAGACCCGTCACCTTGGGGTTGTCGGAGGCGGGGGCACCGTCAGTGACCCCGGGTATGACCACACCTATCAGGCCCGGGGCGTTGTCACGACCCCGCGTCGGATGCCTCCGCTGGCTGGTGCTCCGACTGATGGATCAAATGAGGATTTAGAGAAAGGTACATGTATGAAGATGTGTACAAAGCTTGTTTGGGGGGACGTTTGCAAGAAAGGGGCAGTAAAGTAAATCAAAAGAAGAAATAATAATAATAATAATATTTAGCTTTTATATAGCGCTTAATACAACTGTTGCTAAGCCCTTTACAAACATACTATTACCCCGGTCAATAGATTCAGTGCTTGCACAATCTCCACTCCCTGGGGAGCATTTCAGCCAGGCGTAACGTGATGCTCAAAAACTGTTTGACCAACTGTACATGTAAACTATAAATGTGCATTTCTGTGCAGCGCACATATTGTTCCAAAAAAAGATATAGGGCATAAGATTTATCTCTATGATAAATTGTATGAGTCAATTCCCTTCAGTATCTAAAGAGAAAGGATGTTCTAGATGTGCTAAATCATTTCTAAGAATTAATGATATGGATGCATACAATAGTACAACTTCTTTTTTTATTCAATGACTCTTGATCTTACTAAAACTCATTCTCCTTCATGGTTTAACAAATACAATGTAGCTACATGTAGTGAGTATATAATACACTAAAAAAAATATACATGTGCTTTGTAGGTAGGTTTTTGGAAGATTTCTTATAAGCAAAGGAAAGTTAGATCTCTCTCTCTCTCTCTCTGATGCAAAATTCAAATCTGTTTTAGCGAAGTTCTTGATACACAATTGGCCTTGATTTCTTGCAGTTTGAGATAAATACCCAAACACTTAAGAAAAAAGATACAAAAACACAATACAGTCAAACCTGCTTTAGTGACCACCTGTCTACAAAGACCACCCATCTACAACAAGAACAATTTTTGTTTCCCTTGAAAATGGTTTCTCATTGAGACATGTACTAAAGTAACCTGTCCATAAAGACCACCTGTCTACAAAAGACCACTTTTTGTGTTTCCCTTGAGCGGTCGCTATAGACAGGTTTGACTGTACAATGCCTAAACAACATGCGCATGATGATTTTCAAGATGGCCAACCTGATGCGTTTGGTGTTCTGCCTGCGGGTAAAGCCACGCCCTAGCTTGCACTCCTCGTTGTCCACCACATCCTCCGCTTCTGCCTCCGCATCCGCCTCCGTGATGCACTCTTCGGTGTGACGCAAGCTCCTGCGGTTGTACTGGCTGTTGGAGCGGGCGATGCGGGAAGGTTCCGTGGAGCTGTTGGCGTTGAGGTCGGCCTGATCCTGAGGGCTGCCCGATGCGCTTCGTCGGCTGGAGCGACGGGAGCTCTGTCTGCTGGAGCTACGACGCGACGTGATCGTGGCTATGTGAGGGTAGATGATGATGATAGCTCAATGATTATAATTATTACCATAGTCCTAAAAACCTTCAGACTCTTTATTATATTTCACCAATCTAGTTTGACAGGTTTCAACAATCGTCTCTACGCTACTCCTAAAAACAATATTGACATTTCTAGTTAAAGTAGCAGCTATATGCTCATGGATATTTTTTTAAGTCTTGGAATACTTGTTCAAAAATCTTGCTTCTGTGCCTCAAAACAGTTCACCCATTCCTACCAACCCCCACTCCTATTTAAAATACCTGTTTGACATCTTTAAAAAGAGCTCAAGTGACTCCAGTGGATTATCAAAAATAATTCTTAAACCACTTCAAATGAATTGATGCAATTGGTTTGACTAACAATTTCAACACATGCTGTCAACCTTTCTTGGCTCTTAATCTACACTTTATCACCCGTACCATTGCTGAGAGTACTAAATCGGTACTCACAAAACATGTTGAGCTTTTGCACTTACAAGTATATTTTCTTGGAACCAGCAGTGCTATAGTTTTATATGTATCATAAAGGGAATCTGAAAACAGGAAGGCTTAATGGCTGCAAATGCCTTTTCTTTAAAATATATTGTGACACAGCAGGTCCCTGTTTCATAAAACTTGTTATCAATAACAGGCTGTAATAACTGTTATAAGCTACTGAAATTGTGTCATCTGACTGGCGGAGAGCTCAGTTGTCACAGGATTTTAGCCCTTTGTTATTGATTAAAAGTTTTATGCAACAGGGCCCAGATATCGTTTTGGTGACAAAAAAGTCAAATTTTTAGTAATCATGTGGTTAGAAATTGCATGATTCAGATGTAGAAGGGCACTGGGACAATGGATATCCCACTGAGCTAGCACCTTGTGGTTCTGAAATTGTGATTCATTTATAACCGTGAGGGTGAGTTGCCATGGAGACAGACCTATTCTAGTTATATATGATACATTGTGGAACATGAGATTTCCTTTTGGTGATAAAAATTTCAAATTTTCAGTAAACATGTGGTTGGAAATTGCATAATTCAGATACAGAAGGGCACTCAAAATTGTGACTCATTCACGACTGTGATTGTGAGTTGCCATGGAAACAGACCTTTTCTAGTTAGTCGTGAGATGATGGAGCTACGTTGCTGGAATGGTGACATGACCTGCATGCCTTCTACGCTCTCCACTCGTTCTCCTGCCAGTGCAACTAACTCGTCTGTGAAACGTACTTGATCTAAAGTGTTAACATGTACGGATAGACAGATAGGCAGACAGGTAGATAGGCAAACAGACATGCAGAGCATTAACAGACAGTCAGACAGACAAATGGACGGACAAAGAGTCAGACAGACAGATGGTCAGACATGTACAAGCAAAACACACATATTGAATAAAGACAAATTAACAATGATCATAGGATATTAGAAGAGAAGATGACAAATAAGAAAAGAGAGCACAGACAGCAAGATCAATGGAACACAAAATAAATAAAGAAACATTACATGAACATGACAACAACCAGAACAACATGCAAATATAAAAGACAGATGTAGGTATGGTTGTATAATGCAGATTGAAATATAGAATTGCAACATGTATGAACGAAACCAACACGAGATAATGAACACAAACAAGACAGGGAAAACAAAGATGGAGAGGGAGAGGGAAAAGGAGAGAAGGAAATGAAGAGATAGAAAGAGAGAGTGAGATTGAGAGAAAGATATTGAGAGAAAGAGAGAGATAGAGAGATAGAGAGATAGATAGAGAGAGAGAGAGAGAGAGAGAGAGAGAGAGATAGAGAGAGAGAGAGAGAGAGAGAGAGAAAGACAGAGAGAGAAAACAAAGAGAAAACAGAGACAGAGAGAGACAGAGAGAGATTGCAAGAGAAACACAGAAAGAATTCACACAAATTATTGATGGGGTACAACACATTGCAAACAGAGAGAATGAGGATGGAAAAATGACAGTACAACAAAAACAAAGTGCATATTAGTACTGCATTTTGTGACTTTCAATAAAGACATCAAATGTCTACCAATTGTGATACTACATGTTCATTTCATTCATTTCTATGATTAAAATGGTATTATAATCATAACAACATGAACTGCAGGCATTTTTCACTATGCATGTTATTAATGTGAAACTAAAATATTTATTATCTTCATTATACATGTACGTATCATTCAAAGATGATTCGATTTCCTTGCACAAGTGGTGAAATAGTGAACAATAACATTATTTTAGTTACTAGTACTCTCAATAACCCTGACAACAGGTGAAAGTTATACCAGTGATTCAATTCTAAACACTTGTGTATATCAACATACATGTATGATAGTGCAGTTCTACATTGTAAATTTGCTAACCCTACACGATGGTAATTTTATAATGAAATACAACTAGTTGTGCTTTACTTGCAAACTTCTCAAATAAAAAAAAGAAAAGAAGTAGAGCAATGTATTTGACACCTTGGACTTAAATACTCCACAGCAATTTGCATTCTACATGTACATTGGATAACAGTGATGTACATGTAGCAGGACCAATCCCATTCTTTGGTTTTAAACGTCAACTTCATTGTTTTGTCCCAGGGAATTATGGCAAAGGACGGATTGATAAATGTTCTTCTTGCTGATGTTGGTCAAAGGGTCTCAAAGTGAAATAATGTCTACAATGCAATATTTGTCTACAGTTAACAACTTAATTATCCATACCCCTTGTAAATTTGATTTTTTTTTTGGTTTTTTTTGGTTTTTTTTTTTTGGTTTTATTTACATAAAAAAAACCTTTGACATTTCACATTCTCAACAACAAAAATTGGGACAAATCAATTTTTCAAATACTTAAGAAATTGCAAAACTTTGTAAGGGTATGAATAATTTAATTGTTAACTGTATATCCAAATGCTCAGTGGAGAGAAGGAAGGCGGGAGAAGGAGTAGGGGTGGGGGCAAGCCCCTTGTACCCTGGGGTGTTAGGGTTTATAGCTATGGACGAACTTGGAGGGCAACTAGCTCCTACCTCTGGGGACAAACATATTGTCCCTGAGATGCCTTAGCTCGTTGCACAGCTCAATCATGTTATCCGACATGCTCTTCGGTGACTGGCAGTGATGACCTCTCAACTTTAGACCTATGTACCTCTGCAGCATGACCTCTGAGTCCGTCTCACAGATCATCCGCAGCATCTGAAAGATGAAATAAATAAATGCATGAGGACCAGTCTGGTTTATCTTAATCCATTTTTAATTAAACTTTCAATTAAACAGTCATTTTCATCCTAAGTACATGTACATAGAAGGGGAAAGGAAGGAAATAACTTGAAATACTACATCTACAATATATGCACTGACTATTAAGAAATTAATCCTCATTACCAAGTCCCCCGGGGAGGACTTAAAGCCCTCGGGCCCCTTGTTGCTTACTTACAAGCATACAAAAGCTTTCTAAGCAGCCAGGTAAAACAACCACATAAACAAAATACTTTGGACTTGTCCTTACATGGCCTTTAGAGTAATGACATTGCAAGCATACCTTAAAGGCAATGAAAGGCTTCAGCAGGACATACAATGGAGTCTTCACAGAAGTGAGGAAATCTAAGAAACTCCAAAGAGCTACTCCACCTGAAAGGAAAAAAACAATTATAGTTAGGCTAAACAATGTTAACACTGTTTATACATTACATTGAAAGTGAACGTAATCCTAAGAATAATAATTTTTCTTCATCAATTCAGAAATAAATTCAGTTATCTATGCTAACTTGGTAAAAACACATGTCGCAGTAGCTAGATTGCAATCGACAGAAACGGAGCATGGATTCATTCAATACAAAAAAACGCTCTTTAACTCAAGAATGACAAATATTACAATCATAAGAGTTTCTCTTTGTGTGTGCAGATTTGATGACACATACATTTTCACCTACTTTAGTCATTAGTATTATCTTAATATATTCTTTTATAATAATTTTTGGAATTATAATGAAAGAGAAAACAGAACGAAATGAAATGAATAAAGATTGAATGAATTGCCTATCTTCGTTCTAGACAATTTTGAAAACAAATTTTCCAAATTTTTATATTGAAGTCCGTTGTGATAGTTACCCATCATGTGTGATCCCAATTCCTTGACAACGGTTGCTATGCGATGCCATTCTCTGGCTAGTTGTGACTGGAAACAAACTAACATGATCTTCAGACCTGCAAAGAAAAATGGATCATTATCTTTCATAAACGTACCTTAATCATAGATGACATATTTTTGTAAACATTTTGATTGCCATCAGAAAATGGCTCCATCAAGTTGGAGTCATTTGGAGTCATTTGGAGCCAAACAATCACCTTTTCATGACCTTGATTTGAGCGAATGGATTGTGACTTGAAAGGATAGCATAACTCATGGTTAGCTTCAAATGCAAATGAATCGATTCATGGGCAATTAATTAGAATTTTGACTAGATTCTAACTTGATGGCACATAAGCTGTCTGATCCAACCTAGAGCTGGAGTAAATCCCCCCAGGAAAATTATGGCCTCTTGATGACGTACCGTATGATGACTCACTCACTGCACCATAGCTCTGGTAGAGAAGATACAGTTATGTCACCAGAAGTTGCACCCGTTCATATGTCAAGTTTATATATATAGTTTGCTCCCATCAAAACTCTATGTTTCAGGAAACAATCTGAAGCTCCAAGAATTGAGCACGTTTGCATGTGCGTTTCAGGACCTCTTCCAATAAACTATGCACCTCACTTACTGGACTAGCTTGTATGACACATAACAGGTCATCACTGACACTCACCAAGATACCCCGCTTCATAGAGTGAATCTGGCACACATCCTGTAGAATCCCTGAAGGAAGCACTGGTATGGCTAGGAAGGTCCGTCATGGAGGAGTAGTTGTGCTTTGGGAGTCCGCTACCCCCTCCCGCTGGCCTTGCTTGCTTCTGAGGCGGCAGCAGGGCATTGAGGATCATGGTGAGAGCAAAGGAGATGTCCGAGGGTCGAATCTTGGGCGAGTCTGTACATGGAGATTGAACCAATGCCAGTTTAATGAGTAAATTATTACAGTGACAGATATATACATATTACTGAAATTATATTGATGATCTTTAAGGGTTCATCAAAAGACCTGCATTCTTTTCAAATACTATAGGTTCAATCAAAAGCTGATATACTTATTCTAGTTTTCTTCATTCTTGATTTCAATTTCATTATCTCTTTTAACAAAATGTGGGTTTGCTTGGATGTAAACACATGCCATCACAATGACACATGCATTTTCACACTGCAATAAAGAGCACTAGTAACATGGCTGGCAATACTTCAACAAAATATTTTGGAGTCTGTATACCAGGTAAAATTGTCAACATCTCTCATAGAGCATGGTGGTAGTGGTGGGCTATATATGGTTTCAACAAGTAAATAAAAGAGCAACTGCAACATGGCTACCAACTAATCAAACACTGTGTTTTTAGAATCTGTACTTCAACAATTCTTATTAGATGGTGGCAGCAGTGGGATATGTATGGTTGTTAACCCATTGCCTACGGTAACAGGGTGGTGGCTGTATTAAGCTTATGGGAACTACAGAAGTCAGTAGTCAATGGGCTAATAACAAAGCATTTAAGAACACTTAAATTACACCTATCCATTACTGCACTTCTGTTTTTTGTCTGTATTTCATCATCAATATCGCCTCTTACAACATGGTGGAAGCTCTAGGATGCTAGCACATGCCATGACTGTTGTAAAGTGACAGTACTAAAAAAAAATACCTTTCATATGGCTACCCATGACATCATTTCATTTTCAGAGTATATTTTACCATCAATGCCTCTTCTTACAACACAGTGGCAGCAGTATACATATATTGTTGCTAGCAAGAATACAAAAAAGCTACTTGCAACATAGGTACCTCCACAACGTGTACTGTGTTGGCAGATTTGTTACTCATTTCAAGTTTTCTTATTTGGTGGTGGCAGCGGTGGGATATGTTGTTAACAACAAAGCAATACAAGAGAATGAGTAGCCACCACTACAACTCTATCATTGTATTTTTAGAGTCTGTGTTTAACCGTTAATGCAACATGGTGGTAATGAAGGATATATACATATAACTGCTAGCAACAGTGCAATGAATGATGCTGCAGCAACTTCGCTACAAATCATTATCAATCTCATATTGCAACATGATGGCAGTGGTGGGATAACTATTGTTGAAAGCAACAAGGCAGTAACAGACACCCACAACATGGTTATTCAATTTTAGGACACTGTATTGCTGATTGTCAAGATTTTATCATCATTTCTTCAAACAACATTGGGGGAGCAGTAGGATATGAAACCATGTCAACATAAGGATGACTTAATAGTGTATTTTGAACAGTGCTATCACTATGCCATAAAAATCACTAGTCTATTCAACAGTGTGAAAACTTGGCAGCACACCCTACCCTGAAGGAGGAGGGCAGGACAAAGTAGAGGATCGTGTTCTCTGTCCTCTCTGGAAAATTAAATAAACATGGATCTCCCTCCAAACCAATTACCCATTTCTTGACATCGTTTTTAATTGGACTTTTGTCTTTTCAGCGTTTACTCACCAATTCTGCCACAACCCACCCTCAAACAGAGGGGCAGGACAAAGTAGAGTAGTATGGTCTCAGTCCTCTCCGGAGAGTTGAACATGGGCGTCCCACCAAACACCTGCTCCAACGTATACATGTCCTATAGGGGCACATCATCAATAATTCATGAGATCATGTTTATTCATAACATAACTGAAACTGTACATATTCATTAGATTTAGACATGGATATTCATGACATTCAGTTCTTTATTTCTGAGATTTCAAAGAAAGAATAATACTTCTGACTCTGTGTCCTATATAGACAAAAGGGTTGAAAAATAATGAAGTTGTTCTACTACTGTTTGTTTGCATTTAATGTCATAACAGTCTTACCATGGTGTAAGAACCTCTAGATTTTGTTTCAGGGTTTCTAAAGTATGCCCGATGCAATGTAGCTTGTTGAATCATTTTTTTATCTTTTTGATCAAATGACTTTATTAATTAGTCTTGTGCATTTTGCGAACCTGATGGATTATACAAAAAAGTTACTGATGGTAACAAAGATAGGATAAAAAGACAGAGCTTGTCCTGTGAAAACTTTTTTAAGAAAAAGGAACTTTCAGGAGTATGCTCATTTGCATTCACATCTTTTTTTCTTCATCATTTTTTCTTTATTACATCTGGCTAACAAATACAAATGGCAACATGAGTGTACAAATATGAATTCGATTGGATATAATTCACAGTTTCTTTTTTCTCATACCAGATTTTGGTTATAGGTTTCTTTCTTTTTCAAAATAACCTATCAGTATTTCTTGCAAATTATCATTAAATTACATTAAAGAAAAAGTTATACATGATTATAACAAATTGTACGGACAAAAGCATGCTCAAAAGTAAACGGATTGCCATATTTTTTCTTCTGGTAAATTAGGGTAAAGACTTTGTTCTATTAAAAGTTGAGGAAAAAGTTGTTTTCATGAATAAGAAAAAAACATAAATATCATTTCTACTTACACATGACAAGTTATAAAGACATGTTACTATAACAATGGTATCAAGATGCCCAATATCCATTCAACTTCAGCATAACATAGGTTAAATCCCAACCATGCATGCTCCATTCTCAAATCTTCAACCTCCACCAACCTTCATTAACATGCTAATTATATGCATCCAGCATGCATTTCACTACCAAATATGGTCATATCACTTGCATACCAAATTATCCAGTCACATGACTTTTTTCAATAATACATGCTGGCAGTCATACATGCTAGATTGTCAAATAATAGAGAGAGAGATTATGAAATGATATTGAGAACATTCAATTAGATAATAATTGATATGATAATTGGTATATCATTGGAATTGTCTAGAAGAGAACTGTTCCCTGAAAGAAAGAAAAATGCAGGAAATAATGTGAGTACAAAGTATTGAAAAGAATGTTGCATTTCTTGTAAAAGCCATGCTGATCATAGAATAGAACAAAACATCTCAAAAATAAGATAAATGTTATCATTTACACAAATTCTATGTTTTCACTAGGTATTCCAGTTTTCTACTAATAAAATTAGTTTTCAGGATAAAATGACTAATTGTATTTTAATGGATAATGGTGGTTAAACATGCTTCCTAATAGTCTATTGTTAACCAAGTCTTTTGTCTTTTATCTGTCCTATACATGCTGTTTCGTTCTTAGATGCAATTCAAAGAGAATGGAATTTAAATAAAGTAAGGTTTTCATGCTTGTTAGAAAACATAGCTCATGCGTTTTTCCAGGAATTCCAGGTGATCCAGGGAAAGAAAAAAATCAATGCACTGAAATAAAATTTAAGGTGATAAATAGGTAATGAAAAGAAAAGGAAAATTAAGGCATCAATTATTTAATCAAAATCATGACAAGCACCAACCAGCTCTTGGAAAAATAAAATGGATTAATTGTTGCTGCACTAGAATTTGTGCGAGTGGAACAATGATCGATGATCGAGCTGTTTTTAGAGACGAGACTTGAGGGTGTGACCCAAACATGCTGGGAAAAATAAATTGGACTTTGTCATTAATGGGTGATTCATGTTCTTGTTTTTAACATAGGAGCAACGTGGAAATAGCTTTTGAATACACAGGATGCAGGCATTTATCAGGCGACATTTAAAAAAAGCTGTCACAAAATATGAGCGGTTGACTCCTGAAAAACGTGAAACAGTAGATAATGTCTTCTCTCCTTATTTGTTTATAATCGAGCTTAGTTGAACTTAATAAAATTGGCAATAGGATGCATTTTACCACTGCTGGAACTAACATGCATATAGGAAAGACCCATCTCATACCAAATGAATTATTTAGGAGAAATATATGGGTACTTAAATATCAATGCATCATGCAGTACTAATTCTTATCGACCAAAATATCTATACAAAATATGTCATGCTAGACGGGCACTTTATTTCACTGACAAGAGGTTCGTTAGGATTCAAGATGCATCATTACTTAATTTGATAGTTTTATCAGCGACTATTGGGTAGAGCCAATAAGCTGTCAGCCATATTTCGAACAAAATTGCATATCCAGACATGAATTCAATGGCAACTTCTCTCCTTCGGGTTTCGTTTTAAAAAGAGAGGGGAACAGGGTCGGAAAGAGGGGTCCAACAAGGAACTACAATTGTATATCTCAGTCTCGGGCGGTTACCAGCATGCAACCAATACTTGTATAAAGTGGAACTAGAAAACAAAAATAATAAACCACAAGAGGTTGGAGTCCATTCCTCATATTGTTATAAAAGGAAGTTATACTAGACTTTAAAAAATACCATACAGTCATCAAACCGAACCAACTGATATATAAGTAGAGAAAGTGTATCTGTGGTAGTATCGTTACATGGACATACCAAGAGAAAGACATTACCCTCGCACACACAGACACACAGACAGACGGATGGACGGAAGGACAGACAGACAGACAAAGAAACAAAACAATAGATGATGTCACTTGCCTTCGGTTTCATCCAGTATTGATGCTATGACATAGGATGAGAGTGGGTTGAAAGAGACCATGGCGTGATCAGCACATAGTGTTTGTTTTGGTTTTTCGTTTTTTCGTTTGATTAGATATTGGGGAGGAAAGGAGAGTGAAGCAGTATGGCAGTACAGCGATGAAGAGAGGGAAAGAGAAAGAGAGAGAGATACATGTACTATGCAAGGTGCGACAAAACTTCCTGTCCCATATTTTCCTCACTGTAAGAATCAAGTTAAATTTGACCAATGGTTTACAAGAAACGGATGTTTCCTTTGCTAAGTAGTTAACAAAATGTTAGCATGCTTGTTGGCAAATCATACCTAAAGTCTTCCATTTCTTTTCCCAATTTTTGGACTATTACAGAATTTATTTGTTACATTTATAGTTCTTTTAAATCTAACCCAAATCTAATAATGACTCGATAGTTTTAATTATAAAAGCTTGTGTTTCTCATTGATATTGACAGGACAGGCTTGCAAGTAGTGTGGTATAATAACAAATTGTTTGCATCACACAAAAGAAAGGGAACTATATTTAAACAAATTATAAATCTATTTAAATTTCATTTTGAAATTTACTTTGTTTTTTAAATTCCAACCCCAATATCTCTTTTCAATTAATGTAAAATCAACCTTATTAATTGTCGTATTATTTGCTAGGAAATTAAGAAACAAAGAAATTGTCTTTCGGGAGAGTAAAAACAATGTCAGAATTATAAACTGATGAAGTTTTGTCGCACCTCGTAGATATAGATTTTTAGAAAAATGTGAGTAATTTTACTCTCTACATATCACTTTCCTACTAAAAAGCATCGTAAAAGCAATGGATAATCTACACATTGAGCTCAAACATTTCTTTCCTTTCTTTGTTTTTGCTTTTGTTTTCACATGAATATTGAGTCACTTCAGTGCACTTGATTATAAAGGCTGGCTGAGCTACAGAACTTTCCTTTCATCACAACCAGGGAAATGTTTGTTCCGTATGTGATGCAATGGCTCAAAATCACCAAAAAGTTGTAAATCTGACGATGGAGTAAAAGAAAAGAAAGGGTAATTTCTCTAAAAAGATGTAGTTTGGATTGAACTACAATAATTCGAAAGCCTCAAACCTCAGACCGAGGCCATTTTAATATGGGTGAATAACATGTACTGCTGGTTTTGAGCTCACACTGCACACATCACTTGGTGAGGACTTTTACTCTAACTGAAATATCTATAAAAAACTCATGAATTCACAACCAAAAAGGTGTTGTCCTTTTTTGTGCAAATTAGGGGAGGAGAAAGAAGTTGAGCTCAACTTTTGGTTAATGAACATCTATATGAACAAAGAAAAATAAAAGTTGTTAATGAAAGCAATTTTTTTTTAAATGACCAATCAACATGAATCTATCAAGCAGTGTATGCAACAAATAAGATTTGAACATAACCTTTGGGGAAAAACATAAAAGAATGATTGCAAAAGAAACATGTAACTCAAGATAAATTTATCATACCGGTAATCAAGAATATTGGTCTAAATATGAATACTATCAAAACAAGAGATCTATTTCGCTGAAGTATTAGTCACGTCTAATGTGAAGTTATGTATTGAGATTTATATGTATAGAAGTGATAAATGAAAATTATCATAGACTTTCTATTTCTTCGTCTTCATAAATGTACTTTGACATAAGAATAGGTAGTGCGGAAATCCATCAAATGAAATGGCAACATAAATGTTGAAGAAACAAGCTATTTCTTTCATTTAAAAAGAAAACTGACAGTATTTTTCTTCAAATCAAGTCCTCTTTCTCTCTTGTTTCTTTTTCTAAGTCCGATATCTCTGGAAACCGAAATCAAAATTTAAAATAAAAATTAAGTTTAATACATACGTCATCTTTAATGTATGCTCAGTAGAGTACTGCTGTGAGTGTAACTTGTACAGAAAATAGAATTGTGGTCTCTAATAACAACTTTCATCATTATACAACTCTACATTGTACCCAATATATCTTAGTATTTTCTAGCAATACCTATTCCCTTTAATGTAAGCATGTAATTGGTTTAATGAAAAAAAAAGTTTACATGGTACAATTGTGAAATCAAATTTCTGTCAACAAAAAGGTACAGGAAGAATTTGATGTGAGGGTATATATATATATATATATATATATATATATATATATACTACACTGATGTCCCATCCAGCTCTCTGAATCATCCCTGCTGAATAAATTTGATGCTAATTAATTTGAATTACTAATAAGTATAACAAGCTTGATACTTGTCAGCTAATAGAATACAGTAATGGTCTATGCCAACAAAATAATACAAATCTTTCTACTTAAAAAAGAGGATCAAATTGAAAGAATTTATAATGAGGGATATTTTAAAGGAAACAATAAGCTACATGTACATTTCAGATTTAGTAAACCTAAAGATAAAATTTACTACAGATTCATGCCAAGAATTTTTCTAATTAAATCATTACATCGTTACACTCTAATTTAATATATTATGTATAATTAAACTATCAACTGTTAGAGTAGATCTACACAGGAATTTATTGGAGTTTAACAAAGAAAGCAAATTTAGTGCATTTTACACATGTACTGTAACTTCAAAAGATATGCAAACTTTTTATCCACACTACATGTGGAAATTCTATTCTCTATAATATAAAACTAAGTTAATAACCTTGAACTGCTGATGCATTTGATAATGACAAATACAGCAGATATACAGCAGCAAGAAAAATGTTTAAATATAGGATAAGACGGTTTTAGTTAGAGAATTCTACCTTCTAATGCAGAAAATTACACCTGTGTTGGGAAAAAAAAGGATTTATTTTCCAGTCATCATACAATCAACCTCGCACAAAGATGCACTCCTATATGAGGCCCATTCAGACCAAAAGGCAAAACTATTTTTCGTTTTAAAGCAAATTTCAGGAGGCAATAATAAAAGGAAAAGAGAAACAAAGCAGGTCACAAAAATTGCCCTTACTCAAATGTGTATTCCTTTATCTGTGTGCATGATTTGAAGAAACGGAATGGAAACACACTACACTATATATCCAGTTTAGTTTTGTTACGGCTTATTTTTAAGGGGTTGAATGCTTCAGGTCTGAATGAACCATAATACTACAGCTTAGCATACACACAGAGATACACATTCATTCATTCATTCACACTCACACTTGAGTTAATACACACCGATATTGCCTGCTAAATCTACAAAGCTAGTGAAACACACGTCAACGACTTTGTGCCAACTTTCATCTAGTTTCATGAGCACTAGGGCTTTGTTCCTTTTTTTAAAAACACAGAGCAAAAAGAAACGGCCAATGACCTTCTGGTGACCTTGAGAGGCTCATGGGTAGATCACACACGGAGTGAGTGATCACGTGACCTTGTTCTCACCTTCATACAGTGCATTTGCATGGCGACCAGTCGGACCACGGAGGAGCAGAAGACCGGTGGAGGGGTGAAGCGGACTCCGCCCGAGGAGGCCACGTTGAGCAGCTGGAGACCATCAGCTCCACCAGGAGCAGATCCATCGCAGAGGAGGAGCGCAAGGCAGATGTTGAGCAGGGACTAAGGTGTCATTAATAAAAATTAAAAAATATTAGACTTCACTGTATTCCCGTCAACATACTGTATAATCTTAATGCTTAGATGTATATCTACGTGTATGAGCTTTGATCCCAGCAATTAATATGAAATAGAATTACATGTATTACATCAAATTTCAAATTGAAATTTTATTTGGTCATCCTTTCTTCTTAAATCATACTAGTTTGGTAAAACACTACTGGGGCAATTAAAAAGGAAACAAACTCTAATGTAAGGACGTACATGAGTTAAAGCTAATCTTGAGCTCTGGTATGGGCATCGTATGTCAAGAGAACATGGCTATAATTCATTCTGGATTGTTTATCCTGAAGTAGATCGATTGTTTGAACAAGTAAAATAAAAACAACCTCACCAACCTCTTATTTGCACAGAGTGACCTGTGTTGAGCTCATGTTGTCTGGCCTACTTACCTTGATTTCCTTATCTTTCTATGCTCATTACTCAACCCCTATACATTTATTACCTAATTGTTTGAAACATATCATTTATTTGTAATCTTGAACATTCAGTGTAATATTTGTTGGATTCTGTGAGAATTGATTTCCTATCATTACTCAGAACTCAAGCTTATCTTTAAGATGACTTCATATCTACTAATGATATCCTTAGCCTACCGCACTCTGTAAGATCCTAATCTGCAAGTCAAAAACCCTCTGTATTATCAATGGCTAGAGTACATAAATGATTGCCTGGCTCATTGCTCTCAGGTCCATCATACACACTCTTCATGATCTGCCTGGCTTTACTCTCTGAGAAACGTGCAGGAAAAATGTCTTTTCCATCTGTTGCAGCGATTAGAAGTTGTGGATCTAGCAGAGATGCCAACCCTATAGGATGGATGTCAGTAACATTTACCCTATTTGTCTGTAACAAATGGGGGTCTTTCTGGAACGCAAGACACAAACACCCAATCACTTTTATTACTGCATTTCGAACCTACCATTTTTTAAGTTCAAAAGATGTGCATAAAAACGTTTTAAAAATCTGTTTGCAGTCATAGGATCTCCTCCAAGGGTACTCGCTGTTTTGAGTGAATCCATGATAATATTCAGGAAGAAAACACCTTGTTATAGCGTCGAACAGCAAATTTGAATCCACAGTCAAATGGCAGAACTCGTATCCTACACATTAATGCACTCCACACGCACACCGTACCTCCAGTACCATCCCAGGCTGCTAGGCTCGGCGTTCATGAACATCACGCACCACACACATCACTCACCGTACCGCACTTGCAATCACCAAATTCTTCGCTATTTTAAATGTATTACAGGTGCCGCGTACACGATCATCCACCATCATGCTCCCCCAAAACGCACATTCCTGTGTAGCATACTAGTATCAAAACAATAATGACGACGGCCGCGTTGTTTCGGAATTAAACAAGATGGTGGGGGACGGACCATGTGCGAGCAAAAGTGCCCATCCAGCGTAGTTAAATTCAGTGAACTTTAGAGTAAATGGGGGCGACATGCAGCGCCATGTACGGAGGCTATGTGTAGAAAGGGGGCATAAGCTATAATTACTTATTTATCGTTTCCTGT